>OZ023273.1:41592698-42092957 GCA_964007475.1 Hybos culiciformis
CCATCAGGTAATAAAATACACAATTTTTAATATTATATTTTTTATTATATGATGTTGAAAGGCACCTTAGACAAATATTATGTTTTACGCAAAAACAAGAACATTAAGCATTAACTTAACTTCAGTACATGTATACTTCAAAATAAAATCGATTGTCAAATATACATATTTTATACAAATTTTAATCATTTTTTTTTGAGATACTGATATCATTCTACAAGCGAGAGCCGACACTTGTTGTGGTTCGATATAATACATCAACTGTGTGAAACTGTACGTATACAAATTTGTTCTTAAGTTAAATATTTTTTAGATTAACATTTGTTAAACTTACAGATACGCTATGTAGAACCACCCGATGCTGTAATATTTAGTTCAGTGAACAAATATATATCAAAATAACACTACTCATAAGTTTGCATATTTAATATTGCCATCACTTTATTAATTTCATAAAGACTAAGGAGCAGGTTTTACGTTTGTTCTTTTAAGTTTTTTTATTGACATAATAATGAAATGCTTATTTAGTAAATTATGAAGCACTTCGCTGGCTTCAAATGACTACATATCTAATCTTCTCGCTGAATATCAAAAACATTTAAGATTTATTTAAAGTTTATAATTTTTCTTATTTAACTATCATTTAACAACTTTTATGATTAAAATTGTTCTTAGAACAGTTTAGTATAAAATCTTGTGTATTGAATTCAGAATTGCCTGCAAAACTTCGCGTTCATGCTGTCAATCAATTTAATCAAGGAATTTACGATATTATAATTGCATCTGATGAAAAAGCTTTGAAAACCTGATCCGAGAGGCAATTGTACTCAAAACAAGCGCAAGTTAGATAAAGAATCTGGAGTTGCTAGAGGAATAGATTTTCAATGTGTTTCCAATGTTATCAACTTTGATTTTCCATTAGATCTTACCTCGTATATCCATCGTGCTGGAAGAACAGCAAGAGGGAATAATACAGTAAATTAAAAAAATGTATAAAAATTAAAGGAGATAATATTGAAATATTTAATTTTAGGGGTAGTGTTTTATCATTCGTAAGCATCAAGGAAAAAAATTTGCATGAAGGAGTTGAAGATTATTTAAAATCTGGATATAGTACTGATGAAACAGTTATGAAGTAGGTTCATACAAAGTTGGATATATTAACACTTTCGTAGGGAGGTCGGTATCGAAATGTTTCAATTTTTTATGGAACAAAGGACAATTAAAATAATAATTAAGGTAATTTTCTTGTCCCTGAGGAAGATTTTTTATTTATTATCACTTCACTTTACAAATTTTAAATAAACAAACAATATTTTGACTTCCTAAACTTTAATTTATACATATAATCTTTTTTAGAAATTATAACTTCAAACTTGAAGAAGTAGAATCATTTAGATACAGAGCTAAAGATGCTTGAAGAGCAATAACCAGAATAGCTATACATGAAGCCCGTTTGAATTGAATAAAAATAGAAATATTTAATAATGAACGTTTGAAAAGTTTCTTCCAAGATAATTCAAGAGATTTACATGTTCTTCGGCACGACAAACCTTTGAAAACAGTTAAGATTCAAACACATTTATCTCAAGTTCCTGATTATATTGTACCAGAGCCATTGAAGCGTTTGGCTGGAGTGACAACCAGGACAAAATCTAAAAGATCAATTTGTGCACAATCAAAATCAAAACAAATTTTTGAATCGAAGCGTAATAATCCATTATTATGTGCGGATATAGATTATGTTAAAAAAAGAAAAAATTAAATTACATATTTTTGACTTCTTTTTATGTTTCTAAACAAAGTTATGTCACTTTTTTTTTAATAAATTTTTGAATAATTTTAGTAAGCTTGAGGATTCACTACCATGTTATCTTAGCTTATATAATACTGAATTAAAAAAAATTACATAGAAATAATCTAATGCATTTATTAATTAACTTGAACTATCGTATTCAAAATTAAATTTTTCATGGAATGTTTTCTTTTGAATTAAATTATCTTGTGTTAAAAAGTCGTTGGTTTCTATTTTAAAAATTATGTATTATAGGCCTATTCTTATACCCTTTTTTGACGATTTTAGGTTTCGCTTCATCACATTATTTCATTCCGAAATAATTCACAACCATCATTTTTTTATATATTTTATTTCTGAAATAACTACACAAAGTCACAAAGCTAAGCTAACATTGGAAAAAATTACTGATTCATCAAAATTTAAAAATAAAAAAAGAAAATACTAGGTATTTTACAAAATTCGTAAGGTTTGGAGAGATGTGCCCAGAAATTTTGTTCCTTACAAAAATATCCTAATGTTTCTTAAGAAAAGTTAGAAAAACGAAAACAATAACCCGGAAAAAACCCTTTTTTGATTTAAAATGTCAAAAAAATCCCGGGACACGAAATAAAAACCAAAAAGTGAAGTTTTCAACTTCTTTGGTACTAAATGGTTGTCAGGCACCCTACTAATTATTTAAATCATGAAAAATATGATACGTCTTCTTTTAATCTTGTACATTTGCTTTTGTCTTATTTAAAATATCATGAAAAATACGATACGTCTTCATTTAATCTTGTATATTTGCTTTTGTCTTTTTGAGAAACTAACTGTTAATATAAAGTCTTAAAGTTTAAAATATCAATTAATTTTATCGTTTGTATTTTCAACTGCAGTTTCAAAGATTTAAGTGGTATTAGATGAGAAAAAAATTAATTAAATCATGATTATTTATCCAAACTATTTTGTACCAATATAAAATAGTAAATATTCAAACATATTAAGAAAAATTAAAATGAATAATTTTTAATAGGTAGGTATGTACGGCTCCATGAATTATCGTATAATGACATATCACATAATTTTTAAAATGAATTATCACATAATTTTTTTATGAGATAATTCATTTAAAAACGAAATAGCACATAAATTAAAAAATGAACTATCTCATAAAAAAATTCTAACAAAAATTATAGGTATGCACTAATTCATTTTAAAATGAATTATCACAAAAAATATATTTTTTGGTTTTTATGTGATAATTCATTTGAAAACGAAATAGCACATAAATTCTAAAACGAATTATCGCATAAAAAAATTCGAACGTAAATTTTATGCACTAATTCATTTAAAAACGAATTATCACATAAAATTTATGAGATAATTCATTTATTTTCAAATTCATTTTGGTTTTATGTGATAATTCGTTTTTAAATGAATTACTGCATAATCTCATATAAATCGATTTTTATGTGATAATTCGTATTTTTTTATATGTTATGACATTATGCGATAATTCGTCTCACCGTATGTACATATAATTATTTTTATTTATGAGAGGAAAATGTTTATATCATTTTCTTCGACAATTTCTGAATTAAAAAGAGAATCTATAAGGTTTGTATTTTTATGTATAGTTAATATTGCTGGACTTATGTCAAAATTATCCATTCTTTCATTACTATGACTGCTGTCGTTTTCCAAACTTGAATTCAATTTATCATGAAACTCAGCTAAAGATATTTTTTTAATGCAAATCGTTTTCCATATTGTCGTTTAATTTTCGCACGACGACTTTTAATTGTAGCTTTAGTAAAATTTAAACCATCTGAACATGATAAACTTCGTTTCATTTTTTTATGCTCATCAGACTTTCATCCAGTGTTTTCTCATATGAATCAGTCTTTTGTTTTGGCTCTTCGAAATTCGTTTCTAAATTTGTTGGCTTGAATTTTTTTAATTCTTTAGCAGCTTGAATGTAAAGTTTTTTAATAGCTGAAGGACTTAAATTTATATTTCCATCCAATTGGTTTAATTTTTTTGGTTTTTGTATTCTACGCCTATTAGTACGATGAAAATCATTTTTGCTGTCACTGTCGTCAGCAGAAGATGTTATTGATTTTCTTCTTGATCGTCGTAAACTTAGTCCAAACTTGGTTGTTGGACTAGTATTGTAAACTGACCATATTTGTCCAGCTTAAAACGCACCGTTTTCGAGATATTTGCGAATAACTAAAAATGTCCAGCATTTGTCCAGCAATTAAGCTGGACAAATATGGTCAGTTTACTAGGAAGAAGTTTGTTGTTGTTTAGAAAAGAAATCATTATTAGAGACTCTTCTCTCATCTGCTGCTGAAAAATTTTTAAACTTTCCATTCCATGTAAAATAGCAAATAAATAAATTCCATGTGGTTGTTGTCAATTAGTTTACATTTGAATTTGATTTGAATCAATGTAAACCAAAGAAACATATAACCCCGGTCACATTAACCTATCATTTTTAAATAATCTAGAGTGAACTTAAAATTTATAATTTTTTTTTTCAATTATCCGTTCAGCCCCGTATTTTATAGGTTACGTGTGTACAATTTTCCTTACAATCACCCGTGACCCGTACTTTATGGGCCACCCGTGAACACCCGTTCATATCGTGAGACCAGTGCCTCACGGGCCACCCGTATTTTATGGGCCCGCCCGTGAAAAACGCGTACATTTCGAAAAACCCGTACATTTCGAACACCCGTGCCTTACGGGCCACACGTAAATTTCGAAAAACCCGTATCTTACGGGCCACCCGTAACTCACGGGTCACCCGTACCTTGTGCGATTAGTGACACCGTAAAATAAAAGATGTTCTTTATTTATTGGTAGAGACAGGCAAAGAAATAAGTCGAGCTCAAAAAGTAAAAACTTTTTTTAACTGCTTTATTGGTTAAATAATCTACTGCTTTTTTTTTTCTAATCTATTGTTTTTTTTTTGAATTTCTATTGCTTCATGAAAATTTAAAACGACAGCACGGGTAATCTGTATGCTTTTCCATAAATAAATAACGGCAGAGATGATAATGTATGAAATGTCGCATTGGATACTAAAATTTTTTGATATTATTTGAAAGTCCATTAATGCCTTGTTCACACTTCGCTAATTTAACATGTTGGAAAGGAGTTAAACATCTTTGGAAAATCGACCGTTCAGACGATGTTTTTCGTATGTTAACATGTTTAGCTCTGTCAGATAAAAAATTTCAAATAATACCGGAGATAAGCTCAAAGGAACTGACGCGCCCAAAAAAGTTAAAATATATGAAGTTGTGTCAAGGTTAAGAACTCCCGCGTCATTTATCATGAGTGTATCTCCACCTTTATAAAATTTTAAAGTCAAAAATGGCATACCAAGTAAAAATTAATGCATACTGAATATTGCCTAACAAAATATTATTCAAAAATTACTCATTCATCCCTGAAAATTAACATGTTTTTGTAGAAACATGTTGAAGAACGTGTTTCTGTTTTAATTTTGTTACTATGAAAAAACGGGGGTTGGACATTTGTCCGCGGGACATTTGTCCGCGATTTGTTTTTGTATCGCGGACATAAAAATGACATTTGTCCGCGATTCAAAATGTCTTTTGTCCGCCGCGGACAAATGACATTTTCCAAAATGTCATTTGTCCGCGATAAAAATTAATCGCGGACAAATGACATTTTGCAAAATGACATTTGTCCGCTAAAAATTCGAAAAATCAATCGCGGACAAATGACATTTTGCAAAATGACATTTGTCCGCTAAAGTTAGAAAATTCAATCGCGGACAAATGTCATTTTGCAAAATGTCATTTGTCCGCTAATTTTGGGACATTTGTCCGCGGCGGACAAATGTCATTTTACAATCGCGGACAAATGACATTTTGCAAAATGACATTTGTCCGCGAAGTTTTCCATACAAATTTCATCGCGGACAAATGTCCCGCGGACAAATGTCACGGCGCCTGAAAAAACAACATCAAAAACACCAACGGAACATGTTCGTTGTCCGAACATGTTAAATTAGCTAAAGTGTAAACAAGCTATAAAATTTAAAATGTTAAACATTTAGGCAGGGTATGTAAAATATCCCTCCTGAATTTTTCAATTTCATTCTTTTTCCTTCCCTGAAATTTAATTTCGGAGATTTATTGTTTTCACCTTTTTTCAAAAATAGTTCTCCTGAAATTTATTTCCTTTTAAAAATACTTTTCAGGACTTCTATTTTTTTCTCTCAGAGTAAAAAAAAATATTCAGAATTCCATAATTCTTTTCGGAAAAAAAAAGAAACAATCAGAAAAATATTTTTTTCTTCCTTTTCTGAAAAGAAGGAAAACATTTTTTTCTTTTATTAGCAGTATATAGTACGTTCAGTAAGTACAGATTGTCCTTAGCTAGTGACAAAATCCTACGTTGCAGACAATCTGAAGTTTGTGAAAGACAAAATCTGACAGCTAAAGTCCTTAAATACAGACAATTTCTACAAAAAATCGTTCAGTAATGCAATCCTACCTCAAAACTTCTGCAAAGGGAAATTTTATAATTTCCCATAATAGTCCGTATTCTGGGAGTACTTTTTAGTTGGCCTTAGCTAAGGACATTGATAATTTTGATTAAAAACAAACAAAAAAAGTTAATTTTAACAAAATTTTTTGTTTTCCTAAATAAAATTTGAAGTTTTATATTTTTATTTTAATAAAATACAAAATTTTAAATAAAAATATAAAATGTTTAATAAAAATATAAAATTTTTAATTTTATTTACATATTTTATCAAATTTAGTTCAACCCATATACTTTAAAAAGGTTTATACCGAGTTCTTGTTTACATTTCACTACAAGCTATCCTTCCTTTATGATGATTTTTTTTCAATCAATTATGCAAATTAAATAAAAATTTTAGATATCTTCCTTAGTTTTCGAGATATCAAACATTTTATCTTTTAAATAAAAATTCGCTACAACAAGAAAATATTAAGAAACTTCGTAAAGAAGGGAGAACGGCAACATACATTATCATAATGTTAATAAGGCATCAGGTCAGGTGCTTTGTATTTTTAATATTTGTTCAACAATAGCATGACACTAGTTTTAGAAATAGAAATACTTTTTCATCGGTGAACCACTAGTGAATAGGAAGTAATAATTCATGTTGAAGTGAGGCAAGATCCTATTTAAAAAGTAAATTGTTCGTACTTTTTTGCTCTATTAAAGAACTTGCAAGCCATATTCAGCTTGATTCAATACAGAGTAGGAAACATAAATATATGTAAAAAAAACACATTCACTCAATTTTTGTTCATGCATTTTACTAGACAATTTGTATTAAGTAAGTTTTATTAGGTATGTGTTAGCTTAAAAACATTTAAAAAAAAGGCAGAATTTTTGAAATTTCATTAAATTTGTATTCCCTTAAACAATATACATGCATATTATTAATAAATGTTACAAATGATTCTTTAAAATCTGAAATACAACAAATGACACATTTCATATGCGCATATAAAATTTTTTAATGTATATGATTTTAAAATGAAATGTCACAGCTTTCCTTATCGTAGGGGTTTGCAGAAGTTATTTGCAGGATTTTGCAGAAAAGGGAATTCCTTAGCTACGGACAATCGGTACTTACTGAACGCACTAATAGTATACAGAAAAAAATTGTATGTGTGCAATGTTGTATGTGTGCACCGTTTTAATTTTTTTTTTGAATTTTTGTTTACTTTACTACTTGTTTTTTTTTTTATTTTTTTAGAGAAGGAAAAAAATCAAAAGGAGAATAGTCTTCTTTGAAGGAAAAAGAAGGATATTATTTCTCTCCTAAATATATTTCTTTTTGAAAGTTTCTTTAAATGAGGGATTTATAAATTATTTAGGGAAATTTTTCTTTAGAAGAAGAGAAAAATAAAAAAAAGAAGAGAAAAATAAAAACTGAAAAAATCAGATGATGATATTTTTCTGATTGAAATAAAAATACTTTTCTGTAAATTTTTTTTTCCTTCGGAAAAGAATTCTATTCCGATAGAAAACATACTCTGCATTTAGGTATCAAAATGTTTTATAATTCCGATATTTGGACCAAAAGATATCGATTTAAGAAATAATTATAGTACGTTCCATAAGTCCGGGTACCCTCCACGCAAGATTTCCCTTTTCTGCAAAGTCCTAGGAATACCTTCTGCAAAGTCCAATGCACAGGGTATTGCCACCATTTTAATTTTAAAATCATATACCTTAACAAATTTTATATGCGCATCGTTAAAAAATTTAACATTTGTTGTTTTCAGATTTTGAAGATAATTTTTACAATTATTAATAATTTGCTTATATTTTGTTTAAAATAAATACAAATTTAATGAAATTGCTAATATTTTGTTTTATTTTTTAATGTTTTTAAGCTAAACACATAAAAACTATTAAAATGCAAGACCAAAATTGAGTGAATGTGTTAGTTTACACTTCAACATGAATGTTTACTCCCTATTGACTGGAAATTGGTTACATGCATTTGGTGAACAAATATTAAAGTATATGCAAATAATTACAAGCAGCTGATATCTTATTAACATTATGCTAATTTATGTTGCCATTCTCCCTTTACGAAGTTTCTTAATTTATTATTTTTCATCTGATAATGGATTCTTGTAGAACTCGACGTAATAAGACGAAAAGATAAAATAAAAATTTGCGATATCTGTTCCTCTCTGTTAATGTCGTTGTTGTTGTTCGCCCTACGAACCTCCTGCAGAATAAGCTCTGAATTCGAGGCTTTCTTTCTTCTCTTAGGAAGATTCAAATATTCCGCCTCCAACTCCTCGGCATCATTAAAAAATAATGATGGTGATAACGGTGTCGACGACATATTGAAAGAACTTGATTCAACTGTACATAAAGGTTTAATGAAATGCTCTTTTTGGAACATCTCATTAAATTCTTCTTCGTACTTAAAATAGGCTGGATTATTCCCCGTCTTGTTGTTGTGATCCTTAATTGTTGTGGTCCTTGGTATACTGTCCCTTCAAAGAACAAAAATTTTTGCGGCACTGATCCGGTTTAAAAAAGAAGTCTTTTTCGGCAAGAGATGCTGAAATATCGGCCCTTACCTGCCCATTTGGTGTAGTGGTATCCTTAAATCTATTACAATTTATTTTATACCCGTCCAATAACTCTTTTGTTGCGAAGTGTCCCCATTTGGCTTTCTGAGAAAACGCAGCCTCCATTTCATCATGTTCAGGATCTGACATGTTGGCAGATTCCACTATGATTTCTTCTAAAATAAAATAAAAAAATATGATTAAAAAAAAAAATGTTTAAAAACGTATGAAGTAACGTATGAAAATTTTGAGGGCCCATAACTCCGAAATGGGGGCTCTACCGCAAAAACCGTTTGGAATTTAACATTTTAGGAACCGTCTCTATTACCTTCCCAAAAATAGGGCAAATCGGGCACAAAAAAAATGTTTATTACAAAAATGTGGGAAAACTTTGGAAGGCCCTATCTCCGAAACGGGGCCTTTGCCCACAGAACTGATTTCAGTTTTGGGAGTTTGGGCACCGCCTCTACCCCCCCTCCAATCGGTAGCCCATTCTGAGAGTTTCAAGGAAACGGCAGTATATCGGCAAAAAAAAAAAATGATTAAAAAAAAAAATATGATTAAAAATAAAATTTATGTGAAAAAATTAGCTCTAAAACCTACCTGTGAAATCTGGAATTAAAATTTCGTAATTTTCATTGACGCTTTCTGAAAATAAATAATAAGGGAGTGGC
Organism: Hybos culiciformis; assembly: GCA_964007475.1. Taxonomy (NCBI): domain Eukaryota; kingdom Metazoa; phylum Arthropoda; class Insecta; order Diptera; family Hybotidae; genus Hybos; species Hybos culiciformis. The sequence continues at coordinate 41,602,268 of OZ023273.1, forward strand.
TACAGTTACGGCAACCGTAACTTAGTTTTTTTTTTTAACAGTTACGGTTAACGTAACTTATTTTTTTTTTTAACAGTTACGGTTAACGTAATTTATTTTTTTTTTTAAAGTTACGGCAACCGTAACTTTTAGGTAATGCTTAAAGTTACGGCAATTTTTTTTTTTTTTTTTCGAAAAAAAAAAAAAATTTATTTAATTTTCTTTTTTTTTTCTTTTTTTTCTTTTTTTCTTTTTTTTTTTTTTCTTAACTCTTTCTTCGGGATTCGAACCTCGATCTTTAGCATTTCATTCTACCACTCTACCTCTCGGCTACAGTATTAAAATTATAAACGTGTACAAAATAGAAAATATAAATTATGTGTACATGTGAAAGTTATTGACAAGTAAAAACCTTACATCGTCATACAAAAAATGCAAGAATAGTAAAACCTTACATAGTTATACAAAAATACAAAAAAAAGAATTAAAAGCGCGAAGCGCCAAGGCAAAATAAAAAAAAAAAATAGAAGCCCTAGGGGGTTTGGGGGAGGCGGCGGCCGTCCCCCATTCAGCATAACAACTTTTTATTTAAAAAAAAAGTCATAATGCTCAAAAAAAACTTTGCCGTAATCACTAAAAAAAAAAAAAAAGTTACGTCCGCCGTAACTTTAGACAATTTTCTACAGGATTACGGTTGCCGTAACTCTGAAAAAAAAAAGAGTTACGTTTGCCGTAACTTTAGTCAATTTTGAACAGGATTACGGTTGCCGTAACTCTCAAAAAAAAAAAAAAGAGTTACGTTTGCCGTAACTGTAGACGCTCCCAAATAATAATTATTTGATTTAGAGCCCGTTCCCAAACTGAGACTATTTAAGAAACTGAAAATTTTTTTTAATTTCTAGAATTTCTAGTTTTGGAACGACACGATTTTACAGCTGTTATTTTACAATTATTTTACAAATCAAGATTTTTTGACGTAAAAATCGTTCCGAAATGATATTTTATATTTTAAAAATCTGCAAAGGGAAATTTTAAATTTCCCATAACAAACTCAGTTTATAGGTGTACTTTTTAGTGCACCTCATTTTAAAAAAAAACAAAAAATTGAAAATTTAAGCAGACGTTGCAGATGATACAGATTAAATGTCAAGCCTATTTCAATTTCTGATAAAAAGGAATTTTCTTTAGCAGAAAAGGTATATTTTACGATTTAAAATAGTCTCAGTTTGGGAACGGGCTCTTATTTATTTTTTTTTATTAAAAATTAATTTTACTTATAACTTCGCTACACTTCAGGTTACAAACACAGAATTCCATGTTTTGCAGAAAAAAATGGGTTCGTTCTGTGTTTGATACTTGGTTTGCCATATAAAATTTTTTTTTTTTTTTTCATGGTTTGAAAGTCGGTTCGACACAAACCTAGAAATTTTACTACATAGTTTTATTGCATTTCAAAAAAAAAAAGGTATAACCTGTCAATTTGCAGAAAATTTACAGAAAAAATCATACTTTAAAATGCTTCGTTATAAAAAAAATAATAATAAATTGTAGGTTATCAAAAAAGAAAATAAATTAAAATATTTTTAAAAAAAAATTGAATATTATTTTTATTTTACATTATTTCTTTAAATTAAAAAAATTCATTTTTTTTTTTTTAATTACGAAAAATTAAAATTTTATTTTACAAAGAATTTTTTTTTAATTTTACAAAGAATTTTTTTTTAATTTCAAACCAAACCATCTTTTATAAGTGTGTCACCCCATTCGCCAACCTATTTTCAAACCAAGAAATTCATGGTTGCTAACCTGAAGTGTAGCGAAGTTATTACCTATTTTGTTATTATTTGTTATTGTCCTAGAAAAAAAATGCACTAAAAAGTACGCCCAGAACTGAGTTTGTTATGGGAAATTTTAAAATTTCCCTTTGCAGAAGTTTTGTGGTAGGGTAGCATTTTGGAACGAATTTTTTGCAGAAATTGTCTCAATCATCGGACTTAGCCCGTTCCCAAACTGAGACTATTTTAAATAGTAAAATATACCTTTTCTGCTAAAGAAAATTCATTTTTTTCAGAAATTGAAATAGGCTTGACATTTAATCTATATCATCTGCAACGTCTGCTTCAATTTTCAATTTTTTGTTTTTTTTTATAAACTGAGTTTGTTATGGGAAATTTAAAATTTCCCTTTGCAGATTTTTAAAATATAAAATATCATTTCGGAACGATTTTTACGTCAAAAAATCTTGATTTGTAAAATAATTGTAAAATAACAGCTGTAAAATCGTGTCGTTCCAAAACTAGAAATTCTAGAAATTAAAAAAAATTTTCAGTTTCTAAAATAGTCTCAGTTTGGGAACGGGCTCTTAGCTGTCAGATTTTGTCGTTCCAAAAGTAAATTTGTCACAGGCGAGGTATTGTCCTGTGGGGAGGGTACCCGAGACTTATGGAACGCACTATTAATATTTTTAGTTTTGGAAAATAAGTATATAGGGGCCCTTACGCGGCCAATATTATTGAAAGTAGCCGTCCTCACTTCCTTTATGAATTTTTTTATCTTCTGATTTTTACTCATATGCATGTTTTTCAATTATGTAGGTATGTACCAAATTAATATCACATAAAAAGTATATATAAGTATTAATTAACCTATGTTTAATAATAATTCCTTCTTAAGTCGAAAGCTTTTATAAATGCCTAATAAGTAATAGGAATACATACTTATTATTAGGCTTGTGAATTTTAGTTCCTTAAAAACCTTGTTTAGACACCTAAAAAGTTCCTAAAAAAACAAAAAAAAGTCGCTAAAAAAGACACTAAAAAAGTCGCTAAAAAAATAGTTAAAAAAATTTCCGAAAAATTTACAGAAATTTAGATTTTGATACAAAAATTTCAAATCTACGAATGATAAAAAAGATAATAATTTTGGATTTTCATATTATTTATTGTGCGAATATATTAATATAGCAATTTCATTTAAAAGTTAAAAAAAAATATAAATTTCATTGCACAAAAAACTTAAAAAATGAACATGGATTTTGAAATAAAAATGTAAAAACGAGTTTATTAATTATTGATTGATTTATTGCAATAAATTACAAAATGCTTTCGTAAATTTTCGAATTCAAATTTTTGTCGGTTAGATCTGAAATGATTTTTATGTATAGAAAATGATCTTTCAACTTCTGTCGAAGTAATAGGGCCATACTTAAAGGGAATTATTTCCTGAACGTTATATTGCTCGCAAATATCATTATTCTGCCAGATATTATGTTTGAAATTTTTTTCAAAATTGAAAAATCCATGTTTTTCATTATGACGGCCTTTAATGTAAGAACAAAATTGGTAAAATAGTTCCTAAAAAAGCCAAAAATGTTTAAAAAAGTCAGTAAAAGTCAAAAAAGTCGAAATAGTCGCTAAAACATGAAATAGGTAGAAAAAGTCGCTAACATATTGGGCTAAAATTACAGCAAATTTTTCGAAACGTGGAGATATTTTAATAAAAATCCGTTATTACGCACGACTAAAAAAAGGTAATTACCTAAAAATCACAACCCTACTTATTATTATAAATCAAAAAAATCAATCTTCTGTTTAGAACTTTTGTGTTATTTGTAATACTCAGTTCCGGATTTACCTATGGGCAAATGGGGCAACCGCCACGGGCGCAACATTTTAAAAGGGTGCGAAATTCGTTCCATTTTAGAGAATATTTAAAAACTATAAAAGAGCATAACTTGAATATAAATGCTTTGTATTCATTGATTAAAGAAAAAAATATGCAGGCTGTCTATCCAAATATAGAAATTATTTTAAGAATATTTTTATCAACTCCAGCATCCAATTGTTCAGCATAAAGGTCTTTTTCTGCACTGAGAAGAATAAAAACTTACTTGAGAACAACTTTATGTGATGATAAATTGAATGATTTTACGATCTTTGCATTAGAAAATTAAATGTTCGACAAAATATCGTTTGAAGAAGTTTTCGAAAAATTTGTTACAATAAAATAACGAAAAAAATTCTAGTAAATTGAAAAATAAAGCTATATCTATACATAGTAGTATTTTTTTCATTTCTTTTGGTATGATTTATAGGGCGCAATTCTCAAAAACCGCCCAGGGCGCAAAGTTATGCAAATTCGGGCCTGGATATACTATTGCTATTTCTACTGAATTTGTGTATGCATTGGCATTAAAATAAATAGATTAGTAAATTTAAGAATTTATTGAAATTAAAACAGGTGAACTCAAATTTTATAAACCAGTTTCTTAAAAAGAAAACAAATATTTTCCATTTTTCAAGTACTACCCATATATATAATATAGGTATAATAATATACAAAGGTAATTTAACTTAAAAAAAAATATTATTTAGTTTACTTTCTTTTGGCAATAAAAATAAAATTACCATAATAATAAATTATTAATAAATACAAAATATGGATTGTATTATGGGTCAGTGCAAATTTGTTGCTATTAGAAGTTAATTTTAAATTATTGAATCAAAAGATATTCCTCATAGACTTTAATAAATAAAAGATGTCATTAAAATAATACATAGTTTTATTTTTTTATAATACATTTTCATATTTTCGTTAAAAATGTTTATCATATTCCTTCTCTAAGGAGTTTAGTGAAATAATTGTTATAATTATTAATATTATCAATATAAGCATCTAAATATATAACAGCATTCATTTTGTAGAAGAAACTAAATTATATTACGCTTTGTTATTGTTTTATATTTTTATTGTGATAATAATTATAATTCTTCCTAATTAGAAGATAGAATTTTTTTTATTGGTCTTACTTTAAACTGTTTAAACATTTTATTTTTTGATCCGATTTCCATTTATTTATTTTTTTAAAATTGATAAATTGTAATTGAAAAAATCAAATTAAAAAAAAAAGTAATTTAAAATTAAAAATATTTTTTAGACTTAATTATATTTGCTTAATGCCTTAATTGCGAACTTTAGAACTAACCTTTAGCTAAAAAGAACCTTAAAACCAGCATTTAAATTAATTCTAAAAAAAAATAATTAGCCTTTGCGTTAAGGGCTAGTTTGCAGGCAAAAAAAGATAGCTTGAAGATAACAATTTTCAGGTGATTGGAACTTGGAACTGTTTCTTTATTTATTATGACAAAAATTTTGTAAAAAAATAAACCAAATTTTAAAATTATATATTTTCAAAATTTTCAAACACTACTAGTGTGGATGCATTTTACAAAGGCGACCTTAAAAGAAATCATTAATTCTAGGTCTGTCCAGGCTATAACAACAAATCTATATATTTGATTTTGGCACGATGCATACGCCAATTCTGACGATGCTTCTTTTCTGTAAAAAACGTAACATCTTCACTAATAGACCAATTAAATTGAAAGGTTAGCTTAATTCACCTTTTCAAAATACACCAAACTAGTATTTGTTGTTGTTTGCTTTTAAATTATGATAATTTGTCTTTTTTTACCATTAAAGTAATTCCAACCACCTGAAAATAAAAAACCAGAAAATTGCACAAGAAAAACCAAAAAGGTTAGCAACTTTCCTGTTTGCAAACTAACTTTTTATATCTGCAAACTAGCCTTCAACACAAAGATGATTTATTTTTTTATATGAAAAAAAGCAGTTTAAAGATTAGCTCACGTTCACAGGTCAGTTGTATGTAAATAAAGGCGTATCTCTTTTTATATAATATTTTCAATGATATAAACATTTTGACATGATTATCACAAGAATGCAGCCATAAGTAATGTTGCAATTTATAAAACCCGTAGAAAATATTAAGATAACAATATTTTATTTTTAATTTAGTTACAGTTATAAATATCACAACGTACATTAGAATTTAACTTATTTTTTATTTTTAAGTTTTTAATTTCGTTTTCAATAATAATGATTAAATTATTCACTATCACAATATTTTTTATTATAGTACGATGGAGTGAAGTTACTGGAAATAATTATTATGATAGCGGCATAATATTTTATCATCCTACGACTAGACAAAAAGTTCTACCACCTATTATTAAGCCATTGAATTTAAAAAAAAATACATTACGTTTTGGTTTACCATGTTCCTGCTATGTATGTAAAATTTTAAAACATTTATGTCGAAACTCATATCTTTTACATAATATAATAATAAAATACGATTTAAATTGATTAAATTTAAGGTACAAGGGTGCGGTTGTTGTGCCGGAATGAACATACAACAATTTAATTTTGACCAAAATAGTACGTTATTATTTTTTAACTTTTGACTGACTACTGACTTAATTTTTAGTTTGTTAAATTAAATTAATTTAAGAAAATGTTTGAAAAATTATTGCTTCAGCCTTTAGCTAACTATATTAATGTTAAAACATTTTCAATTTTGATGTTAAGTTTTTTTTAATTCTCTTCAAGAAACAGATTATTTGCATTTTCGAAATTTTTAAAAATTTTCTCTCGGTTATTTTTCAATAAAAGTAATAATTTCGTATAAAAATTAATTAATTTCTTAACTAAAAATTTGGTTTTAAATTTTTATTGTATTAAAATTTTTATTTTTCAAAATAACTTCTTTATTTTGTAGTGTGTGTAAATGTAACTTTAATGCCCGAAATTCTGGGATTTCGAATGTTTGTTTTATTGAATAATAATAATATAATGCAACAAACCTTTTCAGCCAGTAATCCACCTCCATTGTGCTATCCATTGGTTTGTAATGTTCTAATCCTTTAGTAAAAAAAAGGGCTTATATATTGTTAATAATCATATTTTTTTTAGATGCTTCCAGTACCAATTCCAATTCCTTTAGCTATGTGTCTTAAGTTCACTGATATGAAATTTATTGATTATAAGTAAGCATTTTACACTTAAATAGTTTGAATTTATATGCCTGGTTTTCACGATCCAAGTACAGTTTGTCCAACTTACTTTGATCAAAGTAAGTTGAGCGGTTTCCTACTCAACTTTGATCCGAGTTGACTTTGACATCCTGTTTACACGATCAAAAAGAGCGTCCTAGTCGATTTGGACAAACTGTACTTGGATCGTGAAAACCGGATTTTAATAATTTTTACTAATCATGAAATTTTTTCAAAATATTACGGATTCTACGTTTCCTTGGGTGTCGTGATTTGAAAAATAATTATTGTTTTTACGATCTTTCTGTAATAATAAAAGTTTTTAACGTATCAATGTTTCAAGATTTATACGTATATGGTAGGTACATATTTTTCATTTTTACTAGTGTTCATTTTTGTATGGATTGGGTTGTTCGATTGGGTACAACTAACGATTTATTTGAAATACATTTCAATTGTGTTCAAATGGGACAAGATGGTTTTATGTATGTTAATACTAATGGAATGCCAGTATTTCCTGAAAATGGTTGGTATCATAATTAAACCCCCTTATAAATTTTCCCATTTTATTCTGTAGAAAATATGACATATTACTGAATTGTGTTGAAACCGCATTGAGATTAAAAATATAATTTTCGGAAAAGTATCACTTATGAATTATGATCGAACGAAAATTCTATTCGCCTTCCCATTCGAGAGAAATTGGTTCCCATCCACAGTACAGAAAGTAATTATACGAAATACAAAAATAATTTACGAAATACAACTAAATCCAAAAATACGGAAAAGCAAAATTTCGGACGAAATCGATCAAATAAATTTAAATTTGCGGCGTTGTTCAATTTATTGAATAAACAAATTTTATTATTTAAGAAAACTCCTTATTTTTGCTCTAACCAGTTTTTGATGTCTCAAATTTTTAAATTTCGTATTATATGTGTTTTTATTTTCCATATTTTTTAATATCATATTTTAAATTTTCGCATAACTGTCTCCTTATTTTGGTCATTTCGAAAAAAATCTTCGTAAATGTTAAATATTACTTGTTTAATGTATTATTTTCTTTCGTGATTCGTGAATGTAAAATATAAGAGCTTAATAAGAGTTTCCTAATTAAATTTAGTGTAATAGTTAGCACAAGGTTCTAACAGATTTTAATACTTGTTTAAACAAGAGAAAATTGTGACTCGTGAATGTGCAATAGGCTTTAATAAGAGATCCTTAATTAAAATTAGTGTAATAGTAAAATTTTGTATTTTTACAGCCTTGAAAAAGTAAAATAATTATTTTTTTTCTTGAAGGTAATATAGCCATATTTTTATCATCTTTATTTTCGAGGCCATCGAAATTAACAAACAACACAGTATTCTGACATCCTGACAAGACTAGATGATCTGATGTTTTGGATCCTGAATATACATAGTTAAATAGTTTGGAGATACAATGAATTACGATCGAGCTTAAAAATCTTACGAAAATCCTACTTTCGCTTCCATTACAAGGAAATTATTCTTTGAAAGATTTTTACGTTCGATCTTAAAATAAACCTTCTTAATAAATATGTATAATTATGTTAAAAACATTAAAATTGAAATAAAAAGAATTGGACATCGTCCTATATAAAGGATAAAATTAGAAGTTTTAGACTTTATCACATTTAGAATATAGCACAAAATTTATTTTCTTACAATTCAAATAATAAATGGTTTTCCTATTTGATAAGCTAGTGATTTTCTTATTCTTTTTCCACACAGTTTCGCAGCGTACGGTGTTAAAGCAGGCCTTCTAACAAATATGCCTCGCTTTTCGGGAGTCCACACTAATAAATTGCATGATTTGCCCATTGGCAAATTAATTCCTAACCATCCTGCAGATGACAAAACTATATCACAATAAATTATTTTTCCATCATCGTTATTGTCGTTTGTTAGTTGTATTGGGTTACTTGACTTAAGTTCTGGCCAGTGATTTATACGATCTTCGTCCCCGAATGGAACACCAAACAATTCTGATCCAAGAAAATTTTCATAAATTTCTTTAGAATCCGCTGTTTTGGTTATTAGAACTGGTAATTTCAAAGACGAGTATACTATTATGCTAACAATAAAATATTTGAATTAACTTATGATATTTATAATAATTATGGTGTAAGTATTATAATTACTTTAAATTTTCAACATCTCCACCAATAAAATCAATTCTTCCTAAAGCAGCCAAAAATAAAGTCATGTTTGGTTCCAGTTTAAATTTTCTTGGTGTGATCATTTTTTGAGGATTTACAAGTAACAATTCCTCTTCAGTTAGCAAATTATGAATCTGTGAATGAAATTAGGAGTATAATTGGATTGTTCTAAAAATGGCAATGTAATAAAATATAAGGCATAAATAGGTTACTCACCTGTTCTGAACTTAAAACTCCAGGAGTATCAAAACACCATTTGCCTTTTTCGTATTCTTTACTTTTCTCATTCAAAACTTGAATTGGTTGTGCTCCACGAGACATTGAAAAATTTTCAACCTCCAAATTATTTTTAAAAGTTAAGCCAATGTCACCAGTCAAGGTGGCATCTTCTATTTTCCGAGTCATTTTCAGTTGATCTTTCTTTAATTTCAATTCAGCTGACTTTTTAGCTCTTTCACTCAATAATCGCGTGTAACGCTGATAAATTCTGAAATCTGATGTAAAAAAAAATGTTGTAGAGTGAAAAAAATAACTAAGTAGTTAAATCAGAAAATTAATAAGTAAAATAAAAATTATAAACGTTATGTAATTTTTTTCTAGCATATTTAAGTCAAAACTTATTAATTGTGAAAAATTGGAACGAAATTGACAAAAATCTAAGTTTTTTTGCTTTATATTGGCGAGTAAATTGACCTTAAAATTTAAATACATAGGTTTATGTACTTTCCACCCATTTTAATTTTTTTTTTATTGCGAAAAATCAAGGCTTCATTTAATATATACCTGATGGTCTTAAAATAGGAAATTTTAGCAATTGTAATGTTGTACCGGGCCATGGACATGTTGTAGCTTTTTTGACCAGATCTCTTGCCATCACCTTACAGTAATCTGATTTTAATAAAATATTAAAAAGAGAACTTTTCCCAACATTAGCACAACCCATCAAATAAACATCACCTTTGCATCCCCAAATTTTGTGTAATTGAGTTATCAATTCCTCGATACCATAACCAGTTTTGGCTGATATTAAACAAGTATGTTTGATATTCATTTTATTTAAGCCTGAAAAACAAAGTCAAGATAAAAATGTGTTATTAATTTGAAAACCGTTCGAATTAACCATATAAGTGGATATGGTTTATAATATTAACCATATCCACTAGGTGGATGTATAATTTGAGAAATTCGATTGTACTTAAATTTTCTTTTTCGTTTTGTTTATTAGTCAAAAAATTATCAACTAAGAAACATAAGAAACAATGATTCAAGATCCAAGAAAACTATTTTCTTTAACAACTTGTATTATTATTATTTTTTAAACAGTTCTGTTAGTTCAATTTGTATTGTATATATATACCTGATTTAATTAATTCGTCTTTTAAGCAATTTTTTATATGATTTAAATATCCTGGCGAGTCTTTTGGTAGTAAATCAACTTTATTTCCTACTATAAAAATTGGTCGTTTATCTCCCAAAATGCTCTGAATATCTTGCCACATTGAGCATGGAAAATCTAGCAAATCAACAATCAAAATTGCTAACGCATATTTGTCTTTAATCGTAGATATTGTTTTGATATAATCTTCAGCTGAAACTGTAACATCTAACGCTATATTATAATTGTCAAGAAAATGGCACCTCTGGCAAATGATTGTCTGCAAAAGATCTTTTTGTTATGAATTCGTCATTGAAATTCTCAGAGTTGGAAATTTATTGTTTCATAAATAAAAACAAAATAATGGTTTGATGTGGAATGTTTGGAGAAATATATTTTTTGTATTCACTCCTGGTTCATTGAAATAATAATTCTTACCACGGGAAAATTTTTAATTCTTAATGTTGTTGTGAATATGATAAAAATAATTCATAAATAATAAATAAGAACATAAAATAAATAACTTATGTGAACAATGTTTAAATCTTAAATTAAAACTCAACCAGAATCTTTTTTTTACTCGATTTTTTGTTACGCAATTTCACTTTTACGTGGATTTTTCGGACGGTTTCATATTTTTACGCAATTTAAATTTCAAAAATTTTTTTATTCCATTTATATTTTTTTAAACAATATTTAATGAATTTGTTGAGTTTTTAGTTTTCCTAAGAGTTTTTAAATTTTATATCGCCTAAAAAAGGATTGGTGTACTCCATCATACCTTTAGTTCATTATTAGTTCGACCTATAAAAATTTCACTTGGTATGTAACCTTGAACAGTGGGTTCTGTACAATGCAAATTAGCACCACAACCATTGCAGGGAGTTTTCGATGATGGCACATTGGGATCTGTGAAGTAAGTAAAATCTTTAATATATGTAGGCTAGCTGGCCATTCGTTTTTATTTTAAAAGGACAATGCTTTTTTTCTGCCACGATGTCTTTGAGTTTTTTCTTGAAGTAAATTGTCCTTCCTTTCTTAAAAATATCCCCATTAATATTTACGTTTTAACTTATCTTATCATACTTTAATTTCAAACTAATTTATACCTATCAGAGAAGACTTACGGCAATAGCCAACATTCAAAGATGCAGCTTGTGGTTTTTTGGCTAAATTTTATGTTGGCTATCGAAAGAATTTAAGCTGACATAAATAAATTAAATGATTTGAATTTAATAATGAGAAAATGTTTGATGAAATACCATGCGGCAAAAACTAGATAGAAGCTTAGAAATTTAGATTTGGAGAAACGACGAAGCATCAGTAGATCAAAATTATGCGAAACTTTTAAGTTACCTTTTTCAATTGAAAAATATTCAACACAAAAATTCATTGAAACTTATAGAATTTTGTTTGTATCTAATGCCCAAACCGACATTAGCGACTATTTAGACTTCAGAAAAGTCCCAAGTAAAGGTGGAATTTTGAAATGAACTTCAAGAAATTTAAATTGTTTGAACATTTTTATTTTTATTATTTTTGCCTTTTTTCTGTTTTCCGTAGTTTTTTATATAAATTTTTAATTTCGGAAAAAGCATAATTGTATAAGTAGGTAGGTATACGTATAAGGTAATATTTATGGTTAGTACGTAGAGATACTAGATAAGATATGTACCTGGAGTTCCATATTTCAAAGAACTAGGTGGGAATTTTTCATTTTTTTCATAATATTCATAGTCTTCTAGCCAATTTTTTGGAAATTCTCTGCTAACTGGTTGAGTTTTTGTTGATGCAACAGTTTCACTTTCAGATTGTGTTGGGAAATTAATATCGTAGCCAATAGTTTGTAAAGTAGCTAAAAATGGCCTTATTCTAGATTTTTCTAGATTTTTTTTAATTTGTTGTTTTTCTAAGATGCTTTCAAGTATTATTCGCTTGTTGTAGCCTAATTTTATTTTACTGCTCTCTAGGAATGAACTGTACAAAATCTTTGCTCGTATTTCTGGGGGCACAATCAGTTTTTTATTAATTATTTCAGTTTCGAGTTCTGTTAAAATTGAGTCTTTCTTTAAATTGTGATTTAATCGAATTTGTTTTAATTTTGAAAAAAAAATATTATTTAATTTTATTAAATTAATCTGAATCTGGAACATGTTTTTTATTTATATTTTATTTTAAAATTTGTTGTAGTTTTATATAATGTTATCTTTTGTTTACACAATTTCAATCAAAAATCATGTAAATTAGACTAGTCACAGGCGGCGCCGATCGGTTGGTCGCAGAGTAATTTTTCGTAGTCGCCGGCAGTCGAAAATTTCGTCGACTGACCGAGTGGACGCTTTTCTGGTCAGAAAAGTAGTTTGTTCTTTTGTTTGAATCTTGCCTATTTTTTTTAACTTTTTCCAGATTTTCTCGAAAATTGGTAAATTTCATCGGTTCACAAATTCAGAATATTTAAGAATGCTTGTCAATTGTACAATTTTTTTGAACAATTTCTACATACGTACCTACCCTAAATTAATCTCTATCAAAATAATTTAATTTATCAACTAATAGAAATACTTTAAGCACAGTTTTGTATCTGAAAGTTATTTTTTGCAACAAAATGTTTAAAAACACTTACATTTTTTTTTTTCGAAATAAAATATGTATGTTTACATAAATTAATTTATATGATTTTTTGTTACATTTAATTTACAATCTTTTTGTAACAGCTAAGTATAATATAAAAAGAGCAAATTAAAGAATAAATGAACAGAACAAGATTGAAATATAAATCTTAAGAAAATTCGCGAATATTGAATGTTAATGTTGCTGAATTAACAATTGAGGGCTCACAGTAATTGGAATATTCCCAAATATTTGCAATTGGTTCATATTGAAATGTTTTAAAAATTGGTACGTCTGAATTGTCATTGAAAAATTGAGACAATGAATAAATATTTCCATTGAAATTAGCTGTATCAAAACGACTCCAACTAAAACATATTAATGGTTATAACAATCTTCGGAAAAATAAAATAACAGAATATAAAATTTACTTGAAAACTTTGCTGGCGTAACATGATCTTGGAACTTTTATTATCCAATTCCTGCTCCTCAATTCGAATATGTTTCCACTCCCCCAAACTTTTGAGCAAAATACCATGTTCTCTCCAAAATTCAAAGCCTTACATAAATCATAGGAATCATCTGGCATTTCATAAATTTTTTGCCAAATGCCCTCCCTAATGTCAAACATTTCAATTGAATCAGAAAATTTGTTATCGTCTGTTCTTCCGCCAAAAACGTACATTACATTTTCATCTACAAAAAACAAACTATAAATTCTTATTTTAAGTTAATGAGTTTTAAATTATATTCATGTTTTTTTTGTTCCTAATTAAATATATTTTACGTCTTTTTAATGTTAAGTTTTTTTTTCTACCTTTTGAAATCACGCCGAAGCAATGTTTCTCCTTTGTGAATTTGCCACTTTCATACCATTTATTTGTGGTAAAATCATAACAATCTGTTGTTCCTTCGTTTCCAAAACCTCCCATGGCATATATTTTCCCATCAAACGCAATTAAGTTATGATGTCGACGACTTTTTCTCATTTTGGTGCACTCTTGATGTTGATGAGTTGAAACATTATAACATTCGAACATGTCAGTAGCTTTTCCATTACTTTCACCTCCACTTACATAAATATAATTTTTGAAAAAAGTTGAGGAAAAACCCCAATCGAATCGTTTTCCGAAAATTAATTTGTTTTTCCATTTTTTAGAATTAAAATCCAGAGTATCTACTCCTTGATTGTGTACTAATGACAAAGTTTTCTCCAATACCATAATGGGAGATTTTTTTTCACATGATATTAATTGTTTATTATTTGAATAAATACTACGTATAGTATTATTAGAAATTGTTGAAAAATCAAGAATAGTTAAAAATCGATTTAGATAAATTTTTCGATCTTCTCGATCTTTTATTTGTTTTTCCGCCCAAATCGATAAATTTAATAAAAGCTTTTCTTGATTTTTAATACTTTCAAAATATTTGGAGTTTTTGATGAAGAAATTTAACTGCAATTGTAATTTTTATATTTTGAGTTCTTTCGGTTATTATGAAATATCAAATTTAGAGTAATAAAACACCTGCTTAGGTTTAGGTGGTTTTAATAAAATTAATAATTTTCAAGTTTATTCAATCAAAGTTTTGTGGTAATTAATTCATTTAACTTTTTTTTTAAATGAAAAATATAGTCTCCGTGATAACAAATATTTCAATTATTATAATCGCAATATATTAAACTACGAATAAATTATTCATATACCTACTTCTTTTTCTTTTAAATTCAGCAAAAAAGTGTTATACAGCTCATCGGAATTCTCACAAAACAGTTGAGCACATTTTTTTTGGATGTCATGAGCAAAATATTTTACTAAAATAAATAATTGAAATTATTGATTGAAACTCCGTATAAAAAATTATACATAGGTACATTAACGGTTCTATTTTATACCTATTCGTACAGTGAAAGTTATATTATTTCTGTTAGGAATTATGTCACATTCAGCAAAAGTGGGAATTTCGTCATAATGACTAAACTCCTTCTTAAAAGTGGGAATTATGGCACCAATCAAAGAGGAAATTATATCATAAAGGAAAATAGAGAACTGTTTCAAATTAACAAAAAAAAATATATAATAAGTTTCAATTATTTCAATTCCAATTTTCGCAATATAACTACGACTACGTGTCCTAAAGCAGCATTTTCGACTATCCATGGGGTAAGGAATTACAACCTTCTTTTTCGCTATATAACAACGGCCTTTTCACACACACATCGCGAGCTAAAAATCTATTCGTTGTCCCTACGAGGCTTAAAGGATAACAACGTCCTTTTTCGTAATATAAGTACGATTACGCCACCTAAAATTTCTAAAATTTTTACTCCAAATTGAATTTTTTTTGAAAATTAAAAATTGAAATTTCCATTATTTTTTATTTACATAAAAATTAAATGGTTTCATGTCAAAGTTCCAATTTTTTGTGGGTGCTCCTATGGGCATGGGGATTACAAGGTAACTAATAAGTGTAGTCCTCTTTATCTCTTAAATTTTACATCGGTACCAGTCGTAATATAAATACTAGTTCAGATCAATATTCGCTTGAATTATTTTCTTATTTTTTGATGAACGTTACTAAGATTTTTGTATTTTTGTTAAAATTAAGAACAGAAATTTCGCTCTTAACACATTAATAAATTAGAAAATATCCTTTGCAAAATATAATTCATAAAATTCAAGTATTTCATAATCTTTATGAAATCCTCAGCCACATTTTTAGAAAAAGGCTTTATCCTGACACACCAAATCAGAAAAATTATTTTTGTTCGCGCAGCCACACGTAAGCTGAGAGAAATTAAGTTGCGAAAAAGAATAGGATTTAACTCCTTTTCCGGAGAAACACGCGAAAAGGCTTTGCTTTAAGATGTTTGATTTAATTGAATTTTTTAATAAATTTTTCCTAACAAAACCATTTTGGTTTGTTTAATCAAATCGATTGAGACATAAGACACTGGGGGGCTTTATGTCTCAATTTATTCTTATATTGTTCTTACTTACTAGAAAATTCAAACATACGCCGCAAATTTTTGTTGTTCAAATTTTTTTCAATAATATCACCACAGAAATTAATCAAAGTATTTATTTGCAGGTACTGGGCTCTAATAAATATTTCTTCAGCCTAAAATAGATAAAAAACGTAACAACATTGATAGATTTTCTATTATTTTTTAAAATATACCTAAGTTTCTTTTTAATTTATAGTATGTATGTATATTCAGTTTAGCTTCGATTGCCTCAGTTATTAGGAAAAAAAATTACGGATACTTTCAAACAAGTTTATTATTATTAAAAATATTTTTTTTCATTGCATTGCACAATTGAAACAATTTTTACGCTTTTTTACAAATGCAATCGATTTAATTAGTTTACACAAACACTCAAGTATTGTTCAAAAGAACTCGAAAAAACTTCAGCAATGTTCGTTTAAAGCTCGTTATTTTAGTTTCACACATTATTTTAATTTACACGAAATTATCTAGCATTTTACTGGCAAAATAAGATACAAGTAACAGGAACAATCACAATTATACAAGTAACAGGAACAATCTGAGATAATTTTCCAGGGTGCCGTATCCGTCTACATTTATTTGCACACAATAAATAGTACAATAAAATTCCAATCAACACAAAAAAAAAAAAGTTTTTCAACTCGATGAAAAATCAACTCTGTTTCAACACTATCATGTAAACCAGGTAATAGTTTAAAACCAGGTAATAATTTAAAACATGGCTGAAAATGCAACTTAAAAAAAAAATAATAAAAAAAATGTCTTCACTAATTTTCAATTTTAGATTCAATTTTAATTTTAATATATCTTGAATTTTTAAAACATTATAAATATTGTAACATACAGCACTTTGACGCATAATAAATGAATTAGGTAAAAATAATAATATAACCCCCGATATTAGAATAAATAAAATCAAATTGATCAATTTCTAAAATTTATTAAAGTTGTCGGAATAGGAAGCCGAACATAATTCCAAAAAAGAAAATCCCGAATGATCAAAATCAAAGGAGGGTTTTAATCTCTTAAGCCTCGCAAAAAGACGCTTTAATTTGAATCCCTGAATATATTTGCTCGCGTAGCCATAAATTAGGTTCCTACGTTTGCATTCATCATATTACACAACATTTGAAGTTTGTCTGAAGACAATTTTGTAATTATTAATTTGGATTTCGGGATTTTGAATTCGAGGATTTGATTTTTTTTTGTATTTTATATTTTCGCTTTTTGCCAATGGGATTTTCGGTTTCGTGATTAAATACTCAACACATTGAAATGTTGTTGGATGGATTTTTACTTTTGAATAAAATATACTATTATGTAGGTAGGTAAATAAAACTGTTTAAAGATTTCAATTTTTCGATGTCTACAACTAGAGATGATAAAATAAGATAGGTATTAAAAATTTTTTTAGATCTTGTATGAAAAAATAGAACTTTAGTTTTTTCTCGCAAAGGTAATAATTTTTTTAAAAAGTACATATAAATCGTTCGATAAAGGTTGGATATTTTGCAAGAATTTTAATATCCAATCATATTTTATCTTCTCTACCTATAATATACAAATTGTATAAAAAATATTTTATTTTATTCTAATACTAAGCAAACTTAATACCTTTTCAACTTCAAAGGAAACACTTCCAGTATAAATAAATTCCAAAATAATGTTAAGAAATGGTTTGGTTATATTATCTTTTAATTCAATACAATCCATTTTGTATTCTTTATTTTGTGGGGCTAAAAATAGAAATATCTAAAACAAAATGCTACTAAATGATATTAGTGAAGATTTAGTTTTTTTGTCGAACCTTTTACATATAAGCGATGCGACAAAAGCAGTGACCAAATCCCCAAATTCAAGACGATTATTTCAAGAAACCAAACATTTCGGAGATATGGCCCCTAAAGTACAACCAATTTAATTTTTAACTTTATTCATTTTATTTTTAGAGAGTTGGTAGAGGCGGAGCGCTAAATGTCAAATTAAAATGAATTTCATGCATTAAATAAATAGGTATATCGTATATATCATAAGATTGTCATGAAAAAACGAGGGGGCGGGCGGTTGTTTAGTGGGCTGGCGCTGCAAATTCCACTGACCAAATCGCCGTTTTATTTTTCGATACAGCTTTTTTAAAACTTTCAAACTCTCGTCTCGGCACTATTTTAGTCGAAAACAGTCTTGGATTCGACATCGGGGGCACCACCTTATCTCTCTACAAAAATAGGGCAAATCTTGGTTTGGCCATCGCTTCTACAGCCCACCAAGTATCAACCCAATCGAGGCTGTCACGTCATCTGCACTTTAACCAACATCGAATGTAGATATCAGCCATAACTATCCTTGAATATTGTTTTTTATATATCCTATTTTCACCATAGGATCACTTTGTGCGGCGTTATGTTGATGTGGCTGATTGTGATGACATGACATCATGCTAGTATAAAAAAAAATGTAGGTAACTTCTAATTAAAATAAAATCTTACTCGTTAGCATTTTATAAAAATATGAAGACCCTAATGCCAAAATGGATCGGTGAACTTTAGTTTTTAATCCATCCGTTGTTACAAGTGTGAGATCTGTTAAAAGCTCCGCTTTCAGTAGATCAAAAAAATTAAAATTTCTTTGATTTTGATAAAACACATCAGTTAAATGAACCTTCATTTTTAAAACAAAAAAATTAAATATTTGTTCGACTGTTCGAGAAGAAATTAAAATTGCTAATTGAAAAATTGAAATTGAAAATTCTACTTTTATAAACTTTTATAAAAATTTGGGATTCACCGCCCAACGCATTCTTTGTTTTTTTTTTACTTATGCCGACCGCCGAGTGAGATAATTTTAAAGGTAACTGACGCACTAAACGCCGTAAAAAATTATAAATTGTACTGGTTTGGAGCCGTAAAAATTAGAATATTCGGCGTACGCGCTCCAAGTCTAGTGCGACCAAAAATAATATATATCAAGATTTGAAACTTCCATACATTGTACACCTATTTCATAAAGTAAAGTATCTGCCATAGAAAATTTATTTCGTCCCGCCAAAAAATCTATGTTTTTTTTTACTCAAAATCTATCATTGTGTTGAATAAAAATGATCAGGGATGAGATGGTTGCTTTATTAAAAGTTACGAAATAAAACAAGACTTTTAATTTTATAAACTCATCACAGACAACATTTTATTTCTATTTTTTCTAATTTTTACATTTTTATTAAAAAAATTTAAAATGAAATATATGCGCTCACGTATGAAAAAATGAATTAAATAAATTTTATTGAAATTTTCACAACATTTGAAATTACATTCAACGTTTGTAAGAAGGGAAGCTAATTTACTTACTAAATTATTTTCTGTTACATGTAAATCGAAATTTTTAGCAAACTTATCCTGTAATATTTTAATATAATTAAGAAAGTTTTTAGGAGGAACTGTTAATTTACATTTTTCAAACTGTTTAAAATTCATCAAATTGAGAACTAAAAAATTGATAAAAGTTAATTTAAATTATTATTTTAATTTATCACATTTAAATCACTAGCGGTTGAAATTCAAATTAGCTTTAAGCTTTAAAAAAAATTCTCACATCCTTAAAATCGAAAAATTAAAGCAAAACAAAAATCATATGATTTTTATTTATTAGTATTGAGTATTTAAGGGAAACTATGACGCGCTTAAGGCCAAATAAATGTAAACAATGCATTTATTTTATAAAAGAACCAGGTGACTATGATAATTTTTTGTCTTTACAAAAAATTAAAAAAATTGTAAAATATAAGTAATTTTACGGTTTTCAAAAATTTTAAAAATAAGAAAATAGTTTTAAGTCGAAAATAAAACGAAATGAACTCACTTTGTTCTTAAAAAAGTACTTAATTTTGGATTTTAAAAAAACCTGCGAAAAAAAATTAAGTAAAAGGAATCAGAAAGGCACCTTGTAAGAGGGAGGTGAATTTTTTTTTTTTTTTTGCATAAAAATTTTCGTTATTCCTTGTTACTCTACTATAGAAATATGTTTACTCTGCTTCCATACAATTCGCATTGACGGGCTGTATACATTAGCGATTTAGAATCGCGCGTATTTATGAATGTATTGTTTTTTTTCTGTTTCATTTATTAGTATTTGTGTTTGCTCAATATGCCACTGGGTTAGATTTACAGCATGCGATTTTTATACATTTTTCCAAATTGTACCATTTTACTTGATTTAAATGTCAAATTAATAAAAAAAATAAAAAATTTGTGAGAAATGTCAAAAAATACGCATGCTGAAAAATTATTCAAAATCAGCATGCGTATTTTGCTGCGATTTTGGATTTTGTATAAAGATACACAAACACATTTAAAGAACAAAATCGCATGCAGGAAAAATACGCTAATGTAGACACCTAGTGAGAATATGTGACTCTTGAGTGCGACTCAATATACCATAAAACAAAAAAAACTTAAAAAGCCTTATTTTATTTGCACAAGCATGAGCAAACACAAAAAAATTAAAAAAAATTAAAAATATATAGAAAAACTATATTTTTATAGAAGTATTTTGTTTTTATAGCAGCATTTTGAATATTGTAAATAATTTTTCAGTTGTTTTATAATGCTTCGATAAAAGAATACAATTTACATACTTTCTCTTTCAGACTTATGAGATGTTCATATGAAAATTGTCTGACTCTTTCTATTTTTTCAGCAAATTATATTTGCTCGATGCGTGTGCTTAAAGGTGAAAACACAATTGGGGGCGACAGCGTAACGACAGCGATAGCGACTGTCAAAAACCATATATTTGTATGAGAATGAAACAATTGAGGTGACTCTTTTATATGAAAAATCGCTGTCGCCGTCGTTCTCGCCCCAATTGTGTTTTCACCTTAAAGGTGAAAACACAATTGGGGCGACAACGACGGCGACAGCGATTTTTCATATAAAAAAGTCGCCTCAATTGTTTCATTCTCATACAAATATATGGTTTTTGACAGTCGCTTAACAAGTTTTAAAAACTTTTGTTTCAAAATTTCTAAATAAAAAATAATGATATTCATGAAAACAATTCCTAGACGAACGAGAAAGAGGTAAAGAATCAGATGCATGCTGCATGCATCAATAATGTGAGTTCCACAATATACCCCTCGAGGGATTTTTTTTTGCAAGCTGGTGCCGAACAACATGAATGGGGTAAAAGTATCAGATGCATGTAGCATGGTGTAAATATACGTAAGAACACTAATGCCTTGAGCACAGCTAATACCGCAAAGCAATTTTGAGCTACCGTAAATTTTTCTGCGTTATTTCTTATTTATTTTAAATAAAAATTATGAAAAACGAAAGATATTAATTTTATTGATTTTTTGTAAAAAGAATTTCTTAAAATTATTTCATAATTAATTAGAAAACTGAATTTATTTTTTTTTTTGCTCCTGAAAGAATTGACTACGTCACAAAATAATTTTTTTGTTTCTTTTTCACAGCGTTTCTTTTGCATCGAAATTTGGTTTTGCGGCATTTTTCTGTCACAATCATATTATAAAAAAAACAAAAGCAGTTGTTTGCAGTTGATTTTTTTGCTTTCATGTAAAATTAGCTGTGAACATGTTTCCGGAACATTCCTTCAAAAATTGCTTTGCGGTATTACCTGTGGCTGTGCTCAAGGCATAACAGATCTGTAAATTTTAATAAGTTTTACAATTTTCGGGTTTAAATAAGGTTTCGCAAATATTCATAAATAGTTGTTGAATTAAAGGAGGCTTATCATAGAAAAGATTTAAGTCACAAAATTAACCCTGGTTAAAAAAAATTCATAGTGAATAGAAATTTCCAATTGGAGGATAACCTGATTTAATTCATGGATAAAATTTCTAGCTGGCCAATTAAAGTTTATAATAAACATTCAACTCGCGGTATCAGGCATTAATCAACTTTTATTTAAGGTTTAGTATGCTGACACAAAAAAAGTAGTACGCTGTGAAAAAAAATGAGATTTTTCATATAAATTTTTGCTGCTGAAAAATGTTTGAATAATATTTTTTTTGGTTTTTGCTTTGTAGTACGCTGATAAAAAAAAAATGGTTTACTGGGTGACAAAAAATCGGTGAGACGAATTATCGCATAATGTCATAACATATAAAAAAATACGAATTATCACATAAAAATCGATTTGTATTCGTTTTTAAATGAATTAGTGCATAAAATTTTCGTTAAAATTTTTTTGTGCGATAATTCGTTTTAGAATTTATGTGCTATTTCGTTTTCAAATGAAAACCAAAAAACACAGATAATTCGTTTTTTTACGAATTAGTGCATAAATTTTAAAAATGCAGATTTATACGCTAATTCGTATTCAAACGAATTAGTGCACAAATAATGACTCCGTCAATTATCGCATAATGACATATAACATAATTTTTAAAATGAATTATCACATATTTTTTTTATGAGATAATTCATGTACTTCCAGTAATTACCGCGTCCCATTCGCTTCGCGCGAAGCGCTCCAAAAAAAAAAGCCCTAGGGGGTTCGGGAGAGGCGGCGGCCGTCCCCCGTTCCCTGAAACACTTTTTCCACATAAAATAGGCCAAATCGGGTAAAAGAGAAAATTGTCCGCACAAAATGTATGAAAAAGATATTGTGCATGATAGAGGACCGCTACCGCGTCCCATTCGATTCGCGCGTAGCGCTCCGAAAAAAGAAAAAAAATGTTGTCTTTTCCAAATAAAATAGAGCAATATTTCTGAACAATCGGAGGTATGCGCTTTTCGTAAGCTTATCCGATAATTCGTTTTAAATGAATTAGTGCATAATCTCATACAAACCAATTTTTATTTTTTTATGGGCGCCGTGACATTTGTCCGCGGGACATTTGTCCGCGATGAAATTTGTATGGAAAACTTCGCGGACAAATGTCATTTTGCAAAATGTCATTTGTCCGCGATTGTAAAATGACATTTGTCCGCCGCGGACAAATGTCCCAAAATTAGCGGACAAATGACATTTTGCAAAATGACATTTGTCCGCGATTGAATTTTCTAACTTTAGCGGACAAATGTCATTTTGCAAAATGTCATTTGTCCGCGATTGATTTTTCGAATTTTTAGCGGACAAATGTCATTTTGCAAAATGTCATTTGTCCGCGATTGAAATTTTTAATTTTTAGCGGACAAATGTCATTTTACAAAATGTCATTTGTCCGCGATTGATTTTTCAGTTTTTTTAGCGGACAAATGTCATTTTGCAAAATGTCATTTGTCCGCGATTGATTTTCCAATTTTGGAGATACTGCAGATTACGTGAACCACTCAGAATCGTCTGAAGCTTGGAAAAGGGAAGAGGGGAGAGTCCCCCCAAATTGTTCATACATTTTGTATATGCAATTTTTTTTTTTTTTGCCCGATTTGCCCCTTAAAGAGAGGGTGGTGGGGGGCGGCGGGCGGGCGGGTGGACTGGTGGTTGGTCAGTGGGATTTGCGGCTGACGCCGCAAATCCCACTGACCAACCACCAGTCCACCCGCCCGCCCGCCGCCCCCCACCACCCTCTCTTGTTGTGACGATTCTGATTGGTTCACGTCATCTGCACTTTAGCCTCAAATTTTTAGCGGACATATGTCATTTTCCAAAATGTCATTTGTCCGCGATTGCTTTTTTTAATTTTTAGCGGACAAATGTCATTTTGCAAAATGTCATTTGTCCGCGATTGATTTTTTAACTTTTTAGCGGACAAATGTCATTTTGCAAAATGTCATTTGTCCGCGATTGATTTTTCAGATTTTTAGCGGACAAATGTCATTTTGCAAAATGTCATTTGTCCGCGATTAATTTTTATCGCGGACAAATGACATTTTGGAAAATGTCATTTGTCCGCGGCGGACAAAAGACATTTTGAATCGCGGACAAATGTCATTTTTATGTCCGCGATACAAAAACAAATCGCGGACAAATGTCCCGCGGACAAATGTCCAACCCCCGTTTTTATGCACTAATTCATTTTAAAATGAATTAGCTCATAAAATATGAAAATATAAATTTATGTGCTATTTCGTTTTCAAACGAATTAGTGCATAAATAGCAAAAAATATTTTTTATGTGATAATTCACTTTAAAATGAATTAGTGCATAAAATTTTTGTTCGAATATTTTTATGAGATAATTCATTTTTTAATTTATGTACTAATTCATTTTAAAATGTATTATCACATAAAAATAATTTTTTATGAGATAATTCATTTTTCAATTTATGTGCTATTTCGTTTTTAAATGAATTATCTCATAAAAAAAATGTATGCGATAAGTCATTTTAAAAATTATGTGATATGACATTATGCGATAATTCACGGAGCCAAAAAATCTATTTAGCAGCTTTTTTTTTTCAAATATTTTTCTACCCACGAAGATAAAGGATTGCAAAAACTTACATTATTGGGTTAGAATAATAAAAAATTAATAAAAATAATCAGATGCTTGTGTCAAATAGTTGTCAAAATTTATCAAACATTTTTCAGATATTTTTTAGTGATATTTTTTGCAACCTTTTTTTTTTCACAGCGTACTAAGCTTTAAGCTTCGATGAACATTAAAAATTTTAACTTAACGATCAACTGCGTTGACCGTAACTCTGCCATTATTATTAATATATATATGTTCACTGGGTTTCTTTGTTTTCAATTTTTGACATTGTTTTGGATTAATTTTGAATGTTCAATTTCAATTTCAATTGTTCAATAATATTTCGTGTTTGTTTGAAAAAGTTAATTTATAAAATAATATAAAATAAAGAAAAAACAGGCAAATTCCAAACCTTACCTATTATAAGTTCATATTTATAAGATAAGGCTATTTACATTTACAGGAGGATTAGAAATCCCAATTATGTGATTGCTTGTAGTTGCGAAATTAAGAAATATTTTCAAATCATTAAAATAAAATAAGATTTTGTTTTTCTTTGTACGCTTGATTGAATTTAACATTAGTATTAAACTAAACATTCAATTTAAATTTACAATTAAGTAGTTTACATCAAACAGTACAGCAAACACCATCGACCTGATTACGAGAACTTTTTTTGTTTTTTTTTTCATATTTCCAATTTTTTTATTTCACGGATCAAAACTTTATTACTTATAGATAGGTATAGACTATTTGCTAACAATGGATGACTCACATCGAAAATTAATTTTAAATAATATCGATGAGTTAATTGACAACACAAACTATGAAAAAATAATGGATGCTTCTGTTAAAAATAAAATATTGTCACCGATAATGGAAAGGAACATCAAAGAGGTAGGTAAAAATTTCCTGATGGTCAGAGATCTGGTCAATCATGGTCATCATACGTGCATGGATCTTCTAAGGGTATACTTATAAGTCTTGTGATTATAATAAAATTTAAATGTTGTCATCTGTTTTTAATCCAAACCCAAATTTTACTTATGTAGCTTTAAGTTGCTAAACAGAAATGTTTGCAAAATTGTTAAATTCATGTGTAATATACGACTGGTAGATATTTACTTATGCTTACCTATAATACATTTAACACCTGTATTATATATATATTTTTTAGAGTACTTCAGATGAAAGAATGCGACACCGCAAATTGTTTGAAAAAATTACAAAACGAGGTCCATCAGCATACGAGCTTCTCGTACAAATTTTGAAAGAGCTAAAAAATTTAAAAGCTGTGCAAATTTTGCAAAAACAAGATGAGTTTATCAGTAAGTTTTGTTTTCTTTATTAATTGTCTAGAATGACAATAAGTATAAGTAATAAGTAGATATGAGATAAATAATTTAATGGGGGCAATTAATTATGTTAATTTTTCCATCACGTTTTGAAAGAAAATTCATTTTTTCTAGGCATCAAGGAAAAGAAAAGTGGACATCTTAATAATGCCAATGTGATTATCAACATTTGCAATAGTAACAATAACATTAACAACAATCAAAATTCTAATAATATCATTATTGACAATGCAGATAGAAGTGAAGCTAGCCCAATAACCGAAGGATGTGCGCAATCTCAAATTGATTCTAGTCCGATGTTTGAAAGCTCTTTGAAACTAAAAGTTTGGGACCAAGAGATTCCAAATAAATTTATTGTTAAGAAAAGTCGGAAGTATCACATTGATCCCAAAATTGAAGGATATACTATGAGAAAAAGGAATAGGGGAGTTTTATTTATGGTTAATATAATTGAATTTTCAAAGAAAGTACAAATAGAACCAAGGAGTGGCGCTGACGTCGATGGAGAAAGTTTGTTACATTTATTCAGAGAATTTGGATATACTTTATTTTATTATAAGAATCTGTCATCAAAACAATTTCAAACTTTACTCTTTGAATTATTGGAGTCTACCTACGTTCGTGAAACGGAGTCATTTGTAATGGTATTAATGACACATGGCGAAATGGAAAATGAAATCGATCGTGTACAATTTGTTGACGGTGATATTTTATCTATTCCTGGTATTCTGGAATATTTCAGAAATGACACATGTCGAAATTTAGTTGGCAAACCAAAAATATTTTTCCTTCCATTTTGTAGGTAATTTTGAATTCTGTTGAAATGGAAATTTGAGAATAAATATAAATTATTTTTATTTTTAATTATGTTATCTTATTTATAGGGGTAATATATCTGATCGTGGTACTCGAAGAGTTCAGACTGATAGTATTCCAGATAGTATTCAAGCTCATACAATACCAACTACTTCAGATATATTTCTAGCTTTTGGAACTGTTCCAGGTATTTATATTTCAGATTAAAATTGATAAAAATGTACAAGTTTTCAATTAGTTTTTTATTTTGATTTAGGATATAAAACACATCGAGAAGAATCTGGCTCATGGTATATTCAGACATTATGTGACGTTTTTGCTGAATTTGCTCATACTACAGATTTAGAAGATATGCTCAAATTAGTTGGTCAAAGAGCTAATAGAATTCGTACGACAGATGGTAAAATGCAGACGGCTAGCGGTTATGGATACGGTTTTTTCAAAAAGCTTTATTTTAATCCCGGTTATTATGAAATTGATAACGCAAGCGCTCCAAATCTTGGCTGAGAAGTTTTAGATGTAATATTTTTTTTTATATTTGTAATAGTTTTGAGATATAACAATTTTTTTAATTCTGGAGTGTCCTATTTTTTTTTTTATTTGTTTAATGATCTTCAGTAAGATAAGTATTATCAATTGCCGATGATAAGAAAAATTTGCAAATTCCGATATTCGGATGTCTATAGTTTTGTTCCTTTGATTGTATAAGTCGTTAAATTATATTAATAAAAAAATTTTGGGAATAGGGTTTCTTTGAAGATAAAATCCTAAGTTTATCCTAAGTTTATCAAAAAACCATCAAAGCAAAAAAAAATTACAAATAAAAAAACAATGTTTATTTTTTTTTTATTTGAAGATTAGTTGAATTGTTGCATTGTACAATATAAATAATTGTAAATAATTGTAATAATTGAAAATTATTACCCAAAAATTTCGATATACTTTTTTAAACTAAAGTTAGTTTGGATTTAATAAGTTAATAATAAAAATATGAATTTCCATTGTTATAAATAAAATAAACTACTATTTTATTTTTTTTTAAATTGACATTTTTAACATTTATACAATTCAAAATAAAAGCATTCAAATGATTTAAAAATATGTCTTTTATTCTGATTTAAAAATAAAATATGAGAAATGCCTGTTTCGTTTTTTAAGTACGCAATATCGACATCTGCCAATATCGACATAATTTCAAGCTCTACAAAAACAATACATTCAAGTATTTAGTACAGTAGGCATAAAAATCATACAAATGTACGAAACTATGCGAAAATTCCTATATAAAACTCAAAGATTAGTAAAGTAAAAAAAAATTATAACTAATTAATATTAATTTTTAGGAAAAAAAATCGGGATCGTGTCGAAATTCTGTATTGCAAAATTCTTTGTTGCAAAATTTTGTATAACAAAAAAAATTCTGGATCGTATTTACAAAATTCTGCTACATTAAAATTCTGTATGGACAAAATTCAGTTATAGTAAAATTCTGTATGGCGAAGTAGGAGTAAAATCTAAAAAAGGAGATAATTATTGTTGTTGGATAAATGTATAATCATGTTAATCATGTAGCTTGTAAACAAAAAAAATCAAATAGTTTTATTGCTAATTAAATTCATCTATTATTAAAAAAAAATCTTTTTTTATATACATATAACAACAAATTTTGTTTTTTAGATAACACTTTTTTTATAAAGACAGATGCGTTGCAATCAATTTAAGAAACTCTCAATTTTCTAATTTTGTCCTTTTCTTCATAATTCTTTTCATTTTTTTTTTTTATTGTTTCGCAATTTTTTTTTTTTGAATCTTTCTCCTAGCTAATCTTTTTCAATTTGGCATTTTGAAATAATTAATTAAAAGAATTACATAGGTAGAACAAAATATCAAGCTGTCTTCTAGACAAAAATAAAACAAAATCTTGTAGGAATGAGAATCACAACAAATGCATTTTGTTTTTTGTATGAAAATACCTGCTGATCTGTCAAAAAGGAATTAAATCAAATTTTTTTTTCAATTCAATAGATTTTTTTGGGTTGGGGCAATACCAACATAAATTAAAAGCCCCCTATTAAAAAAAAAAACAATACATAGACAGCATCTCGTAGGCATAAAAATCATAACAAATGTATGAAACCCTATGAGATTTCCTATACAAAACCTAAAGATTAATCTGTAAAATGGGATTAAAAGCAAAAAAATATAATTTAATTATTAAATGTGATTTATTACAGGATTAATATTAATTTTTAAGAAAAAAAACCGTATTTGTTTAAATGAAAGTTTCCATAAATCGAGCAAATTTAATCCATAATTTTTTTTTCATCCTGGTAAAGTAAATTGAATTTTTTTTTGTTATAATTTCTAGGCTCTAGGTATACCAAATATAAATAATTTATCTTTAATTTTAAATGAATTTTAAAAAAATTCAAATTAATTTAATTAAAGTTTCTATAAAGTAAAAACTTAACTGGTACCTAGCTCTTATTAGACGTTTTGGATAAAGTTCAGCTAACACACAATCCCGATTTCTCTGAAACTTGTTGAAAGAGTAGAGACAGTAACCAAACATTCAAATCCAAGACATGTTTTACCGACATGCTCCCATTTCAGAGAAATGACCCTTCAAAGTTTTTATATATCAGGGACATGTATACATACTACTTCAGGTACATTAAAAATACTCAATAACGATATCCGAATCGGGAAACAAAAGTTTCTTAAGGGGGTTGGAAGAGGCGGCTGCCGTCTTCCATTCAGAACAACAAATTTTTATTTAAAAAAACTACATATTATGAAAAACGAAGAATTTGGTTACTACAATACAAGTAGATACCTACCCAGCATTTGAAAACTTTGCGGGTGCATTTCTCTGAAACGAGAGCTTATTGGTAGAAAATTTCTGGGATATTAATTTTAGGCGAACCGGTTTTACTTTCTCACCAAGTTTCGTCCAAATCGGTCTTGTGTACGTCAACTGCACTTACGTTTATCTACCTGGGTACCCATCTACTTATATAGGTTTGCATCTACCTTCTACCTATACCCACAAAAAAGTTTTTTTCGTTTTATTTTTTGATATTAAATTTTTTTATTTATTAATTATTTTTGGAAATAAATTTAAATCTTATTTAATTTTATACAAATATTTTCATTTGATTTTTATAACAAAAAAAAAACAAAACGAGTAAAAATCCACCTGTAGTTAAGAAAAAAAATTGTCCAATGAAGGATTTTTATTTTATTTTGGATGTTAAAAATTATTTTTTTTTACTAAACTAATAAAATATTGATTTTTTATTAATTTATCTTCAATATTATTCCATTTAAATTTTTTTTAAATTTAAAAAACTAAACTAAAAATGGCAAAAAAAATTACTGCCGACCAACAAAGCGAACAAAAATTTGAAAACTAGTGGGAATTTTTTATTTATTATCCCTACGAAAAGTTTTGTTTACATTTCAACTACACGGCTGATAAATCTTAGTGTTGGTGATGGTTGGGGTCTTAATTCTGTATTGCATAATTCTGTATACCAAAATTCTGTTTAGCAAAATTCTGTATTAACAAAATTCTGTATAGACAAAATTCTGTTTGACAAAACACTGTATTGTAAAATGATGTACCACAAAATTCTGTACTACAAAATTCTGTAATGCAAAATTCTGTATTGCAAAATTCTGTATTGCAAAATTCTGTACTGGAAAAATAAAATAAAAAATTATGCGCGGGCGGGTCAAAGGTCTAAATCTAAAGCGTGCAAAAAATTTATTAGAAAAATTCAAAAAAAAATTATAAAAATATAAGTTATTATATATTTTTAAATTCTAATAGAATTAAATAAATATTTTTTGCATTTTTACTTTTATTTTTTGTGATCCTATACTGCAGGAGAATGTATTAAGAGAATTCATAAGAGAGGTTCCTATGATCAAACAGTGTCATGGCATTTAAATCAATTAAAAAATTAATAAAAAAAAAAGGTCGCTTAAGTTGATATAATAGTTTATCTTATTATTACAAAATAGGTCTCCGAATTGACTAAAAAAATTAAAATTTTTAATACTATTTCCTGACATCCTAAATTTTCGAAAAAAAATTTGTCAATGAAAAGTTTGCGAAAAAAAGTAAGGATGTCAGGAAATAGATGTAAATATTAAAAATAGTTCTTCGCAAACGTTTCATCGACAAACTTTTCTTTGAAAATTTCGTTTATTTGATAACAAATTGTTCACTTCACTTTTAGCGATATTTGGAGCCAACAACGAGGATGAAATTCTAGGTAAGGATGAAAGGATGAAATTCTAGTAAAAACTTTAAGATAGGATTAAGTTTTTTTTGCTGTTTTCTAAGTTCTAAGTTGTAGCTAACAATTTATTATAATGCTAATAAATTCTACGTAGCAAACTATTGTCGTGTAGACTATAGAATATACATGTATATATGAACTTATGAAGTACATATAATAATCTGCAAATAAAATAAAGTACATATCTGAATATAAAATATTTGTATATTTTAAAATTTTCTTACGAACTTATTTGTATATGTATATGAGTATGTGTACATTAAATATTATATTAAATGAGAAAAATTATTGCCTGTGGAATTATAAAAAAAGACGGTGTACCTATTAAAATATTTTTATAATATGAAAATCAAGTATTTTATTTTAAGAAGCTCTTGAAAATCAAATTTTAAAAGGTTATCGAACAAAAATAAACGAATATATTTCTCTCTTGAAATTGTTATCAAACTCATTTTTAAAAAAATAAAATAAAATTTTAAAAATATTTTGCCAGTTCGTATTAAGATTTTAAATTCTGTAGATCAAAAAAAATAAAACTTGCTTTAATAATATTTAATCATAAAAAAAAATTAAAAGAAATATGAAAAGTATTAAAATTTATTTAATTTTAATGTTTAATGTAGTTATTTTTAATTTAGCAATTACTCAATTTCATGGAAATTATTTTTATGAAACAAATTTAAGTGAAAATTCATTTCCGTTTCCGGATATTCCGTACATCTCTAAAAAACCTGCATATTTTAATGGAAATGAGTTATTCCAAACATCATTTTATAATAAACAAAATTTTGAAAATTCTGTAGTAAAATATTATCACAATGAAACAACAAAATTTCGTGAAAGCATTGAAAATATAAAAATAAAAAGTAAAAAATCAGATTTAATTTTTTTAATAGACTCTAGTTCCAGTGTGGGCAAAGCAAATTTTTATAGTGAAATAAATTTTGTATCAAGATTATTAAAACATTTTGATTTGAGCTTTAATTATACAAGGTGTGAAATAATTATTTTTTTAAGTTTTTGATTTGAAATAACATATTTTTATTTTTTTTGGATGCAGGGTCGCTCTAATAACCTTTAGTTCAAAGGGTAAAGTGGTAAGTTGCTCCGTTTTTAAATTTGTCCGAAAATCCTATTTTCAATTTTTTTTTGATGAAATTAAATGGATGATATGTAATCTCTTTACTTGAATGTAGAAGATAATATAGTTTCCGATAAATTTTCAAATTGGAAAACGAATTAACCACTGGACTGCAACTGTCATTTATATAACAAATAATACTTTTGGTTTAGGAATATGAATCCTTTTTAATCTTGTAATATAATTTCTTAAACAATATTCTTTAAGAATAAGAAATTAATAATTGAGTTAATAATAAAAATTGTGTCTACATGAAGCAAAACAATATAGGTTCAGAGAGAAGTTTACTATTTTTGTTCCACTTGAGTAAATTAAATATTGATAAGAAAACTATCCCTTGAATAACGTATTATTAAAAAAAAATTATTCCTGATAACTTTTCACCTTTTATTCATTTGAGTTGAGTTCAAAAACATTTGATTCTAACCAAAGATGGTACAATACATACAATTCAAAATTATAATTCAAAAGTGCGAACGTAAAAAGTTTATTTTTTTTCTTTCAATAAATAAACAAATCTAAGTAAGTAAAATGTATAAAGCAATCGCCAAAACTTTGAATTTATTTTCTTTTTACCCTTAAATTTGTCTACTTAAAAAAAAACCTTATTTTATATTATAAGAAAGGTTGATTCATTTTATAGACTTCATCAAGAAAAAATTTTTGTTAATTATAATTTTTATTTTCAAAATATAAAATAAAAAAACATAATTTAATTTCTCATTCATAATTTTAGAATAATAGTAATAATATCATTGTCGACTTGTTATCAGAATAAACTGCATACTGCATAATTATAATCTTGGAAATATTTCATATAAATTTAGTTTTTAATAATGTAGTTAGCTCTTATCGCAACATATGAAGAGAAACACTACTGTATTTTATGAAAGTCCCCATCCACGACTGTAATTATAATAATTTTATATAAACTTAAAGTTAAAATTTATCATTTTGAATTTATATAAACTTAAAGTTTAAATTTATAATTTATTTATAACTTATAATAAATCTTAAATGTTGTAGGTATATTAAATTTAATTTAAATTTTCCTATATTTATTTATTTTTTATTTATTTTCGTTTAATTCAAACTATTACAAAAAAATTCTTAATTCTTAAAACATTAATTTTGTTTAAATTTAATTTTATCTTAAGTGTACAAAAGTCCAATATTTTAAATTTAAAACTTGAATCATTATTATCCAATGATCCAATCTATAGTAACAAGTTAAACTATTTTTTTTATCTCATTTCGTAGTTTTCAACTGCATCAAACTTTCAAAAATAACTTCAAAAACAACCAAAAGCATTTTTTCGAGCCTTTAGTATGGTTTTTTTTTTTAATTTTTCAGAAATGAGCTTATTCAAGTTTCTGTACAATATTTTTTAAATATATCACATTGTTTCAAAAAATCAAAAATTTTCAGCATTGGTTGTAGAAATTGTCGAACACTGAAAAATCATAAGAAATTAAGAGACTTATTGATATTATATTGATTGAATATACCTATCACAATGTATCCAATTTGTTCCATAACAAAAATTGTTATGCAAATCCTTTTTTAAAATTGGAACTAAAAGCTTATAGTATATAAATTTGTGATATAAATTTGTTTTGTTTAAAGAAAACCTATAATTTCGACAGCTTTGCTATACAGCAAAATCTAAAAGGCTTAAGAATTAAGTATAAATTATATTTTGAACCTAAACATAATAATATACCTACTAAACATAATAATTATAATAAAATAATAATTCTCTGATACTTTTTATTTTAGTTGTTTAATTTTTAGTTTTATTGTTATTGTTATTGATTTTTTTATTTTTATTGAACAACTAAGATTATTTTCTATTTCTGCACAGCAAATAAATACATGCCGTCATAAATCTGAAAAAGAGGGCAATTTCAAAATAATTTTCGATTCGCAAAATAGTGTTCATGTATCTCTATATATACAGTAACGTTTTTCTCGTATAGTTATGACTATTATTTAAAGCACTTCAAAATTTACGACCGGTGGAATAGGTACTTAAATAACAAATTTTATTTTCAATCTATAACGTTACAATTTTTTATTTCACGATGAATGAGTAATTAAATTAAGTATTTTTACTGATAAATGGTAATTCATTTAATTTTTGTTATCAGCCGACGCGACGACAATATACTAATATAATATAGTATAATTAAGTTTAAAGCATAATTTTGTTTTGATTTTAATTTTAATCTATTTAATAACAAAATATAACAGACAATAAAATAATTTTAATAACAATTTTTTCCCATTCACATAATATTCAATTATGTGCAATTATTATTTTGTGAAATCGGTCGCGTGTCGTTAAAATATTTACTTAATCGTGGAAATAATCCTTTTTTAAATAAGAATCTTAATAAATATGTATAGAATTGTTAATCAATTTTTTTTTTCGTCAGATTCGACATATTGATCAGATTTCTAATGCAACTGATTCACAAGACCAATGCAGTGTTTTGACAAGTGAGTAATATTAGATTTCGATATTTTTTTTTCAATTTCGGAGAAATGAATCTAATTATATGTATTAACTATTGAATAAGAATGAACAAAACTTAAATTTCTTTAATAAAATTGTCATATCAGTTAGAAAAATTTTCAGTATACAAGCTTGACAATCTCTAAGTGTTTAGTAATTAATTTGTTCGATTTATTGCTGCCAATAAGAGCATAGACTAAAAATTCTTCTGGTTTCAAATATTTAGTCTGGCTTTCATTTCCTACTTGAGAAACGATTTGGCCTTTTTAGTTCATAGCTAATAAACAACAAAATCTTATTTTCATCTGAAAGTGCAGAAAAAGTCTGCGGAAGATTGGAAAATAAAAAGATTTTAAATTTTTAAAATATTAAATTAAAACTCTTGTATGTTCTACAATTTAATTTATTTACTTTTCAATAATTTATAAAAGAATTTTTACAAAATTTAAAAAATACATTAATTAATTTGTCGACTAGTTTCGACTTATTAAGTCATCATCTGGACAAAGACTGATTTTAACAACACAAATAGTACCAGATGTTTTTTGTTTATAAAATATTTTTATTTTTATTTTTATTTTAATTATTAAACAATAGGAAAGAGGAATCAATTAGAAAAATCAAAATAAAAGTGGACTATTATTATTAAAGTCGATTTGATGATTCATTAGGTTTAAATTTCTTGATCTAGCTCTTTTTATTTCACTTATTTCATATTTATCTAAAACTAAATTATTATTGTGTATATGGTGTATCAATTTTATGTTTTCGTCAATATTATGTTTATTATTTATTGCATGTTGTGCTACGGCAGAGTCAGGATTTTCTTTATATGTGTCTTTTAAATGGTCTATTAATCTAGTTTTTAAATTACGTCTCGTTTTACCAATATAAATTGCATCACAGTCTTTGCAATTTATTTGGTAAACTCCCGGTTTTTCTTTTAAATCTAATGTGGGCTTCAATTTATTATTAACTAATAAATTCCTTAAAATATTACTGTTGAAAAAGGATATATTTTTATCTCTTTTTCTAACAATAGTCCGAAATTTTTCAGAAATACCTTGTAAATAAGGTAACCTCACCCACTTATTATTGTCCGTATTATTTTCCGGGAAAATAGATTTGATTGCTATTTTTCTTTTCTTTTTTCTTAACAAATTATATATTATTTTAGACTTATAACCATTATTTTTTGCAATCATGACAATAGTGTCTAATTCTTTTTTGAAATTATACTTATTAAGAGGAACTTAACAAAAATAGGGCTTAGCTATGGGTTCTCCTTTTTCTCCTTTTGGTGCGGAGTTCTTCATGAACTTTTTTGAAAATAAACTTTTTAATTCAGTAAACAATTTTATGTCAAATATTAAATTATGGTTAAGATATGTTGAGGATGTGTTGTGTTTGTGGACTGGTACAGAACGGCATGTGAAAATGTTCCTTAGTAAAATCTTAAATAATATACACCCTAATATAGAATTCACTGTTGAGGTGGGAGGAGATAAAATAAATTTCCTCGATCTATCAATTTCTATAAACAAATCTAAAAACTCTATTGAGTTTGATATTTTCAGGAAGAGTACTTTTACTGATAATATCATCCCTTCTCTGTCTCAACATCCTTGGTCAACTAAGTTGTCCTCTTTTCATTCTATGTTAGACAGATTAATTAAAGTTCCTCTTAATAAGTATAATTTCAAAAAAGAATTAGACACTATTGTCATGATTGCAAAAAATAATGGTTATAAGTCTAAAATAATATATAATTTGTTAAGAAAAAAGAAAAGAAAAATAGCAATCAAATCTATTTTCCCGGAAAATAATACGGACAATAATAAATGGGTGAGGTTACCTTATTTACAAGGTATTTCTGAAAAATTTCGGACTATTGTGAGAAAAAGAGATAAAAATATATCCTTTTTCAACAGTAATATTTT
Source organism: Hybos culiciformis (assembly GCA_964007475.1). Classification (NCBI taxonomy): domain Eukaryota; kingdom Metazoa; phylum Arthropoda; class Insecta; order Diptera; family Hybotidae; genus Hybos; species Hybos culiciformis. The sequence goes on from OZ023273.1 coordinate 41,638,738, forward strand.
AAGGAATTTATTAGTTAATAATAAATTGAAGCCCACATTAGATTTAAAAGAAAAACCGGGAGTTTACCAAATAAATTGCAAAGACTGTGATGCAATTTATATTGGTAAAACGAGACGTAATTTAAAAACTAGATTAATAGACCATTTAAAAGACACATATAAAGAAAATCCTGACTCTGCCGTAGCACAACATGCAATAAATAATAAACATAATATTGACGAAAACATAAAATTGATACACCATATACACAATAATAATTTAGTTTTAGATAAATATGAAATAAGTGAAATAAAAAGAGCTAGATCAAGAAATTTAAACCTAATGAATCATCAAATCGACTTTAATAATAATAGTCCACTTTTATTTTGATTTTTCTAATTGATTCCTCTTTCCTATTGTTTAATAATTAAAATAACAATAAAAATAAAAATATTTTATAAACAAAAAACATCTGGTACTATTTGTGTTGTTAAAATCAGTCTTTGTCCAGATGATGACTTAATAAGTCGAAACTAGTCGACAAATTAATTAATGTATTTTTTAAATTTTGTAAAAATTCTTTTATAAATTATTGAAAAGTAAATAAATTAAATTGTAGAACATACAAGAGTTTTAATTTAAAATATTTTAAAAATTTAAAATGATTAACCAGTTCTACCAATAGAGTTAAAAAAAGAATCTATAGATTCAATAAAAAATAAAAAGAAAATAAATATATTTTCACTAACGTTGTTTTCTCTATAACTAAAAAATTCTAATCAATAATATCTCAAATCTAATATATATACCCATAATTTGAAAATAAAAAAGAAAAAATTATTAAGATTCTTGGTTTCTTATTTATTTTGCATAATTTTTTTTTAAATTTATGTAATATTTGATGAATTAAAAAAAATCAAGTGTTATGTCATGCATAAAATGTATTACATAAAATTCAAATCTTTTCCAAAATTTCAGTTATCAAAAATATATTCTGCCAATTGTTTATGATTGTTTTAGTCATTAATCATTTTGTACGTTAATTTTAATATTACACCTCCAGTATGCATACCTAATCGCCCAAACTTATACCTTAAATAATTCATTTTAAACATTTCGATAAAACTGGAGTTTTATACGAATATTGTAAGGAAAAACTAGTCAATGAAACATTGCTCGACTGAAATATTAATTTACATAATTATAATTTTGCACAGAATCCTCTTTATATAATTTTAAACTACACAGGTTGGAAAATACATTGTTTTCCTGTAACTTATGATATACAAAAAAAAGAAATTTACATATTTGTTTATTATTCTAAATATATTGCAACAATTGTATATATTATTTACATATCCCTCGATAACTGAATTGCAGTTTTTTAAAATATTTTTAATTTATAAAATATATTATAATTTTCAAGACCTTAATTATGAATAGATTCATATCGAAGCTGATTAAATACTTTTAAGATTGTCATAATGTCTATTAACAAAGATTACATTATATTTTAGATCAAATTCCAGAAATTAAATTTTATGGAGGAGGAACTTTTACATATGGTGCTTTGCAGGAAGCTAATGTATTAAAGTCTAGTCCCTTTTTATTATAAATAATTTAAAATAGTTTATTTTTTTTGAGTTGTAACAGGAAGCAATATTCCGTACATAAATCCATTCTTGGTAATATTAAGTGTCCAAGTAGAATTTATATATGGCATTACTTTTTTTTCTTACCTATAATAAAAATAAAATGTTGAAGAATATTTAAAAAACAAAAACATCATAACATAATACCATAAAGGAAGTATAAATAAGAGAAATTCATTCCACTAAACAAATTCAAATTAAAAAATGAAACGACGTTGTGGTAAGAAGTGCGTGTTGAAAATTGAAAATGTTGTTTCATTTTTTTGAGGACACAATTCTTATTAACTCGTACACGAATTTGTCTGTTTATTTATTTATTTATATATTTGGTAACTATTTTCGGAACTTTCGTAGACCCACTTTTCGTCATCACAGCGAGCTGAAATTTGGCACACAGGTTCATGTCGCGTGACAATTGAATCTATCAAAATTTGAACCGGAAAATCGGGAAAATTCATTTGAAAATTTGGTACAAATTTGATTAGTGATAAATCCGTTTCAGGAAAAATGCAAAGTTTTCCGATTTTCCCGAAAAAATTTTCCTGATTTTTCCGACTTCCGGAAAATTTTCCGTTAAAGAAGTTTTCTAAATTATGCAGGATTAAGTCCATTATCAACTGGCATCATTACTTTCTCTCCGACAATGGTGAAAACTTGCAGAAAAAATCGAGGAAAATTTATGTAAAACGCTTTTCCGGAGTTTTTCCAACCAAGGAAGCGTTTGAGCGTTTTGCAACCTGAGACAAAGTTGTACAGCGAAATGAGTTGCATAAAGTTGCTTATGTGAAAAATTCGATGGAAAACCCGGAAAAGCGGGAAAATCATCGTAACATTTTCCTTGCAAACCTTGCATGAAAAAACGATGAAAATTTGTAATAACAATTTAGTTAATGTGAAAAAGGCAGAAAATAAAAAATAAGTAAAAAACGAGTTTTCAAAAAAACTAAAGACAAGCCGCATGAAAAAGTAGGAAATAACACACAGAAGTAGACTCAGATTTTTTGATTGGGACGTAATGATTTGATTCATGAAGAGATAGAATATTCAAGAGAAATGTCCCAATCAAAAAATCTGAGTCCACCTCTACAAAAAGTTATTTTCTACTTTTTCATGCGGCTTGTCTTTAGTTTTTTTGAAAACTCGTTTTTTACTAATTTTTTTTTAAATTGAATTTTTTTTTTATGGAATGAATTTCTCTTATTTATACTAAACTTCCTTTCCGATAAGTATCAATAGAAAAAAGATGAAATTTTAGTTTTATGTATTATGCAAAATTCAAAAGAAAATGAAAAAAAAATTGATTATTTTATCCTTATGTGATGTGTACTGATAGGGCTTAAAGCAATTTTGATTTTTTATAAGTACTTTTACTTTAAATTATATAATCTAATTATAAAATAAATATAATATGTACCTACTATAACTACCTATAATAATGTAATTAATGAATATTATTGAGCAATTTGTGTTTTTTAAAATAGTTTATATTTGCCAAAGGAAGAAAAAATAGTAAAAAATACATATTCTTGATTAGTGACGGGTTCTCAAACGGCAAAAATCCAGTAGAAATGGCTGAAAAATTGAAACAAAATAATGTAATAATTTTTACCATAGGTAAGTCTTTTTATCTCTGCGTTTATTTTACGATTAATATTATTATTAATTTATTAATTTCAAACAAATTGTATTTATATAATTACAAACTAAAACTAAATAATTCTATTGCTCAATGCTATAAAAGCCTGAAGTGATAACACCTGGCAATCGAAAAATGTGAAAATGTGATAAATCAGAGAACCGAGAAATTAAAATAAAATTCCAAAAATAAAAAAAAATAAAAATATAAAAATTTTTTTTTTTAATTCCACGATTGTATATATTTTACTCAGTATATATTTTACGAATCCAAAAATACTGAGTTTTATTTTCTCCTTTTTAGTAAATTTTTATCAAATAATGAAATCGAGAAATCAATTTTTTTTTTTTTAATTTTAAGTGTCAGTTTCAGTTCATACTGTTTATTAGAGAAATTTCAATAAATTTAGTTTTATATTATATTGCGAAATTTATTTATCACAATTTATTTTTAGACCACAGATGAGTCTTTGAATTAAATTGCAGGCTAAGCAAATTTTGCAATTTCCTTTATTTGACCATGTACAAATGTCAATCAAAATCTATTTCAAGCCACACCCGAATCCTTAACTTCCACTTTCCCGTAGTAATAATTCTAGCATTAGTGATTAGCACGTAAGTTTTAGGAAAAAAAATACACATACTAAATAGAGTTTTCCTCATTTTTCTCTAAAAAAAAAAAATAAAAAAACTAAAGTTGGTAATAAAGCAAAAAAATTTAAAACTTCTATGTTTATACAGTTTAAAAAAATAAAGATTCCAAAGATTAAAAAATAGATATTATATCAAATATAATTAAATACCTAGAGTGCTTATTATGTATTAGACCCATTTTAAGTGTTAGAAATTAAGAAGTACTTTTTTTTCAAATTATTTTGATCGAATAAAAAAACAAAATTTGTGAAAAAAAAAAATTGTTAAGAAAAACTATCAACCCGGACCTTTGATTCGTATAACAATTTTCATCGAAATCCATTTTTTGAATCCACTAATACTAACTTTAATTTGAGTTTAATAATCAGTCACAATGTTTTTTCTTCGCTGTTCTTATAATAATGTGCTATAAATATATTTGATACATGAAAGAATTTAGTGAATTTCAACTTGCAATTAAATTTTGACTCACTTCCGATTATTCTGAAATTTTGTATGATTTTACTCAAAATTTAAAATTCCACTAATTTTATTTGGCCGGTAATGTAGTTAAACATTTTTTACCGACGAAATTGCATTACCGACGGGCGCGAGTTGATTGAATATTGTATTGTCACCGGAAATAAGGATCTGTGCAAAATTTCAGCAAAATCGGTTCGCGGGAAGTGTGTCAAATATCAGTTTCAGGATTTGAATCAAACACACGAACAAACGGACAAACGCACAGAGTTTGTGTTTTAAATAAAATCATGTAAAAAAGAATGACAATTTTTAAATGTATTTCGAACATATTTTCACATTTTTCCACTATTGTTATCTGATTAATTAACAACTGAACTTTTGCAAATTTTTAATATATTGTGATCGCATATTAGTTCAACATGATCCAGCGATATTATTTAAGATAATATAATGATTATAATATATGTATAATGTATATTTATTTACAGCAAAAACATATATATAATTTTTCGACAGGTATTCAATCTGGAAATTCAGGTGAGCTGTCTAAAATATCGAGCGAACCCAAAGAGAATCACAATTTTTTGTTGAACAGTTTTAAAGAATTCCAAAAATTAATAAGAAATGCTTTGCATAAAGGTAATTTTTTAAAAGAAGAGTAAATAACATAATATTAAATAACTAAATCTACTTAATTAATAATCTGTACTATAAGTATAATGTATAAATATAATGTTTTGTTTTTGGTATCCTAATTGAAAAAAAATGTTAACCTTGCCACAAGCGAATTTTTATGCTCTATCAAAATATTTTTTTACTAAGAGTTTCAGAGGAAACTTTTTTAAGATTTGATTGTAGAGGCGGCCCAGAATTAATAATTTGTTATATTTAGTTGTTATTAAGAAAATAAATATTTTCAGATCATAAATTAAATTACAAGATTACGCTAAAAGACGATAGTAGATGTAATATATTATGTGAAAGAGAAAATTTGCCAATAAATAGTTCATCGTAAGTAATTTCCATTCATTTCTAAACGTCGGTATAATGTATTTGACTTTTTTTAATAATATATTTTTTTCTATGCATCCGTTTAGTTTTTAATTACTTTCAGTGGAACATGTTGCAGTAGTTATGCGAAATGCCAGTGTGGTATACCGTCTGGAGATTATTCATGTGTTTGTGATCCAGGTTACATTGGATCTGGATTATTTGATGATTGTAAACGTAATTATTTACTTAACTTTGTTTAAATTAAAACCCTTGTAACAAAAAAATTTTTTTTGTGTTACTAAGAAAAAACGATTCTTGGATTTTCGAGATATTGATAATCAAAAAAAAAAATGTTAACTTGTGGTCATAAATAGCTCTTGAAGAAAGGATCACCAGCTATCAACTGATACAGGACTCCGGCATAATCTATATGACATTTTTCCATATGAGCGAACCGAAATTCACTACAGTGCATAGTACATTTCTGTCCTAGTTGTAAGGATTACTGCGATATGAAAGAACTATAGGACCAATAGCTTTCTGAGTATACAGTTTATACGATTTGAGGCAGGAATAATCTATATGGATTATTTCATTTTGATACCGAAATAACTTATATACGTATTATTGTGTTTTGAGACCGCAATAATATATATATATATATATGGATTACAGCGATTTGGAACAACTATAATATATATAGTTTTGATCGACAACTATACTCGTATACAGATTTTCATGAAAATCAATGTTCATTCTGTTTTAGTTCTTTAGTTAGGCAAGAGGAAATATCGTGAATAAAGCTATTGATATAAAAAATTAACTAACTGAAGGAATATAATAAATGCATACGGATTTTAATTTTAATTGTTGAAAATGGTTTCAAAAAATTTAAACAATACTTTTTAAGTTAGTTAAATCGCCATTATGAGGACTAAATCCTTAAAACTTTTATTATGTCCAAAAATCTTACTTATGAATCTAAGATTTCCCTTTTATGCAGATATTTTCATTGTCAAAATTAAATGTAGACAAAACAGATAAAGACAGGATTCAAAAATAGCAGAATAGTTTCATGCTTTCTACTTATAAAATGGTGTAGTTGTTAACCAAAAAACTTTTATTAATGTTATATAAGTTACAATCATTGTAAAGAAAATGAAAAATAATTGTTGCACATGCAAAGTACTTTTTATGTCATTTTAGTTCAGTTAGTTTATGTACAGCAGTAGCAGATATGTACATAAAGCGATAATTGGAGATAAGAAAAAGTTATGTGTCACTTATAAAATGTTACGTAAGGGATTTGGATTATTTCTTAATTCTCATTGGAACTAATTTTAATTTTTTTTTTCGATAAACTGCAACAAAATTTTATAATATGTAGCATGCGTTTTTTAATTTATCTACCTATCTTTCTCTCTAAAAGAACCAAAAGCGATGTTGAAGATATCATTAATTGTTCACGTACTAACATTCACATATCACACCTTTTTAATATGTAAATATATATTTTTTTAAAAACGCAAATTTTGTTTCAGCTTGTATTCCTAATACCTATTGGGTTAATCCGGATTTGTGTAGACCATGTCCAGATATAAACCATATGACCAATGAATATCCAGCGAAGAAATTTGAGGACTGTGTATGCAAAAGTGGATTTAAAAGTACAAATGATAACAAGCGTTGTGTTGGTATTACTTGCCTAGTATTAAAGCCACCTGAAAATGGCTATTTTGTAAAACATTGCAATGCAAATCTAAATGCAGCTTGTGGTGCTAGATGTACGTACATAAATTACCCTAAATCTCTTTTATATATTAATATCATTCTCAAACAAAAAATTTTTAGGTACGTCTGGCTATCAATTAATAGGTGAATGATTATTATAATTAAAATATGTACATTTAATAACAAGTATTCTGTCTTTATAAGGTACAAGCTTGAGAACTTGTTTAGAAAATGGAACGTGGTCAGGAACAGCAGTTAAATGTATTTGTAAGTAAATGAAAAATTATTAATAATAATTAATAAATGCATGTACAAGTTGTACGTACATATACACAAATTGTAATTTTGTGTAATTTGAGAGAAAGACTTTAGGAAGATTTTTCAGTTTCATTAAATAATTCGTTCGACTACTGGAGTAGTCCGTAATTGCCCATGAGTCCTCTATACCTTTTCAACTTCAAATTGGAAATAATCATTTTCAAAATGGAAATAATCATTTTCAAAATGGAATTAATCATTTTCAAAATGGAATTAATCATTTTCAAAATGGAAATAATCATTTTCAAATTGGAAATTAATTTTAAAATAGTAAGGTAGCAAGCCAGATACGCTCAAAAAGTGTTTAAAGTTTTTAATTAGTTGCACCTTTGCCAAAAAGTGCAATATACAAAAAAAAAATTTTTGTTTAAAAAAATGTCGTACCTACATTGAGAAATGGGAACCTGATAATGTTAAAAAGAAAATTTGTGTTTTACACAAAAATGTGGTGGGGATTGGAGAGCGCTCTCAAAAACTTTAGAAGTCAAAACGACATTATATAGGTGGGTTAATGGATGGAAAGTTGTTTTATAAAGCACAAATTTGCTTTTTAACATTATCAGGTTCCCATTTCTTAATATAAGACATTTTTTTAAACAAAAATTTTTTTTTTGTATATTGAACTTTTTGGCAAAGATGCAACTAATAAAAAACTTCAAACATCTGGCTTGCTACATTACTATTTTAAAATTAATTTCCAATTTGAAAATGATTATTTCCATTTTGAAAATGATTATTTCCATTTTGAAAATGATTAATTCCATTTTGAAAATGATTATTTCCATTTTGAAAATGATTAATTCCATTTTGAAAATGATTATTTCCATTTTGAAAATGATTAATTCCATTTTGAAAATGATTATTTCCATTTTGAAAATGATTATTTCCATTTTGAAAATGATTATTTCCAATTTGAAGTTGAAAAGGTATAGAAGTCTAGACCATAAGTCCTTGCGAGTAACAAATGCATTCTTTATTGTAGTGAAAAATTGTCCCAGTCTTCAAGTACCTCATTTTGGAATGATAACTTGTAAAAATCGAGATTTAGATTTGAGTTTTGATTATTCACCAAGAAATTTAACATTTATGGAGACATATGAAGATGAAACTAAAAGAGTAACACAATCTATGCCAACTGATACAGGTTTTGATTTTATTTTATATTTTTCTGAAGAATATTTCTAACACTTTGTACTCTTAGAATGCAGCTACCGATGCAGTATTGGTTATTATCTAGTTGGTTCAAAAATGAGGAACTGTTTACCATTATCAAAATGGGATGGTTTACAAACAACATGCAAACGTAGGGGAATAAATGAACCTTTTAGCCGTATATAGTTGTGAATAGATCTAATTTAAAAAAAAATTATAATTTATCAAAAAAGATTTAAGGTTTTATTACTATTATTAAAAATTATTATTAGGTTACTATTCACATTTACGGCGACTATTGCAATATTTAATTTATTTTTTTTCGTTAGCGGTTCTTTGTTCACCTTTGCTGGAAGTGAAATATGGTGATTATGAATTAAGTGATTGCACCGAGTTTAAGGTACCCTTCGGAACAAATTGCACTTTAGAATGTCGCCCAGGATTTACGAGGATAGATGGCCCTGAAACAAAAACATGCTCAGGGAAAAAAACTGGAATTTGGTCACATCGAAGTAAAATTGCTAAATGTGTTGACAAAACACAACCAGAAATTAAATGTCCTGATCCAATTACTGTCAATGTTGGGCCTTTTGAAAATTCAGTTCTAATTAAGGAATTACCTTTACCTGTGTATTTAAATGATTCTTCAGGACTAAATGTCACTTATTGGGTTAACCCAAACATTGACCATAAGATGGGAACTAATTTAAATATTGGTCTACATTTATTTATATATACTGCAATGGATGCTTTTAACAACAAGGCGGAATGTATTTTGGAAATAAATGTTATTGATACGATACCACCTGTTGTAGAAAATTGTGTTGACCCAAGTGAATTTAATATTTCTCCAGTTCGTGAACCAGATATTATTGAATGGGATGAACCTGTATTTTTTGACAATTCTAAGGAGCCTGTAGTAGTCAGTAAATCATTACAACCAGGTTATTTCAAAGGAGGCATTTACCAAGCAATTTATGAAGGCATAGATCCGTGGGGAAACTCAAATATATGTGTTTTAAATATTACCGTAAAGGGTGAATATTGAGTTGCCATATAACGTTAAAAACATTTTCACTTTTCTGTTTTTTTGTTTGTTTTTTGATCTTAACTTATCTACAATAATTGTTAAATTTTATTTCGTTTTTTAAGAGTTATCATGTACAAAATTGGAATCACCGCTTAATGGACAATCATATTGTGCAAAAAATTCAACAAATACCTGGTGCGATGTTTCTTGCAACGTAGGTTATACTCTTTACGACAGGAAGCGTGATAGACATTTGGAAGATGTTCGATTAGTTTGCTCAAATATTAATCCTTCGTGGGAAATAGATCCATTACCAGAATGCACAAGTAAGAAATAAAATCGTTTTCACAAATAGAAACAGCTCCGAAAATCTATGATACCTATTTCGAAGCGAAATTTTTATGTAAAAATTTTGATATCTGTATGATGTTATGTTATAGCTGATGTCTTGATGTAATTTATATAATTTTTTTAGGGATGGATTTACCAAATAGTGTAGAGCAATTATTAACTATTTCTGTGGACTCACAGGAACCAATTTGTTCTAGTATTCATGCAACAGACGAAGTAAGGAACTAGAAATTAATGAACTCACCTTTTCATCCAAGTATTTTTTTTTCTAACAAAAACTTATATAACAAACATTATGATGAAAAAAAATTTGAATTACCTACTTGAATATCTAAAAATTATATCGTTTTATTGTATAATCACAAAAAAAATAAAATTAGTATACTTTTTAGCGCAAATAATGAATTTCTTTTACTCATTATTCTTATTCTTATACATAATTCCCTTTCCTACATTCTAATGTTTTTTAGACGGTAAATTTAGTGTCTCTGCTATTTAGCAAATTTAATTCCTATATTATTAAGAATGCATAATTTAAAATCATTATTCGCTACATTTAAATTTAGTTTATATATATCTTTAATGTCTTACTTCCCGATCCTTGGAAATTTCTTAATACACATTATTATTTCATGATATTTTCAATAATATATACACAATTTTCGGTACGTCAGTTGGAAGATTTAAGTAATTTCGGCGCCCTATGCAAATGAATAATTTCGGCGCCCTAGCCAAGCGCCTTGCTCGCCTGTGGCTAGAGCTGGTCCTGCATAAATATAAAATATGAGTAAAAAAATGGGAAAATTTTGTGTCCTAAGTCTTTTGTTTTAAAAAAATTATGTATAGGTACCTGTCTTAATAGGAAAAATAATAAAAATATTGAAAACATTTTTTAGACCGCTTTCAGACATAGATAGAACATCAGTGATACTCTTTCAGACGAAGATATTGTGTGAAAGATACTGTACTTAGGATATGCATGACACGTACTATTATAGTACCTACATCTAATTTGACTTGAGCTTTTTTTTTTTTCAAAAGCAGATGCGCAAAGTGAATACTTTTTTTTTTAATCTGATTTACATGTCAATGTTAAACTTTTACGATGTTTCCGCGGACTAAGTGGGCATAATTTTATAAAAAAGTTTCAATCATTTTTTAGCTATTTTGTTAATTTACAATTTTAGTTAAAATATAAGTTTTGTCTATATAGTTCTTGTTTAAATTTTAAAAATACTTTGTTCATTGTTTTAAAATAATTTTTATTAATATTGTGCAAATATGCAATTGTGAATAAAATTTACTTACAGCTGCTGTTAAATAAAAAAATTAGAATAAAACTCAAATGTCTAGATCTATACCTTTTCAACTTCAAATTGGAAATAATCATTTTCAAATTGAAAATAATCATTTTCAAAATGGAAATAATCAATTTCAAATTGGAAATAATCATTTTCAAAATGGAAATAATCATTTTCAAAATGGAATTAATCATTTTCAAAATGGAAATAATCATAGTGTACTGAGACTGAATGACGTATGAAAAGTTTTTCATTTAAAAAGATTAAGTATTAACTTAAAAAAAATGTTTTTTGGTATGTATACCAAAAATAATAAAAGCAAATATTTGAAAGCCATAAATTAATTCTTATTTATGTGCTTTCAACAAAAAATGTATCTTATCTATCTAACTTTATCAACTAATGTCTTGACAATGTTCACAAATAAAATTTTTTGAAGAGTTGATCTTTTGTATTAATAAAAAAACCATTCTCGAAATTTATTTTCTATGATTTCAGGTTAGTGAAGCAATTAAAAATAATTTAAAGAGCTTTATGTGTGAAAATTTGGAAGAGTGCGACATAATTAGTGAAATACCCATATGTGTTGAAGAAAGTAACTTTCCGAATGATATTAATGATCCAAATTATTATCGAATTTCTAAAAGACAAATAAATCGAAAGCCACAACCAAAAATTCGAAGCAACGTCCGTATACGTTTAGTAACTAGAGTAGGAAAAAAACTTGGTGTTTGGAAAAGAAATGAGACGATTGATGAAAATTTTCGGCAAGTTAGGAACCAATTAAAAGATTTTAATACTAATGATACAGTACGAAAAACTCTCAACGATCTTAATATAGATCTAAAAAAAATTAAAATTGATGAATTGATTCTATGTCCAGATGGAAGTGTTTTAAAGAATAATGTTTGCGGTGAGAAATTTTTTTCGGCCTTATGTTTTGGTTTTATAGATAATTTAAAATATTTTCTAGTTCAGTGCCCTAGTGGTACGTACCAGCAAGTAGTTAACAATGTTTGTGAATATTGTCCCCTTGGAAGTTATAGTGATAAACCTGGCAGAGTCAAATGTAGTCAATGCCCTCTCAATTATTCAACAAAAAAAGTTGGTCGAATTCACATTTTAGAATGCAAAGGTGTGTATATTTTTTTGGAAAAGAACATTTTATTTAAAGGCGAGGTTACTGTAATGTAAAAGTTTTTGGTTTTGTCAGCCGTCATGGTGTAGTGGTATTGCCCTTATCCTATGGCATATAGAGTTGTGGGTTCGATTCCCACCTGGGACTGGAATTTTCTGTTAATTTTTCGAATTGTCTCACTTGAATTAAGTGTTTGTGTTGTTTTTTTTTTAAATGTTTGACATTGTTCACTTATAAAAACATTTTACTTAATGATATATATTTTAAGAACTTTGTCCACCTGGGACAATAGCAAAAATTAAATCACTCAGACGTCAAATTCGACCAGGCTTCTCTAACCCTCGGAGTTTAATGCCATTTTGTAGAAGATGTAATGCTGGCTATTATCAACCATTCTATGATAAGACTGAATGCATTTCTTGTCCAAATGCATATAATTCAGTTCGAGGATCACAAAATTTTCGTAAGTTTAAATCTATAATTGTTTTTTTGTATATAATAAACTCATAATTTATTATGAAGATGATTGCGTTCCCAAAACATCTCATCCTTGTCAACATTATCCTCAAATTTGCGGTATTAACGGACTTTGTATACCAGAGCAAGGGGACTTGTACAGCTGCCTTTGCTTTAATGGATTTATTGGTTCGCATTGTGAAAATAAAATCAATTTTTGTGTGTCAGATCCCTGTTATAACAATGGAATATGTTCTAATAATGAAAATGGAACTTTTTCTTGCATATGTTTATCGAAATTTCATGGTAATCTCTGCGAAGATTTAAAATATTCCTGTGAAAATACTCGTTGCCATAATGGTGGCGTATGCTACGAAACTGACGATGATGTAGGATGCGATTGTCCTTACGGTTTCGAGGGAAAATATTGTGAGCACTCTTCAGGGATTAATTATTGTACTTTAGCTAACTGTGAAAATGGTGGGCGTTGCGTTAACACTGCACAAGGCTACTACTGTCAATGTTTACCTGGTTATTTTGGGAAGCGATGTAGTTTAAAGCCTTGCGATTTCCTGCCATGTAATAAAAACGCTATCTGTGTTGATTTGATGCATCATTCGGCAACAAAAGAAAGCTATACGTAAGTATATAATGAACTATATATGAAAACTATATTCAATTATTATGTATGAAAAATAAAGCTTGTTTAAGGTGCATAATGTTGGAAGAATTTATAATTAGATACATATTTTAAGTTTAGTATCATTTAAAGGTGTAAGTGCCCTAATGGACTTAAGGGAAATCAGTGTGATCTAATTTATAGTCCTTGTGAATCGAAACCATGCAGGAATAATGGTAAATGTGTAACAAAAAATTTGAGACAACTCAGCATGCCTTATGATAATGATGATAACGATCATATATATGAATATGAATGTGAATGCTTGCCATTTTTTTACGGAAAAAATTGTGAAATTTTCACAACACCCGATTACATAGTAAATTTTCCAAGAATGAGAAGCACAATGAATTATATAGCAATGAACGGTCCAACTCGAAATCTTACTGAGGTACCTATATCTTTTTCTTTATTTAAAAGTTGTTCAGCAAAGTTCGTAAGAAAAACCACAATTCTCTAAAAAATATTTCTTACATAATGTGAATAAAAATTGAATTTGATAAAATCCTTGTAAGAGGAATGGAATAATTTTTAATTTTGTGAAATAGAATTGTAAATAAAATGTTCAATGTTGTGAATGGATTGGTTGTACCCATTAGTTGTGATTCTTTTATAATCTACGGTAATCGTAGATTAAGAATACACATAGATTGTTAACTTCATAGAACATTATTTTTTGTATTTTTATGTGAATGTGTTAGTAAAACAAAATAAAATACGTGATAATTATCAATATATAAAAAGAATTTTATTTAGTTTTACTAACGTCTTCACATAAAAATACCAAAAAAGACTGAAAAAATGTTGTATGAAGCTATAAATCTTTCTGTATTCTTAATCTATGGTATTACCTACACTCATTTCGTTGGTACATGTATTCCAAGATTTTTCTTTTGTGAGATTTTTAATTTTTTTTGTGTTTAATTTTTTCAGATTTCCTGTTGCTTTTGGATGAAAAGTAATGATACTTATAACTATGGTACAATTATCTCATATGCCACTGATTATGAGGACAACATTTTCACTTTCACAGACCATACAGGGTAAATTTTGTCAAATAGCTTGCTATAAGATGATTATTTCGTACCGTAGTCTGAGAAATATGTTACAAACTTAACTTAAGTTTTCTTACGAAATTTCAATGTACAGTAATATATGTTTATAATTTGATCATAAACCTTATTTTTAAATCTTGATTACCTATAAAAAATACTGATTTTTAAAATCAAATTACTAAAAAAATTTTATACAAAAACAAAAATTTTTATTGATCGACCTGAAGTTAATTAAAATCTATAAAAGAAAAGCTATTTTTTTTTGTTTTATCCACTGTTTAAAAATATAGAGCAATAGCTTGGAGGCATGAAGCCATTACATAAAAAACGTTGGAAAATTTCCAGTTTTCGTGTACAACTCCGATTGAGCTGAACTTCGGAAGAAAGATAGAGGCGGCACAATAACTCCCAAACTCTCAAAGTTTTCATATGTAAGATGTACCAAATGCTAATGAAGTTTTTAAATAAGAAAGTTGTTATGCTGAAGTTAAAAAATTAAATTATAACATACAAAATGTTTGTTAGATACACGAAATGCATTATGGAGTCTTAACGTTTTTATCTTTCGCGGTCGCGAAAAATTTTTCGCAAAAACATGTTTTATGGGGCTATATACTAATTTTGATTATAAAAGTGCAATTAATGTATTTTGATTTTTTTAATAAAATCAGAATTTTGAAAATTACGATTTAGATATACTCAAGATTTAAAAATTACCATTTTCTAAAATGAATTTTGTAGGTGATTTACATTAATTAATTTACATAACCTTAACCTTCGTTTTTATTTTTGTCGAAGAGTTGGTTGGTATTAATTTTTACGATGAAAAAGATAAAAACGTTCATAACTTGAGATAATAAAGCTAAATCTCAGAAGTCATGTCCAACATAATTCCGTATCTGCACTTGTCTGCAAAGGTCAGTTCCTAAGGTCGCCTTAACGAAACCCGTACACACTCTATTTTTTGACACTTAAAAAAAAAAAAAATGTGTAAACAAACTCTTTTTTATATTGTTTATTTTTAAATTTGTATTGCCAACCTTTTGAAAATAGAAAAACGGCTGAAAAAAACAAGGAAAAAGCAAAAAAGTTGGCAACAATAATGTCTGCAAACTGACCTTTTTTGTCTGCAAACTAACTTTTTTTGTCTGCAAACTGGCCTTTTACGAAAAGGTTAGTTATTTTTTTTTCTTTTTTTTTGTATGGGAAAGGTCTGTTCACAGGTCAGTTTACAGGTCAGTTCCGCTCTAAGGTCAGTTGTAAGGTCCAAGTGCAGATACGGTATAAGGCAGAAACTTGAGTTATCAATATTTATTTCGGCGCGCACGATTTAATTTTTTTTTACTTTTGTTTTTTTTTTTTTAAATTTCAGTTTATTTTTAAATATACTTTCTCCTTAAAAATTGCAACGATGTATAATAATGTGTTAAACACTTTTTTTTTTACAAAAATAAAAAATACCCATAAAATAATTAATAGATTTGTCTGGCGTTCTATAGATTTGTGCTTTATATT
Source organism: Hybos culiciformis (assembly GCA_964007475.1). NCBI lineage: Eukaryota > Metazoa > Arthropoda > Insecta > Diptera > Hybotidae > Hybos > Hybos culiciformis. The sequence continues at coordinate 41,654,840 of OZ023273.1, forward strand.
AATGGGCTCAGCACTGTTACCGATATAATAGCAAATGATGGTGAATGGCATTTTATATGCATATCATGGACTAGTGATAATGGCTTTTTTGAAATATATTATGACGGGGCTTTGGAACATAGGGGCTTCAATTTGAGTTCAAATCGACCATTGAGTAAAAATGGAGTATTTGTTCTCGGCCAAGAGCAAGTAGAAAGAATTGTTTTTATAAAATATCTAAAACTTATGCAAAAATATGTTAAATTTTAATTTTAGGATTATAGAGGTGGCGGTTTTAGTGAAACAGAGTCTTTTATTGGAAGTATTGCGTATTTAGATATTTGGGATAGATTTTTGACGGGAAACCAAATTCAAGAATATTACACATCATGCTCACCGTACGGAGGAAATTTATATTCATGGTCAGATTTTAAGCAGAATATGAAAGGCTCCCTTCGAGTTGAAAAATCTAATTTCTGTCAAGAATGTCCAAATAATCTAAGGCTTTCGAATGGTTATGTTAAAATATTTAACAACATAGCAACTCATTATTGTTATCCTGGTTATAGACTCCTCGGCCATTCAAACAGATATTGCCTCCGAACATCAAAATGGTCTACTATCAGTATACCGTATTGTTCAAGTAAGCATTATTATAAATAAAATAACAATACTAATAATAATAATAATACATTAAACGATTCGTATAAATCAGTTGCAGATTGTAATCGTTTGCCAAATTTTGAGAATGGTCAAATTGAATACTCGGGAACAGTTTACAGAAGTTATGCAACATATACTTGTGATAATGGATTTTTTTTAACAGGCAGCTCAAAAAGAATTTGCTTAGAAAACGGACATTGGTCTGATGATCAACCCAAGTGTACAAGTAAATAACCAACAAGTTTAAAATTAAAATAGAAAAATAAAAAAAAATAAAATCAAATAGGTTTTTAACATAATGAATGTTGGTAACCTGCGCTTACATTTAAAAGACATTTACACTTAATTTACAAGCAAAACCAAATAAAAATGTTTTTTTTGAATAACATTTTCTTTGAATGATTGACTTTATTGTAATACCTACATGATATTTTGCACTTTTATTTTTCATTAAGTTTGATCTCTGCTGAAAAATATAAAACGCAAAATTAATTAAACAAATATTATCAATAAAATTCAAATTCCATAAAAATGGATGCTTTAATTAAGTAAGCAGTTATATGGTAAACAATTTGAATACAAAAATTTACTTGAGATATGTGAACAATATGAATATATTATTTAGTTTTAACGAAAGACGTATTTCTCCTATAGGTAAAGTAAACTGCAAGTTTATTAGAGTTATGTCAGAAAAGGTTAGCATTGTTTATTCAGACGATAAAGGAATTCTGAAAAACAATACACGAGATTATCCCATTGGGACCTTAGGTAAAATTGAATTAAAGTTTAGACGATACAATAATTACTAATTAAAATGATTTTTCAGCTGAAGTTACATGCAACAGAAATATAAAATTTCAAGTAGACTCCGTTTTAATTTGTTCAGAAGATGGTACGTTATTATTATAATGAGAATGTGTATTTTGTAATTCCTACCATTTTTCTTTCGATTTTCGAATTTAAGGAGAATGGGATGGTTCAGTTCCAATGAATTGTGAAGTTTCTGATATTCAAAAGACAATAACACATTTCACAACAAAAACTCCTATAGTAACAACTAACAAAATAATGACTACTACAGAAAAACATAGGTTAATTCTACAAAAAAAATTTGCTATCGAAATTGAGCCAACATCTACAACAAAAATAACAACTACGACTAAAACAAAAACAACTTCCAAGCCTAGAGCAAAACATACCACTGTTTTTAGAATACCTACAACAACCAAATCTACTACTACATCAAGAGCACCAACAACAACAACAACAACGAAATCCACAACTACATCAAGATCTCCTGCGACAAAGATGACATCTATTACAAAAAAAACAACTGCGTCAACTACTAAGAGACCCTTAACAACAAAAACTATAGCCGCGACGAAAGTTCCGGTTAAACAAAAGTTAACTACAAGAAAAACAACGACGAAAAAGCCATCTACAACAACGCAAAAAACAATAACATCTTTTCTGCGAACAACAACTACCGTCCCAGTAACAGCGCATCCTAAAATTTCGATTATTTCTAAATATACAACAACAAAGAAATCTTTATCTACATATGGAAATTTAATATTTTTTCCCAATAAACAATTTTGGATGCACTTAAAGCATTATCTTTTTTTTGGATGCAATTCAAATTTAGATAAAAAGTCATTATTATGCCTTCATCAGACTATTAATAGAAAATTTTCAGATTTGACATCATTTAATTTAGACAATAACGAAAACTATAAAGAAATATTGTTAGATAAATTGAAAGAAAATTTTAATTTCCTAACTAATCAAGATGAAATAAAATATGAAAATTTTTTTCACTTAATACTATATAAAAATTTATTAGACTTTGAATTATCAAAAAATACAAATGTTCGATTAGAAAATTCATTAAGATTTTTATTGTGTCAAACTATAAATAACTTAATAACTGATGGTAGCGTTAAAGACTTTGATTCCGATAATAATATTTGTATTGAGGAAAAATTAAAAACTTTTGTTTGGAAAATATCAATACCAGTTTTTAATGATTTTAAAAATCGTTTCACTGGTTTCAATGAAATTTCATCAACTCCTTCATTTGAATCTACTGCAATGGAAGTTTCAAGAACAAGACGAATGTCTAATATAGATGATGAGTTGTTTTATAATTTTGAGGATGATTATGAAATTATTGAAATTAAATGTGGTTTAATTAAGCATGAAGATATTCCCGAAAATGGCTTTGTAATTGAAACTAGAATTGGAAATATAACTAATATTGGTAAAAGTACAAAAAAAATCGCATTATTCTAGAGATAGCGTAGACATAGTTCAATTGCGTGTACGTAGTTCAAATGCGTAATTGAAATTAAAATATTTTATCTGTTATACTCAACGCAATATTTTATCTGTTATACTCAAAATAAAACGGCATTATTATTATTATTTTTTTTTTTTCAAAATTCAGCTGAATAAAAAATTAATTTTTAATTTAATCAAAATATTTTAATTTTAAGATATCAATTTTTTTTTTGTATTTTATTAATTTAAGTTTGTACACAAAAATAATATTTTTTTTTAATTATAATAAAATATTTCAACTTTTTCATATGTGAACTACGTATTACGTCGACGTGATTAATAAGCCTCATACAATTCCATACAATTTGACTTTTTTACGCAGTATACGCGCGTGAACTTCGTCGACAATATCTCTACTATTAATTTTTATTAATTAATACTCAAAATTTGTGCTTATCGAATTTTTTTTATTTATTTTATTCTACTTCCTGTCGGTATTATATTTTATTGAGAAAAAGGATTCTTAAACTAAAATTCCAATTCAAATATATTAAATTTTTATAGTCTTTTTAAAAATATCTTTCGTATCTTTTAATTTTTAATACTTTATATAAGCCTACAAAGCTACAGTGATATGAGTCCTATTATTAAATAAAATTAAACACTGATATCAAAACTCAAATATATTATGGTCATCAGAGACTTAATTCATACATTTGCTTTTTAGATAATTATAAAATAGGGTCCAAATTACATATTGAATGTGTTGAGGGGTACAAAATACACGGAAGTAAAGAAATAGTCTGTTTAATGAATGGTAAATGGAGTAAAATTTTAGCACGATGCTCAAGTAAGAAATTAAATTGAAAATTTTTGATATACATTTTTTTTTTTTAATATATTTTAAATATCTTAAAACGTTCTGTTTGCAAACGAAATTATTCAAGCTTAATTTAGTTTGGAATTTATTTATAAGCTTTCCTTTATATGAAATTGTAGAAAAAATTTAATTTATTAGCAATAAAACCAAAAACAACAAAAAAAAAATTTATAGGTAAATATTTTAAAAGAACCAAATAATTTGACATATATATATGTTTTTTGTGTTATAGGAATTTCATGTGGAAAACCAAAATTAAGCAAAGGTTCGAAAATACTTAAAGGAAAATCGTATTTATTTAAAGATGATCTTACGGTACAATGTGACAATACCAGCATATTAAAAATTTCATGTCAGAATAATGGAAAATGGTTTCCAAATTGTTTATAGTTAAAAAAAAAAAATTGGTATTTCTTTTCAAATATTATTTTTAATAATTATTTTTTAAAATAAAATTACAGTTTTTTGAGATAAACTTTTGAATTATAATTTATAAATATTTTTTATCTCACTAAAAATTAATTTTATTATTATTATTATTGTTTCATAAAATGTTTGGATAGATCATAATTTAATGCATAAACGATTATTTTTATTATTGATAATGTTTTTGATAATTTTTTTTTAAAAATTGTATATTTTTGAAAATCGTTAAAATTAAAAAAAAATAAAATAAATGTTTTCTAATATTCAAATTCATCAAAGTATAGTCATTTACAAAGTTATTGGGTATAAATTTCATTATAATTTAACTAACTTAGAAAGAAAAATACATATATATATATATATATATATATATATTTGTTTATATTTTTTTTAAATATTATATAGATATGATGCACAAAAAATAGAAGATGAAATGTAGTTGCGATAGTATGGAAATTAGTTTATTCAAGTTCGTTTATTTTTAACATTTTAAAAAACGACAAATGCTTTCAAAAAAATTAATGATTTATTTGTCATTAACTTTTCATAAATTTAATTACTTCATCTCATTGACTTAAAAATATTGGTCAAACTAAATATTCATTCGATTCTTTTATTTGGTTTTGGAGAGTTGTCTATTAAAATGGGAAGAAAATGTTTAGTAAGTTTTAAAAAATATTTAATTTTAAGCTCACCCTAGAGCTATCAAAAATAAAGTATTAATTAAAGGGTACAATTTTTAAAATATTATTATAAATTATAACGTATTGTATTTATTAAATGTTTTTTATTTTATTGCAAAGCTAAAAAACTGGAAAAAAATAATTAAACATTAACAGCATTTGAAAGTTTTTGCTTGTCATCAGTTTTTTTAATCACATTGACACTATTATCATTCTCTTTCTCTGATAATAAATGTTTAGTAGATGTTGCCGATGAACTGGAATAGCTATCAGCTGAGCTTCTAGTTGATGCGGAATTACCACTTATTGGACTATCTAAAAATTGTTTTTTTTTTTAATTGTAACTACTCCAGTGCAAGGACAAGTCAAAAGATAATAATTTTATATGTAGATAAATTCAATTATTAGCAATTCACATATTTAAACATATTTAATTTTTGAAAATTATACATTATGTACGTACCTGGCAAAGAAATTGCCGTCTCCTTTAAATTGTTTATTTGTGAACTGACATTACTTAAATCAGTTTTCGATGATGAAATGTCTTTCGGTTGCTGTTGTTGCTGAATTCCACCGTCGACAATCTTTTTTTTAGTAAATATTGAACATTAAAATAGAACTTTTATGATAAATACAAAATTTTTTTTAAATCTTTTATAATTTTCATAAATTTACTGTACTTACTACAAAACAAAACCTTATTACATAAACATTAATTTATTAATATTAATGTGCTTTAAAATTATTAAAATTAAATGTAAATAAATAAAAAATAAAACCTATGTCATAATTAAAAAAAATCATGCACTTTATACAAATTACAATTATAATTTTTTTTCATAGTTTAGTAATTGAAATAAAAAATACATAGATAAATTTAACATAATTGACTTAATTCTCTAGATAGAACAATTATGGTTTTTGAAAATTTTGAGGATCATGTAAGCTTTAGTCCTTTATCTTAATTACTTTTCAAGCAGGTATTTCAAACAAGTGTATATTAATATGTAGAAGCGGGAATGAATAGCTTCACATAAATTCAAGAAACAATTTGTAACGAAGCATTAAATTATTTAAATGCAATTTTTATTTCGAAATTGTAAATTATTTAAAAAATGTTATTCTTGCGAACTGAAACCTATTTATGGTAATATTTTATGTGGAAATCGAAAGTGTATATTTTCTAAAATAATAAAGAATTTTTGTGTCATCAAGAGGAGATGAAAAGAATATTTCTCAACAGAATTTGTAACATAAGTCTTATTCATATTTTAGTTCCAATATGTTGTAATGAATGTATTAAGATTTGGAACATTTTTAAACTAACGACCTAGAACAATATATTATTCTCTCAAACAGGAAAATTTTTTTTTGCAAATGTACAAAAGGCTTACCAAAAATTCACACAGTTGATTAATTAGAAAAAATGGAAAAATGTGTTATTAAGTAGGTAGGTACACTACTCCACTACTTCTTATATTTTGTACATAATCTCCATTATTTTCATTAAATTTCTTTCTGTAAAGCTATAGTTAAAAATAGTCCTAAAAATAATAAAATTTATGTTAAACCCCTCGTACATGCATTATTGTTTGTTGACTTATTTTTTCATAGAGTAAAATATGTATAATTTTCTCAATCACTAATTTAGATGGACTCTAAGCAGTTTTGCTTAACGATCCACAATTGTACTTAAGCAGCTAAGCGATTCAAACATTACATAATTAGGTTGAGTTTAAATATGTAAAATTAATTTATTTAAAAAAAATCTAGGTATATTTTATTATGTAAGTAATGTGTGTATGTTAATACTTAAAAGGCTTAGGCAATTAAACGTGAAATAAAATAATGTTTTCGAACACAACATACAATAAATTTGAGCTAAAATATAATAATCTAAATGATATAAAGTTCGAATGCTAAAACTAAAATTTAAAGTATACTCAGAATTAGTTAAGAAAACAGGAAAATACTTTGATTCTTAAGTTGAATTTAATATTACTTATGTTAGTTAATTAAAAACAAAATAAAAAATAAAATTGAATTAAGAGAAAAATAAATTTCATATTATCATCCAAAAAGCTTTACATTTACACTTTTAAAAAGTTTAGTAAATTCGATTTAAGGTTAAGTTAAAATTATGAATATAATATACTGAACAAAATCCTTAAACTAAACAATTGCTTTTATAAAACATAACTTTCGGTAGTACCAGTAAGTTCTGAAATAAAACTTTTTTGATATATTGTTCGTAGATATACATTTGATGCATTTGATCGTAAAAAAACTTATAGTATGTACATACTACATACATTTTGTATAAAAGTCTCCAATTAAATTTCTCAAACAGAGTTCTAAATTAGACGAAAAATTAACAATGCATATAAAAATTAAAAAGACAATAAAGAATATATTTGTGTGCACAAAAAAATATAAACCTGTGTGAGATAAGTTAAGTTAATATATAATTAAAGTGTGAAGCAAAAGCATATAGAATACATTCTATTTGTGGGTGTGAGAAACTTTGACCCAAAGTCCGAAATTCAAAATGCCAGTATTTAAAAACACTGCATAAAAAGGTTGACTCATCGAAATACCAAAATGTTTACTAAATCCATAAGAAGGTCTATTGGTCCAAAAATTATATATTGATATATATTTGATAATTTTATGAATTGAGGAATTCGTATTTTTTGACTTATAAGGATTGACTATTTTAGCTATATTCACTTTTTCATTAAGAGTTTTTGTTTGGATTAAAGTCTTTTGTTACTGTAGTTGAATTTTTTCTTTGATGTTATGAAAAGATCCATTTAAATAAGTATAGTTTGTTCAAATGAATTTGTGTTTTGTAGTCTAAAATTTTAGAAACTGTTAGTGAATAATTGAAAAAATATCATAAATAAAAGATAATAATATTTTCGTCAAATACGATTTTAATTGTGTATATTTATTTATTAACTTTTCATTATACTTTGAACAAATCTGTGATATTCTTAGTATTTTCTATGGACTTCTAGTGAGAAACTTTGTAACTCACTATTTTATTCTATTTTTTTTATGATTTATTTACGTTTTTACTCGTCTAATAAAATTATAACTAAATACTAGATTATCTTTCCCGCTTTGTCATTGTCTACTGCATCCCTAGAGCCCCGAAAAATTTAATGAATGTGAATTCAAGCTTCGAAAGCATTAATTTTGTCCAACCGATGGTCTCATGTAAATAGTGTTAACGGAATATGCGCAAAACTTTCTAATAATTTTACCATAAACCTGTAATATTTTTTTATATTTTTGTTTCTTAGCAGCAAATATTGATGAAAAAAAAAAAATTAATTAAAATATAAAAAATAAAATCTTATGTACATAATAATTATATAATACATTTTTACATTTAACATTTTTTTAATAAAAATAATAAAATAAAATAAAAAAATATGTGATAATGTAATCTTTTTTTAAGAAATCGATATTTTTTTTAATATTTATAAAAACATAAAGAACAAAATTAAACCCATACTTTTTCTGGGCACAATGGACTTAAAATTGTTGTTTGAGGGTCTTCGGGTGTAAAATAATCAGAATCTTGTTCGCCATCACCATTTGAAGAATTTGAATGAGTAGTAGTTCGTGTACGTTTTTTCTACAATTTTCATTATAACATTTTTTATTTAATTTTCAATTTAAATTATTGCTCAATATAAAATAATAAAATAACAAAAATAATGAAGTTAAATCTATATAATATTAAATATGGGAAACTATTATCACTTTTTAGTGCTAGGGCAAATTGTTCATTTAAATAAATTTTACTTTATTTCTTAAAAACTTCTACAATTTAAAGATTATTTAGAGCGAATAACATAAATTTAAATCCCTTTGCTTGACTAACTTCGCAATAGCATTTTCGGATAAAAAATAAAAAATGTTCAATATTAAATACTGTACATATTGTATATTATATATATTAGTAATAAAGTTCACTATTTAAAAAAAAAATAAAACAAAATTCTTGATATTTCCATATTCACCTAAAACTACTGCAATAAATACTTTGTGTACAAATAAACAAAATTTTAAAATAGAACAGTGCTGACCAACCCAAATGATCTTTGCAGGTCACTTTGGAAATACATCATAACTTCGCGGGCCACATATAAAATTATTTTTTATATAACATTTTTTTTTACTCTAAATTAAAAAAAAGAAGATATTTAACAGACTGCGGATTTATATGCAATTTTTTGTTTTCAGGTTAAAAAAAGAATATACTTTCAATATCGTCTTCTAATAAATAGTAAAAGAGATTTTAGTTAACATATCGAAATATGCATTTTTTATGCAAAATTTATGCAAGTGCATATGCAGCAAATATGCACAAAATATGCAAATATGTGCAAACACATGCAAAATATGCAGAAAATTTCATTAGAAAAAAAAAACAATTATTGAAAAAAAAATTCCTGTTTCACACTAAAATTAGTTATTCAATTGATAAAAATATTCAATTATAATTGAAATCGCAATAAATTATAAATTTTTTTTCAAATAATTGATGCTGCTAAAACAATTCCTTTAAAGTAATACCGTTTCCAAAAACGTTTTAGTTTCATGAAATTTAAATAGAAGCTATTAAAACAAATAGGACCGATTCAAAAACATTAAAAAACAATTTTGTAAATTTTTTGATTAATGTTTTGGTAACCGAAAAAACTTACCAAATAATTCACTTTCTCGACAAAAGAACTACAAATTTTTCTAAGTTACATTTCACATTTTCAAAAAAATATTTCACAAATTTAATAAAAAATATCGCCAGAACACATCAAAAATTGTTAACTTTTCGACGAAATATTGACGACTACAAGCAACAACAAGAAAATTTCAAAACCAGACTTCAAAATTTAAAAAACAAATCAATGCATTTTATTAAATTTCATTTTAATAGTAAACTTTTTTCCGCGAATCCTTTTTATATCGTCGATTTCGCGCATTATTTTTGATAGTATGTTTTCGGTAGGAAATACTATGCCGTACTCCTCCGCGGCGGACTGGCACAAAAATTCGGCCCGGGCATTTCAAAAGGAAATAGGCTAGCGAGAAGAGAAAATTTTTTAAATGAAAAAATTCAAATAATTTTACTTTACATATAAAAATAAAAATTAAAAATAATTCACTTTTTTGTTTTTTTTTTTTTTCAAATACGGTTAGCGCAAATATTCAAGACAGATAGATACAACTCGATTTTACTAATTAAAAAGGAAACAAACACTTATTTAAAGAAATACATTTTATGAAATCGGCCTTAATAATTCAAACAAGTAATAGTTTAATTTAGAGAATTCTTTCTTGAATAATTGAATTATTAAAATATTACTTTGAATTCTAGTTTCGTAAGCTTGTAAAGAATATATAATATTAAAAAAAACTGTGGGCCCGACTACCAGTCCACCGCTGGCCGTACTCTATTATATATTTATTGCTACTAATGAAACAATAGTACTTAATTTCTTAACTTCACAAGCATTGTACACCTATTTCATAAAGTAAAGTATCTGCCATAGAAAATTTATTTCGTCCCGCCAAAAAATCGATGTTTTTTTTTACTCAAAATCTATCATTGTGTTGAATAAAAATGATTAGGGATGGGATGGTTGCTTTTTTCAAAGTTACGAAATAAAACAAGACTTTTAATTTTATAAACTCATTACAGACAACATGTTATTTCTATTTTTTACATTTTTATTAAAAAATTTTAAAATGAAGTATATGCGCACACGTATGAAAAAATTAATCAAATAAATTGTATTGAAATTTTCACAACATTTGAAATTACATTCAACGTTTGTAAGAAGGGAAGCTAATTTACTTACTAAATTATTTTCTGTTACATGTAAATCGAAATTTTCAGAAAACTTATCCTGCAATATTTTAATATATGATTTTTATTTATTAGTATTGAGTATTTAAGGGAAACTATGACGCGCTTAAGGCCAAATAAATGTAAACAATGCATTTATTTTATAAAAGAACCAGGTGACTATGATAATTTTTTGTCTTTACAAAAAATTAAAAAAATTGTAAAATATAAGTAATTTTACGGTTTTCAAAAATTTTAAAAATAAGAAAATAGTTTTAAGTCGAAAATAAAACGAAATGAACTCACTTTGTTCTTAAAAAAGTACTTAATTTTGGATTTTAAAAAAACCTGCGAAAAAAACTTAAGTAAAAGGAATCAGAAAGACACCTTGTAAGAGGGAGGTGAATTTTTTTTTTTTTTTTTGCATAGAAATTTTCGTTATTCCTTGTTACTCTACTATAGAAATATGTTTACTCTGTTCACAAGATAGAAAACAAGATATCGTCCATGAAAGAGGAATATGTCCTAGAAAAACCAAAAGCAATATTGACGCTCAAGCGGACACTTTGTTCAGAAGTAATTGGAGTACTTTTTCCCTTACAAAAATGTGTGTCAAATTGAAAGTACATTTTCTAAATGTGCCAAAAAAGTATGTAATGGATTTTTTCTAATTTTTCTGAGTACGAATGATCGACGCGTCATCAAAAAGTACATAATAATGCATCATTACCTCAAAAGTGGCAAAACTTCGTGAAAGGACATATTCCTGTTTCATGGACGATATATAAAATATACGTAGATATGCAAAATATGCAAATATGCAAAAATATGCAGTATATGCGAATATGCAGATATAAATACGTTTCAAATAATTTGTTTTTACACGAAACGTACTTTGCTGTTTCTCTTTTTCTTCTAGCAAAAAGCATGTATATAAAGAGGAATCAGTCCCATACAAAAAAAAGAATTAAAATAGTGAAACAAAAAAATCCATATCACAACCCCATGAGCTTTTTTTTTGTATTTTTTGAGAATTAATTCTCAAAAAATACAAAAAAAAAAGCTCATGGGGTTGTGATATGGATTTTTTTGTTTCACTATTTTAATTCTTTTTTTTGTATGGGACTGATTCCTCTTTATATACATGCTTTTTGCTTCTAGGTTACTATTGTACGAGTATGCAATTGCATATAAATCCGCAGTCTACTAATAACAGTTTTTAGTTATTCTGCGATTCATAAATACAACAGACAATATCTGTCATATATTCGCAAGAATATTATTTTAAAATTAAAGTTAATTTTTTCTCATAATTTCGACAGTTAATTTTTGAATATATGGATGCACAAATAATGTCCATTATAAAATAAATATATTAATAAATATATTCATCACACCTTAATTTTGTGGGCCGGAAAAATGTTTAAGACGGAACGCAAGTTGGCCACCCCTGGTTTAGCACAAAAATTATGAAACTTTCATGATATTTATTACAATAATTTTTTTTTGTGATTAGAATGTTATTAGCTATTATTTAATCAATTTTTCAATGAATCGATTATTATCTCATAAAAATTAATTACTAATATCAAAATTATTTAAAAAAACACTTCTCCACAGCATAAATACATAAAGAAAATTTTCTTTTGAAAAAGCATTTGTTATATTACTTAAATACATTTTTCAACAATTTTCCGTTAAATATTGATGTTCAGATCTAACCCTTAGTGGAAAAATCATATAATTTTTTTTAATCAAATTCGATTGAACCATAGAACTATGTTAAAGTTTTAAAAAATTCTATTTTGGTCATAATTTTTATATTTTTCATGTTCAAGGACAATGATTAAAAAATAAGTACCTACCTACCTAAAAAACCCGAGTTTTCCTAGGATATTCATATTGCTTCATTAATTTGAATGAATTTTATTAAAAAAGAAGATATTAATTTTAATAATTTTTTGGTAAAAGAACTATATAACTAATCAAAATATTTTGAAATAAACTAAATTTCTCATTCCCAATATTTCGACTAGAGAATAATATTGATTTTAGTTGGAAAACATTTTGATTACAAAAACATTTGAAAACGAGATATCTTCCGTTTGTTCAAATTTTATTCAAATGAATGAAGTCATAATCGACATCAATTTTCCAGTTAAGTATATATAGCTCAATATGAAGTTAAAGAAAGAATATTAAAATTTCTTTCAATAATGTACTCATTTTACTCGCAATGGAATTCGAACATATTATGATATTTCGCTCTAAATTTAAATATGACAGTAATTTTATCAAGGAAATTTTAGAAAATATGTATACTAAAATTATGAATTGTAAATAATTAAGGCAACAAAAATTTTAAGCTAAAAAATTAATAATCATAAAAAATCTTCCCAATCACTAATTATTTTCACTTATTCCTTTTTCAGTATTATATCATAATATCTTTTTCAATTTACAAAGTAAGAAAAATATTTAGTTTTATTTTGTTTACATGGAAATTTCAACACTAGGAACAAGTAGTGCGTTGTAATTACAAAATTTTCAAAAATTAATAAAATTAATTTTCCATTCATTAAAATAATGAAAATGTCAAACATAACTTAAGGGAGTGATATAAGATTTTTACATTCATATTCAAAAATTAAAAATTGATTTGCAGTTACGAAGAACTGTGTTTTACCTTACTGATTTTTCAAATTCGAAACTAAGATTATAACTTATAACTACATGACATGAAAGTCAAAAAGTAACAAGAAGATTTTAACAAAGAACATGTACATAATGGTATAATCTGTTGCCAAGTGGAGAAAGTCGAGAAATATATTTTTTTGGATAAAAATTATTAAAATTAAAAAGGTTTCCGTTTGAAAATTGGTAAAAATAATAATAATAAACAATAATATAATTATAATAGGTAAATTATTATTATTTTAAATGCTTCATTCTTCGACAATTTTTATTTATAATTAAGGCTCAGATATTTTTTAATTTTTTACAGGAATCAAATAACCTTATTACAACGCCTTATTCCTAGGCTTATATGTTTTAAATTAATATTATTCTTAATTTGCAAATTAGAAAAGAAAATAAATATACAAAATGAGAACTTTTTTTAAATATTTAACTAACCTTATGTTTTTGCGTTTCAATTGGAATTTCTTCAGCATCAGTGTCGTCGATAGATTCAACTTCATCCATATGCAATGACTTTGTAACACTACCATTAGGGATTTTGTCTGTATTAGTCCCATTAATTAATAATGGGGACAATTTTTCAGCATCACTATCATTTTCAGCTTGACCTGGCGACTGAAGTTTAATGCTGTGTCGTTCGTTTATGATTTTTATACTTTCTTTTGATGTTTGTCGTTTGGGTTCTTTATTCTTAATAGTTTTATCATTTACAGAACGACGAGTAGTAGGTGATTGAGCTTTTTCCGTTGAATCAATAGCATCTGGACAATTTTCGTCATTCTTATTTGAAATAATCGATATTCGGTACTATAATAAATTAAATTTTTTTTTTAAATTTGTTTAAATTTTCTAATACTTGTTGTTTAATTTTAAGGCCGCTTGGCTACTGGTCTTAAAATTAAAGTACAAGTAGAGCATTTTTTACGACAAATTTTGTGTTCATAACAAGCTAAATTATTAATTAAATTCTTTACTTCTGAATTAGACTCTTTCAACTTTTTAGCACGTTTTTGGCTGCTTTTGGGGGTAATTTTTCCATTTTTTTCAGCATGTTTGTTTATTTCAGAACCTTGTTCTGTTTCTGTTCCTGGAGTTTCCGCACTTTCGTTTGATGATCGTTGCGGCGGTCCATTTAAGGCTTCTATTAAGGAAACCGGTACATAGCCGGCCGGAATGTGTTCACAAATTGGCTAAGTGAACAAAAGAAATTATTAAAATTTTATAAATTTAAATATTATTTGTTATAATATACTTCTGGTGGATTTTGTGGTGTACTAATACTTGTATTTATTCCTTTTTTAACTGCTTTAATTTGTAGTAATGCTCTAAAAGGTGCTCTACATATTGGACAATTGTTTGCCTGATATCTTAGCGAATCAGCACAAGAATTACAAAGACACAAATGTCTGCACGGCAAAATTAAAGTATCACGAATATCGCTCATGCAAATAACGCATTCACTTCCATTATCATCAGTCTCATCATCTAAAGCTGGTTTGTTAAGTGTTTTATTTTCAATTCCATATATTTCTTGGAGTAAATAACATAAACCATCAATGAAAATTTTTTGCTTGAGAGCTCGAAGCACATAACTACCGTCAGTATGATGATCAACAACACAAATAGTTGTATGTGATTGACGAACTTCGTCAGAACCTTCTTCAACAACGCAATGAATAGCCACTGGATATATTTCATTTTCAGATTTGTAAGATAATAATTCATCAGAATATAGATTTGGGATAAATGTATGCGTTGGTTGGGAAAAATATTGATTAACCCCTTTTTTATAATGATAAGTCTCTGAAGTAAGTGAAGTGTCTTTGCAATTGAATTGTACACCACATGGACTTATTTCTTCGTTACACATATAATAAATTTGAATTTGAACATTTGCATCTGAATCAAAAATGAATTCAATATTAAAAGTTGTTCCTTTCGTTGGTGGAACTCCATCACCATTTTTCATAATAACATTTTCAGATGATTTGACAAAACGTACTGATTCCTTTCGAATATTTACAAGACTTTTCAATGTTTTGGTTGGTTCATTTGCTTGAGGTGGTGGATATGGGAACTAAATATAATTAAAGTTAAATAATAAATGAATTAAGTTCAATTTTCACATCTGATTTAGGTAAAATACTAATCATATTCAAATGCAATTGAAATAAGAAAGTACTGTATTTGTATCTGGATTTAATTCAAAAATCTTAAAATATATGCAGGTTTAAAAAAAAGGGTAGATTATGCAAATTATTTTATCGGATACATATTATCAATTATATAATTCTTAAAATGATTTAAGGTGCAGAAAAATCAATAAATGAAAATTTTCACAAACTTAGTCCGTAACACACATTCCATACATTTTAGAATAATAATAGTAAAACGTTGCGAAGAAAAAATTATTTTTGCAAAATTTAACGCCAAAATTCAAACAAAACTGTTAAATCAAACGATAATACAATTTAGGAAAAAGACTTACTGCTGTAGGGCGACTTCCAAGAAAGTTCAAATCTCCATTTTCACCAAATAAATAGCTTTCTGGTTGCGGAGTGTCAAATCTTTCTCCACCCATGATGAAATGTGATCCAAAAAAATTTCCTTAAAATAGATAACGTATAAGTAGTTAAACATTGTATTGAAATATACTTATAAATTTATTTTCTATAAAGTTGGTATCTAGATCTCCAATGTGTATTTCCGGGAATATTATACGTAGGTACGTACCAACATTATTGTAGATATCTAGAATTTGAAGTAATATTTTTCATGGTTATTTTTTTTCGTAAAATAATAACGCTTTAAATCACAAAAAATAATTAAGAAAAAAAAAAGAAATTGATGTTGAATCTTGAGTTTAATATTAATTTCTTGAACTTTGTAATTTTTTTCCCGACTTAAAATCGAGTTGATTTCAAATACATATATAATTGAGCTTAATATCGAATAATTTAGGTACCTAGTTAAAAAATTCTAAGACGCTTTGAGTTGAAGATCAACTCATTCTTGATTTAGTTGCTTATTGAAACAATCTAGGAAATGCTGTTCAGACATTCCTACAACTAGAGTTATTAAAGTATATGTTGTCGCACTGAACAGTACTTAAGTTCTTTTTGTTATGAACGTCCATCAACATATCAAACATTTATCAAACCTGTTGTTATTGTTGAATGCTTTGAATAGGTACTTTATTTTTAATACATTTTCAACGTTTAGGTGCCAATGGTTCAGTTGAAATATGTATTCAAAATGGAAAAAATCTTTTTTAGTATCCAATGCGACATTTCATAGTTTATCATCTTTGCTACCTACAACCAACCTTTATTTTAAATACTTTTTTAAATACCTAGGATTAAAAAAAAACAACTTAAAAAAAATAAAAATTTAACCTATGTAACTTACTCAAGAGAAAGTGAAAAAGTTTAACAAATTTTTTATTTCGTAATAATCGTAGGTAATCCGTATAATTAATAATAATTCATGGTTCTCACTTCAGTTCAGTAGAATTTTTTTGTGCTTTGGATGAATTTTGTGTTTAATCGAAAAATTTTAGTATCATATCGAAAAATGTTTGTAGGTATAATCGTATAATAAACTTAAAAAAAAATTAATTTTTCAATTTTTGTACCTCCTATGAAAAGAAAAATAAAATTCTTGTTTTCTGCTGACATTTTTACCTGATCTGGGTGGATATTTATATTGATTTGTACTTGAATCTTCTTCGACTGCTTGATTCTGTCGACTGGTAAGAGATCCCATTTTTTCTAATTATAAAAAAAATATTCAATTGAATTCCATAAAATTTTTTTAATTCTTAAGATTATTTATACGAAAAGAAAATTTTTTAATATTTTCCTTTGTTTCTTTAAATGGAGGTGTTATTCTCCATGACATTTGAAAAAAATAGGCCGTGTAAGGTGCTGCCTCTAGTGTAATAATTAAACAACAAATACGTTATTACTCTTGAATAATTTCGGTGATAAATTGTTCAGAAAAGTATAAAAGTGAAAATCAATAAATAAAATTTATGAATGTTTTTTTATAAAAAATATAACTTCAAATTAAATAAATTAGGTTTAATTGGATAAAATAGTGTTTAAAAATTGTTTATTTTTCTGTAAAAAAATAGTTTTTGTATCAAAAGAGAAGAAATTAGAAAACTTATATAGTTGGGCAAAAAAAAAATGGGAAGAAACAAAATATAAATTAAATCTAGGATGGGATTTTTGTTTCGTTGGATGTTATACTTACTATTCTTAGGGGTATATGGAAATAGATGGGTTATGAAAGGAGTTGTTTTCTTGTTTTAAAAAGTATTTAAATAAAAATGATTACAATAAAGTTAAAAAAAAATTCTAATATTAAATGTTTTTTTTATTTTCAATGTTTTCAAGATAAAAAGTTCTAAAAATTCCCATAAAACTTAATATATTTACAAAATTTTACTACATCTTCGCTAAAAACCTTATTGACACCTTTAGCATTTATAGTAAGATATTGTTTAACTTACATTTTAAACATCTCTACTAAATACTAGATTAAAAAAGTGTCTTCAAACATTAAGCATCAAAAGATGCAATAATAATAAAAAAAGTTCTTTTGTAATGTCATGTGTTAACTTTTATTTTATTTTCAAATTTGTTTTTTGAAGCAGTTTCTTACTGCTGTTTATGTATAATTTTTATTTTTAATTAATGATGAAGAAATTCTACAAAAAAATGTTTAATAAAATATAGTAGAATTTTCGGATATTCCACGAAGATAAATATGTTGAGAATAAATAAATAAAAAACACCAACAATTTCTGATGAGGATGTAAAACAAACATCGAAACGTCAAATTATTGTAAAAAACAAATGTCTGATTTAATTGGTCGAAAAAATTTACACACTATTAACAAATAACACAGACGTAAAAAAACAACAAAATCTCTACTAAATCATTTCATAAAAAAATATAAATTAGTAGAACAGATATTTAGTAAATGAAATTTTTTTTTTTGGGAGTGGCTACAGTTACGGCAACCGTAACTTTTTTTTTTTTTTAACAGTTACGGTTAACGTAACTTATTTTTTTTTTTAACAGTTACGGTTAACGTAACTTATTTTTTTTTTTTAAAGTTACGGCAACCGTAACTTTTACATAATGCTTAAAGTTACGGCAATTTTTTTTTGTCGAGAAAAAAAAAAATTTATTTAATTTTTTTTTCTTTTTTTTCTTTTTTTCTTTTCTTCCTTTTTTTTTGTTTTAACCCTTTCTTCGGGATTCGAACCTCGTTCTTTGGCATTTCATTCTACCACTCTACCTCTCGGCTACAGTATTAAAATTATAAACGTGTACAAAATAGAAAATATAAATTATGTGTACATGTGAAAGTTATTGACAAGTAAAAACCTTACATCGTCATACAAAAAATGCAAGAATAGTAAAACCTTACATAGTTATACAAAAATACAAAAATAGTTTTAAAAGCGCGAAGCGCCAAAGCAAAATAAAAAAAAAAAAAAAAAAAGAAGCCCTAGGGGGTTTGGGGGAGGCGGCGGCCGTCCCCCATTCAGCATAACAACTTTTTATTTAAAAAAAAAGTCATAATGGTCAAAAAAAAACTTTGCCGTAATCACTAAAAAAAAAAAAAAGTTACGTCCGCCGTAACTTTAGAAAATTTTCTACAGGATTACGGTTGCCGTAACTCTAAAAAAAAAAAAGAGTTACGTTTGCCGTAACTTTAAACAATTTTCAACAGGATAACGGTTGCCGTAACTCTAAAAATAAAAAAAGAGTTACGTTTGCCGTAACTTTAGTCAATTTTCAACAGGATTACGGTTGCCGTAACTCTCAAAAAAAAAAAAGAGTTACGTTTGCCGTAACTTTAGTCAATTTTGAACAGGATTACGGTTGCCGTAACTTAAAAAAAAAAAAAAAGAGTTACGTTTGCCGTAACTGTAGACGCTCCCTTTTTTTTTATTTTATTTAAAATGAAAAACATTTGTGCACAATTTTAATAACACAAACTATTAAATTTTAAATAAATGTTAAATTATCACAAGGTTTAACCGCATTATTTGAACACCTTTTGGAGTACAATTGGATAATTAAATTCTAAAAAGAGAAAAAAAATATATATATAATAATATGATTTAGTCTGTAAAGAAATATGTATAAAAATTTGTATTTAAGTATTGTGACTAAAAGATCTGAAGCCAAAATTCACATTAAAGTATGTAAAAGTACCTTTAAAATTAACTTATCTTTATATTTAATTTACTAATGCACTCATATGAATCATTATAGCTCGAAAACTAAAGTATATATAATAACTGAATTAAAAAAAAAAATGAATAAAGAACTTACTTGAATTTTTACTTTGTAAGGTAGAGCGGTAACATTCATTTGTGGGATAACGACCACATTTCAAAATAATTTCTGCCATGATTCTAAAAAATAAAAAATAAATTATTTAAAAGCTGCAAACATTACTATTTGCACAATAAACTTTTTTATACTTACCGTATGTTAAACCTTTTTCTTTTTCTGCAAAAAAACTTCTTTTTTTTAAATTAATTTTTAAATGTTTTAATGGTTCTCTTCAGCTTTGAAATTTTTTAACGTAAATATTAAATAATTAAATTATTTATTTTCATTTACAAAAAAAAAATTATAGAATAAAAAGTCATCGAAATGATTGACAAAACTTTTGTATTTTTACTTATGTTTTCATACAAATCCAATTTGTCATTCATTCAAAAATCTAAAAATTTTCTACATACATAGACCTTAACACAGTCTATAATGTTTTTATTTTGACAAAATGATGAAGTTTGAAATTACCCCATCTAGCGAAATTTTTAGGACTCTTCTTTAATCATACACCTTACTTGCCATTTACACAGGATGTTTTCGAAGATTAAAATGAAGATTTTTTTTGACTGTGTCTGTGAAAGTTGTATAAAACGAAAAATTCTTTAGTTTAGTCTGGACTAAAAATCTTGCTTAAAATGTTAATTCTGTGTTCAAAAGCCGAAACGTCTTAAATGATGATAAGACAAAATTGAGATAATATTATAAAGTTGCTTCTTTATTTATGTAGTTTATTTTCATCCTTACCCTTTTTCTTCTATGACAATCCGTTAAGAAGTTATAGACATTGGACAAACGTCCTAATGCCTTGTTCAGACAATGAAATCTTATCATGATAATCTTACTTTTTGTGATTATCATTCTTTTTTTCATGATTTGCTCATACAAAAAAAGTGTCATCGGAAATCATGATTATCCATGTTACCCACTCATTCCTAGTTATTTTTGACTTTTATTTTTGACATATTTTCTTTATTTACAAAACAAAAAAAAATTTGAGTAGCAAAAAATATTTATGTTTTTATTTTGTTTGCTTTCATGTTGTTTACTTTTTTTGTTTTCGTTCATAATTGTGTTCACACAGGTTTCCAAAGTATGATTATCTACGCAAATCACGATTACGAAATCATGATTTAGATGTTGTCTGAACAAGGCATAACTAAAATTTTTTTTATTATGGTTTTGGAAAATAATATTAAGTTTACTATGAAAAACGTCTTATTTGTTTTTTATTCAAATAACAGAAGTTTAAACTAATAATTTGATAATTTATAAACAAAAAACTGAAACCAAATTTGTTCTCAAAACTTTTCTAAACAAATTATAATTTTTTAACAAATACATTTTTTGTAATTTAAAAAAAAGTTTTATTCCGGTCTAACTCATAACAAAGATTTTGCAGATAAGACGTTTTGGCTTTTGAACACAGAATTATTTTCTGTCAAAAAGAAAATGGGAAAAAACATTTTTTTAAATAGATACACATTCAAAAAAATCTTCATTTGAATCTTCGAAAGCAAGCAGTCTAAACAGTGGCTAAGGTAAGTCGAGCATCTTGCAATGAGCCGTTTAGAACTATTATAGCGAACAAATTTCGATAATTAAACGGTGTATCATTTGATAGCCTGGTAATACTGTTTGACATTTTGCAATTTAAAAAATTTATTAAATTTTTTTATAAATATTATTGCTTTAAAAAGACGAAATTAAATTAAAAGAAAAAAATTTAAATAAATATTTTTTTTTGTATAAAGAATTTAAAAAAATTGTAACAGAAATAAAGAAAAAAATACTTTTTTTTTTTTTAAATTTGATAAAAAATAAATAATAATTAGGTAGATAGGTACTTTTGGCTTGAAATTTTTGATGAAAAAAAAAATGTGATTTTTCTTTTTTGCCTATTCAAAAAAATAAAATTAAACGCAGTTTTTGAAAAAGAAAAAAAAAAATATTTCATAAAATTGTTCAACATAAAAAATTTTTATTGTGAAAAAATTTATGAATTTGAAAAAAAGGAAGAATCCTAAAAAAAAAAAATAAAAGGCTGAAAAAAATTGACGCGTAAGTAAAGGATTTTTTTTTTGGAAATCCACATGGACTGGCGATCTGAATTAGAAAAAAATTTAAAAGATGACACCGAATTTGCGAATCCCCTAATAATTGATCAACAACAAAAACTATTAGCACAGAAATTATTTAAAAATGTTACAAATAATAATAGTAAGATTAACGTAAATATTGAATTTAATAATCCATCGATTAACAACTGTAGCATTGGCAGTGCCAGCAGTAGCAATAGTAACAAATCAAATGTTGTTGATGTTACTACTGGTGGTGGTTTATATAAAAAAAATTTAAATGACATGAATTTTATAACAATTAGAGAACAACAACGACAACAACAGCATCACGAAATGAATACACAAGTTATTAGAAAATTTGGTTACTTGGAATCAGGCGGCGGTAGCAATGATAATTCTGGAATAGTCAGAAGTAGTGATCAATCTAAAAAACAATTAGAAGACGCAAAATTGCCTCTATGCTTTCAATCGAAACGGCATCAATCAACAATTGAAGGAATCCAATGTGAAACACAGTCGTGGAGAATAAGAGAGAGGGTGGGTAAATGTATAAATTATATACATAATTTGGTTGAGGCTTATCTACAAAAAAGTAGAAAAAGATAGGTAGGCACCTATATAAACCCTAAAATCTGCTCAAATGTACCAACCTCTCACTTGGCATTCAAAATTTAACCATATAGTTTAAGATCTCTGGTCTTTTTTGGAATTTCAGGTTGTACTTTTATTTTGTTACGAAGTTAATTGTTCTTGTAACATTCTAGATAAACTTCTAAATTTAAAAAAAAAACTTTTTTTACATTACTTATTGTAGAGTAGGTATATGTAGGGTATGTAAAGGTACTAAATTGAATTTTGATAAGATTTCATATTCATAATACTTTTTTTTAGATGAAAACCGTCAGTGTTGCTCTAGTATTATGTCTAAATATTGGTGTCGACCCTCCTGATGTAATAAAAATCCAACCATGTGCTCGATTAGAATGCTGGATTGATCCGTCATCAGTTAGCCCTACCAAAGCCTTAGAATTAATTAGCTCAAATTTACAAAAGCAATATGAACGTTGGCAACCACGTGCGCGCTATAAAAAATCTAATGATCCAACTGTAGATGAAGTTAAAAAACTCTGTACATCGCTTAGAAGAAATGCCAAAGAGGAGAGAGTTTTATTCCATTACAATGGTCATGGTGTCCCCAAACCTACATCAAATGGTGAAATATGGGTATTTAATAAAACATATACTCAATATATACCACTATCGATTTATGATTTACAATCATGGATGGGTGCTCCATCGATTTACGTTTACGATTGTTCAAATGCAGGAATGATAATTCAATCATTCAATCAATTTGCAGAACAACATGAGCGCGAAATGGAGGTAAAATTTTAAAATTTTAGTTATGATTTTTTTATGAATTACTTAAATAAAAAGAATTATTCAAAAAGTACAAACTATTATATCGTCGGTCTCGTGCAAAAATCACAAAACTAATTTTGGCCGTTTTGACCTAGTATTTTAGAAAAATCATTAAAAACCAAAATTTTAATATGTTCAAAGTCAGAAGTCGAAAGCTCTCATAAATTATCTGCAATTACTATTTGTATTTTCGCAAAAGTAACAAAACGTGTCAAAAAAAAAAACTTAAATTTTTAAATCCATTTTTCTCAAAACTATTTTTGGAGGTTCGTGATTTTTGCATGAAACCGATGATGTAGAATAATTGCGTTATAGCTAGTCTCGTCGTAATTGTCGATTGAGCTCTTTTATTATATGGGATAAATTAAATACTTAGTTTAATTTTTGTTATTCCAGAAAGCCGTTGGATCGTCAACTTCGACGTCAATGATAACTTATAAGAATTGCATTCAATTGGCAGCTTGTTCAGCAAATCAAATTTTACCAATGAACGCACAACTACCAGCGGATTTATTCACGTCATGTTTAACAACTCCTATTAAAACAGCACTAAAATGGCATACAATGCAAAAAAAATTCAGCCTATCAGCATCAGCACAAATAAATAATGATTTGATTGATAAGTATGTTAATAAATCAAGATTATTTTATAATTTTTTTTTAACTTAAATAGTACTTTTATTGTTTTATTTTTAAACACTTAAAATACAATTCTGTTTGTTAGAATCAATATGTTTATATTTTAAAATTAAATTTATATGTATATATACGTATGTATATATTAATAATATTTTAAGGAAGTATATTATAATATTAAGCCCGGCCGGGAAAATTTTCCTGATCGTTAATCCCGACTGGGAAAATATCTCCTGGTCGTGAATATCGGCCTGGAAGATGAGTATTATGCAGATGTGTTAAAAAAACGTGCCCTAGGGTATTAGAAAGATAGACGAAACAAACTATTCTTTTTAAATGACTTCATATTTCTGCATAATCCCCGGCCGGTCTGTGTGCAATAATACTCTTTCTTATATTAATTTAAGAAAATTCTTTATTATATGTATTGAAATTAACTTTAATTTTTTTCATTAGAATACCCGGCTTGCTAAATGATCGAAGAACAATGCTAGGAGAATTGAATTGGATTTTTACTGCCATAACCGATACAATAGCATGGAATACATTACCGCGGGATTTATTTCAAAAATTATTCCGACAAGATTTATTAGTTGCCAGTTTATTTCGAAATTTTTTATTGTCTGAAAGAATTTTGCGCTCGCATGATTGTACACCAGTTTCTAGTCCGGAACTTCCTCATTGTTTTCGACATCCTATGTGGCTGGCATGGGATCTAGCTGTAGATTTGGCATTACAACAATTGCCTGATATTTTAGAAAACGGTGCTGTTTATGAGCAATTACCATTTTTTGAGGAACAATTGACAGCATTTCAAGTTTGGCTCGATAGAGAGTCAGATGAGCGCTCACCACCTGAACAATTACCAATAGTACTGCAGGTGTTGTTATCACAAGTACATCGGATGCGTGCCTTAGAATTATTGGGTAGATTTTTGGACCTAGGTCCATGGGCAGTTAATCTAGCATTAGGCGTTGGAATTTTTCCATACGTATTAAAATTATTACAAAGTTCAGCGAAGGAATTGAGACCTATATTAGTTTTTATTTGGGCAAAAATATTGGCTGTTGATAGTGTAAGTATAGTGTAAAAAATTTATTTAAAATTTTTTTAATTTAATTTTTTTCGTTTTTTAGACATGCCAAATAGATTTAGTTAAGGATCATAAATACTTCCTTTCTGTTCTACAAGATGCTAGTATCTCGGTGAGTGTAAAACATTTTTATTATCTAAAAAAAAATCATCTTGCAATCTGTTTAACTCTTGAGAAAGCTACGTTTCGATGGAAATTTATAGTAAATTTTTCTATGTTATTTCATCTTCCAATTTCAAGATTCTTGAGTTTATACATATGTTACACTTTTTTTTTATGGCTACTTACACTTTCAAATAATTTAAACTAAAACACAACAATTAATAATAATAAATACTATTAAATTAAATCACTCGAACAACTAACTGTTGCACCCAACGTTACATTTCAGACTGACTTTATCAATCCACGAAGAATACTAAAACAAAGCTAGCTTTCTCCTTCTACTTTTTTACAACTTTTCTAAAAAAGAAGAAAGGTGATATCATTTGAATGTATAGCAATAGAGAAGGGATTTTTCTCTTAAAAATATTAATTGCGTTACACATACATGTTTTTTTTCTATAATGAAGCTATAATAATATTTTTTATTTATTACCAATTAAGTATTAGAAGTAAACTATTCTTCTAAACATATTTTAAACTAGTGAGAGCGGCCCAATGCAAAATTTACTTAGTCCCGATTTCATATATATCTTTTCCTTTTTATAATCTCAATTAACCTTTTTTGTATTAGGACGCTTGAACACAATTTTGACTTTCTGGTTTTTGTTGCTATCCCTATTTTCAATTTTAAAGAAAATATCTAAATTTAGAAAACTTTTATTTTTATTACTATCCTTTTCGCATTTGAAAAATCCATTAATTATCCGAAATTTGGAATGCGTGAACTATTTTATTGTTGATGAAAAAAAAAACCAGTGAGCAAAAGAATAAGGAACATTTTTTATTTCGCAAATTTTTAATATTTTTGTTATTTTTGTTGTTTGGTTGGTGCTGTGCGTTGGTAAGAGAGTAAATTGAGAACAGAAAAACGATTTGACTAATTTTTTTTAAATGTTCGTAAAAGTCTGAATAAGGTTTTAAGGGAAAGAAAAATTGGGAAAGTTGCCCTGAAAATTGGAAAATTCAGGAAAAAGTGCAAGTACTTTTTTCTGCGGGATTTTTGTTTGAATTCAAGACCCTAACTCAACTCTTATTAATAGAGATTAAGGTAGAGCCAAACAGCGTTCGCGTCGGGATCGAATAGTTTAAGAATACAAAATTAATAAATAGAAAAAAAGCTTAAATGGAAGAATATTAAAAAATAAAATGTCGAATGATATTTTAAATATTTTTTGATTATTCAATGCTAATATTATTGTAACTTTACATTCTCAGAAAGAACATCGTACCCTATCAGCATTTGTTCTGGCTAGTATTGTGAATAATTTTTTACTGGGACAAACAAGTGCACTACAAGGATCATTAGTATCAATTTGCTTAGATCAACTTTATGATGAAAGTTGGCTTCTTCGACAGTGGTTGGCTATATGTTTGGGCCAATTATGGCAGAATTTCGCGAAAGCACGTTGGTCTGGTGTTCGTGATATGGCACACGAAAAACTATATCCTCTTTTAACGGATCCAGTGCCAGAAGTTCGAGCGGCTAGTGTTTTTGCCCTTGGAACTTACATATCTTCAGTTACAGAAAGATCAGAACATGCTAATAATATTGATCGATACATTGCAATGACTTTGCTAACGACTGTTGGTGACGACATATCTCCATTAGTAAGGTTGGAATTAATAGCAGCACTCCAATGGATGGTAGTCCTATTTGAAACACAGTTTGTTACAGTGTATTTACAGGAAACTGCAACAAACCCTCAACAACATCAATCGGGCTCATCACTTCAATATTATCATAATCCTAACACTCACAGCTTGGAACGAACACCAAACATGAGAAGAGGCTATAGCTCTAGTTGTATTCCAATGATGATGTCTTCCAGTCCACCCACTGGTACTACAATTGGTATTGGGTCAATTTATATGAAATTATGGCAAGGTATAACAAATTTGGGACGTGATCCTTATCCTCCGGTTTCAGATATAGCCCGAAAAGTTATAGAATTTGTACGTAATGCAGCAGTAAGTTTGCTAGCGGCTAAAGAAGCTACAAATGAAAAATATACTACATCGCCAACTAGTAATAGTAGTTTAAGTTTACCTCCTAGTCCGAATACCCGAACGAGTTATTTGGGCGAATCACCTCCAAATGTGAATAATACCCAACAAATTAATGTAATGAGTAATTCAGCCACTGCCGTTATGGTGTCAGGTAGTTGTACTAAATCTATTATAGTAGCACCGCAACAATTGGGAAGACCTCGGTCATCGATCTGTTCAGCTAGACAAAGAACTGCTTCTATGAATGAAGAAGAATCTAATTCTTCTGGCCCATTCAATCCAAACGATGAAGTGCAACAACTAAAGCCGATAGTTACTACAAATTTTATACCATGGGCAGTTAGTTATTTTGCAAGTCCCGGTAAGTCCAAATAATGATGAGATAAAAACAGTAAGGGGATAAATACAGTATTTTTATTTTATTTACAGACAATACAAGGTGCTGTCTTTCACCGGATTCAATTGATACAAGCTCTTCAACAATATTTCCCAATTCTCCAAAACTTGATCTTTATTCCAAAGATTATCGTCAACGTTATTGGCGATTTAAACGTAATGAACAAATACGTAAAACAGCAAGAGAACAACAATTGCGTGCTATATTCAACAGAATTGATACTCAAACTTGGATTGGAAAAACACAGTTTACTCCTTCCTTAGTCAAACTTTTACCTTATGAAAATCAAATTGCAGTGGCATATAAGGAAAAAGTTTCCGTACATGATTGGAGCAAAAATATTGTGTACTCTTATGTTCCTCCCCCAACGGGACCATCATTGAATCTAAATAATATTGTGATTGGTAGTTCAGTAACTTCAAAACATCAAAAATCATATTCTATAAGCTCGAGCGTTGCACCTGTTGCAAGTGTCGCTACCGTAGCTGGAACAAGTCACGGTACTTCCTTATCCAATAATCAACTAGGAAATAGCAATAATGCTAGAGTTTCATCAATGGAATTTATAAATTCGCATGATATTGCCTTGATTCTAGTCGCTTATGAAGATGGTACAATAAGGGTTTGGCAACAGCCACCAAATGGAAGTAAAGAAACGAAAATAATATCAGCTTGGCAAGGCTTACCAAACAGCACAAAAACAAATAAAGGTAATGTTGTTTTCATTGTTCTTAATTTGTTTTATACTATATTTAAATAAGTATGTTTTACATAGATATGAGTGGAGTAGTTACAACTTGGCTTCAAAAATCTCAGCATTTAATTGTTAGTGGTTATACCAAGTCATTACGAATTTGGGATATCGAGAGGGAACTAAAGTTATGTGATTTACCAACAAATTCTGATTCTTATGTCCGAGTATTATCTTCGGCACCAAATGAAATAGTAGCAGCTGGTTGCAGTGATGGTAGTGTTAGATTATTTGATAAAAGATTACCACCGTCTGATGCGCGAATTATGTGTTATCGTGAACATTCTGATGCCATTTTGACAGCGTGTTTGAGAGATAATTGTGAAAGTCTCGTATCGGGATGGTAAGCTATTATTAAATTTTAGAGTTGAAACTCATTTCTGAATAATCTTCCGATTTATTTGAAAGTAATTATCGTATTTTTTTTGTTTCAGTAAACAAGGAAAAATACGCTTGTTCGATTTAAGAAACAGTTCTTCTGTTCAAAATTGGAGTGTTGGTAACGATGTAACCGCTATAGCCGTTCATTCTGGGGCTGACATAGTTGCATGGTATTATTTATCATTCTTTTTAATAGAATTTCATTAAACTTTTTAATAATATTTTTAGTGGGGCTCAGTACATTAGTATTTATGGTTTAGATGGAAGACAGCAAACCACATTACGAAGTAGCAGTTATGAAGGTTTTATGGGCTCTAGACTGGGGCAGAGTATTTGTTTATCATTTCATCCACATAAAGTCGATTTGTCAGCGGGCTTTGTTGACAATACAGTTGCCGTTTATAGTTCCTCTGGTAACAACAAAAATAATTGATTTTTGTATTGAAAGGTTTTAATAATTTTTGTACTGATGAAATTAGACGTAAATACGTGTTTTGTATATTAAATAAGCTAATACTGCTATTTTAAGAAACCATCATCTAGCCATTAGGAGGACAATTTTATAAATTTTCATTTTTTTTATGTACATAATTAAGTTGCAAAAATTTATACTTTTTTTTAAATTGAAACTACAAGTAATATGAAGAGACTTATATTTAATATTAAAGAATTTTCTCTGTTCGAAAAATTTTGGTCCATCTGCATCTTCACCAAACCATTTTTGAACCAGCTAAAGACGTTATGTAACACTAAAAATTCATAGAAAAAATGTTTGAATTCGCCAAAATATTTTTATTTATAGTTATTTTCAAAATGATTAGATAATTCTTTATTTATTTTTGTCGATTTTTAAAAGTTCGATTCTAAAATGTTAACATGGACAAAAGGTCGACATCTAAAAAAAATCAATTCTAAAATGTCTACATGAACAAAATAATGATACCAGGCAATAGTTTTTTTTTTAATAGATTTTATTTCCAAATCAAAATTTTTAAACTAGGTGAAACTTTCTTATTATTAAAAAAAATTATAAAAATACTAGTTTGTTACGGTATTTAAAGTTAGTCTTTTAAAAAATAAATTATAGAAATTCATATTTTTCCGATAAAATTTTGATTAATATTGAATATATACTTATTTTACTTTTATTTCATCACATTGTTGTATCTGTTGGATTCTTCATTTAAGAATTTCTATTTTTTATACAACTAAATGAGGCATAATAACTCACCGGAAAGAAACAAATAATTTTACAAATTTTTAATTCAAATTAAATTATAACATTTATTAAATTTTTTCTCATTATTGGGATTTTTAATTATAAAAAAGAATTGTTTTATTTAAATTCAAAACTAAGAAATTAAAGTCAATATTTTTGGAGAGATTTAAGAATCAACTTTTTTTATTCGGGATCGTGGATAATCGAGATTATGTCTGGTCGATATTTAAAGAAAAAAAGTTGACATTGCGGCCTATATATATTGAAAAGATTACTTATTGGTAATATTATTTATGATTAAGGATTTAGATAAGGCGCCCAGCCTTTTTTTTTAGAGGTATTAATTATAGAGGAAAAAAATTATATTAATTACATAGCATCATATTCTATCAATAAATATTTTTTTTATCAATTATGCTGGTTACTTATCTTAAATTTAAGAAAAAACTTACTTTCTAAACACACATTTTCCTGCCGAAAAAAATAACAACCTTATTGAACTAGGAATTGATTTTTTATTTCATAAGTCTTCTTAATGGTTGAATGCTCAGAGTACACTTGAGTAATTTAAACTTTTTTTAAGCCTTATAAAAATTTTAAATTATTAAGAAAAGATATGTAAAAAATGCTACTTAGAATAATTTTTTAAGATTTCTATCTATTTACAAATTTATATATTTGATTAACATAAATGCATTTTTTTACTAGAATGTAACACAGAAAAAGATACATCAATCAGTACGAGATTTTGCGTAATTTTTAAATATATTTATTTTTCTCCCAAAAAATTATGTTCTTTTCATTGATTACTACTTTAGAGGCTGGAAAGCACAAGATAAAAAAAAAAAATTTATTGATCCAAATCAGTTGAAATTTTTTTAGATTGATTTGTATAAAATGACATTTTTTTTGATACATTTATGTCTTTTCTATTGTGGGAAATAGAAAAAAATGAGAAATTTAAATGTTTTCATAACTAAATGCAGCAATAAATTAAAAAAAAAAAAACTTGTGAAGACAATACGGTAATCCTAAGTAATACTCGTGATGTAAACAACTAAATAAAAAATTATTAAAATCAAAATAGCAGAATTTTTTTGCTATATAAGATATTGTAAAATATTTTATCGTAAATACTAAATATAAATAAAAAAAATTCTATATTTATGTAAAATGTATAGGCTTTCTAACTTTTGTTATATTTTTGTAATAATTTTTATTTTTGCTTTGAAATACATTCATATAAGTATTTAATTCTGTTGTATATATAATGTTGATGTATGCCGATTTTGTATAATATTTAGAAAATTATTTTTAAGTCTGAATTATATAATTATAAAAAAATACCAGAATTGTAGTCATAAATTTAAATTAAAATCGTAAACAATAAAGCTAATAAAATTATTCAAACAATTTTTAATTTTTAATAGTATTGTTTGCCAAAAAAAATAGTTATTTCAGAAAATGTAAAATATTAACTTTATTTTTCTTTTATTTTTACTTTTTATTCAAAAATATTAACAATTGATAAAATCGGTTAATAAATTTTATTATCGAGCACTAGAAGAAATATCAACTGAAATGGAATACTCTGAAAAATAAAATAACATTACTATGATCACTTAAAGAATTCAAATGAAATTATATGTCTATCAAAGGTCTATCAAGCATATTATAAACAATTTGATAATAAAATTTGACGGTTGTGAAATAAATACTAACATGTGTAAACTTCGACTGGAGACGCAAAATAAAATGCACACAATATACATTTGTTTATATTATGTACATGTATATTGTAAAATTGTACAACGTAATTTTCAGAAAAAATATCAATGTTATTAACATTGCTATTATGTAAATATTTTATTGACGCCTAAGAAGCTAAATGTTGTAAAAATTTTTGTAATGATAAGAATATAATAGGATTTTGAATATTATAATAGTGAAAGTATTAAAGTCTTTTCAGTAAAATAATAAAATTTTCAAAAATTGAGCATTACTCGTCCAAAAAAACTCAATAAAATTCAAAATTTTAAATGGTGAAAAATCCTTCACATATTAACCGGGAAACCAAACTTATTCATCAATATGTCATCAAAAATAAATTTCTTTCAATATTTATATATTTTTCATTTTTGTTTATTTGCGAACAAAATAAATATAAGGTGCATGAAGGCAATGATCTCTTTTAAGTAGCGAGGTGAGACACTTTAAAAATGGAATGTACAGTGTACAATGTACATTCTGCATACAAGTTTGTTGTGACATGCCGTTTAAATTTTTTTGAAAAATGAATCCAAATCGTTTTGAACATGACATGAATTATTTTTTTTTTTAATTATTTTCTTATTTTTACATGGATTAATTTAATAATACCTTTAAAGTTCGGAATGTTTTCATTAATTTATTCGAAGTTTGAGGGTCATAATATTTCCATAAATATTGAAATGTATCATGTTCATATTGGTTGGGTAGCTTAAAAGAGGAATTAATAAATATTACATCAGATTACTCCCTAAGGACAGCGAAAATCGCAAATAAAAGGTTTTTAACTTTAATTAACTTTGCGACAACGTATCTTGTGATAAAAAATTAAGAATCTATTAAAAAATAAACATCAACCTTTTTCAACCATAGCTTTGGAGAAAAATATTCGAAATAAAGCTTCGGAACATTTTTGTTTTAAAACTTAATATTTTTTAATAAAAATAATATAATTTTTTGGAGATCCGTATAATTTTAATTCCAAATTTAGGGGGCCAGAACATAAAAAAGTTTGAGAAAATCACAATAATAATTAGAAAAATGTGATTGCGTGCTTTCAGTAGAAATATTGAGATTACGGTTCGAATCCAGTGCTTATTTGATTCAAAATTATAAATTCGTTTTGATGACATGACTATAAGTACGGTTCACAATTTAATTGAAAAATACTTCTCTGGAACAAACAAGTTAAGTCTGTACTATTAAGAATTAAATTCAGCTGACTAAATATAGAAAAAAAAATACGTACATGTGATGCTTTTTCTAAATAAAGCAGGCGAAAAAAATTTGATAATACCCATTAATACCCATATGCAATGAGACAGTTAATTATCTCTGATTAAGCCAAAACAAAGCCTTAAAATTTCTTCAAGAAACCCGTCACTAGTATTGAAGTCAAGGATTCTGGTATAATACATATTAATTATCATTCATTTAAATTTAAATAATTTAAGCAAAAATTATGAGTAAATGGCATTTTTCGTATCATTTTATTTAACAATAATATCAGAATAATAAACGTCATATTTTTCCAAAATTCAAATGAAATATATGTTTATGGTATTGGGCATAACATATGTAATCTTTACGATGGTTATTGAAGGGTAAGAAGCGACACAAAAAAAATTATAAAAAATAAAGAAAACACACACAATTACAAAAAATAGTCGATTATAGGAATAAAATTGAAAACTCTTTCATATTTTTCTTGTTTTTTATATCTTTTTCTTTTCAAAAATCTTATTCACTCCGGCTGCCTTTTTTTCTTTTACAATAATGCCAACTATTACGTTTTATATTTTTGTAGGAGGTATTTGGCAAAAATTACTTTATTAAGTTTAGCATAAATAAACATTTTTTAAAGCAATTAATACAAAAGACTGAAGACGGAAACTACACATTTGCAATCTAAATTTCTCTTTATTTTATCCAAGAACATTTCTTTAGGTTTTATGACTGTCGTCTCACATCTGTTAAATAGATTGAGAGATTATAGTGAGAATTAATACAGTACTGAAAATGTTGCAAAGTTAAAGGAATGGATACCACAAAAAAACACTATGATTCAAGTCGCCTTAAAATATAATAGGCTACTGTTTTTTTTTTTTTGGAAAAAGGGAAGAGGTACTTATTAAAAACTTTACTGGAATAATAATTATGTTGTCGACAAGAAAAAAAAAGATCTAAGAATTTATTGCTAGAAAAGCTGTCGAAAAAACAAAAGTTTTATAATGGAGTGTATTGAATCGAATGACATATTTTAGCGTTATTTAACTTATAAATAAAATAAAGTTTTGAACATTCTAACTTTTAATTACATTGCACTAACCCAAAAATCATCAGTTTATTTACTAACGATTTTAGCCAACCATACTTTTCCAATTTTCTTTAATCTGAGAAACTAAAAAGGAAAAAGAAAAAAATTCTGGTATCATTTTTTATGGCTAACAAAATATATTAAATTTAAAATTACTACAGCAGTCAGTTTTGAGTTGTGTATTAGTTATAACATAATTAATAAAAATAAATTATAATTTTTTATTTAACGGATCTACGACAAAAATAAAAAGAAAATAAGAAAAAAAATTATTATATATTTTCAATTTCATAAAAGTTAGAAAAAATAAATTTTAATAATATTAAAATTTTATTTATAAAATAGAATGATTTTTCTTGTTTTACATTAAAAATTAAATAAAAAAAAACAATTTAATTGTTCGACCTAATTTTTTATTTTATTTTTTTCAGTTAAAAAAAAAAAATATATATAAAATATATTAATTAAGGTTTTTCTTTTTCTTTTTTTTTAAATAAATTTTTAATTTGATGACATATGATTTTTTTTTAAAACATAAACAATTTCTGTTTTAAGAAAAATATGGAAATACAAAAAAAAAAATTAAAATAAATAATTATATTTTTTTAATGATTAGGTACTTTAAAATAAATTTTCTTGGTTTGAAAAATCTTGTCTTATTATAATTCTGTAGAATAAAGAAAAATTATTAAAGAAGCCTAATTAAAATAAGAGTATTTATTTCAAAAATAGTACCTACCTTCCATTATAGATTCAAGAGACAAAATAAGTAAAATTATAATAAATAATAAATTTTTGTCTGCCTAGATGTAGTCAATGTTTTAAAATTTATTTTCAATTCTGTAATGGCAATATTTAAAAAATTTCACATAATTTTGGACAAATTTCCAAAACAAAAAAAAATGTCTTTTCAATTTTTTAAGTTCTTATAATAATATTAATTTAAAATGTTTTTCTTATGATTCGTGTTTTTAAAATTCATCAAGCGAATCAGGGTACACTATTCACCATTTAAGTGCATTTAGTATACTACATACATGTTTTTCTTCGGTGTACTATAAAAACAATATTAAATTCAATTATTTTAAAACGAAAAATGTATCGTTCTATCGAAATTATTTGTCTAAAAATTTATTTATTTTTGTTCTCATATAAATAGTTATATGCACATGCGTTAGTGATATCAAAATATTCATAATGTGCGATCGTAATATCTAAAAATTGGTACATGGAATTAATAAATTCAGCATATTTAAAAATTAAATATGCGTCTCAATTAAACAAAATCATGCTTAATTCAACATTTCAGAATAAAAGTTAGATAACTTTCGATGATAAAGACGTTATATAATTACAGATTGGACAATGCTTCAATAATTACAGATTGCACAATGCTTTAATTTTGAAAGTATTAACGTAATTGAACTGACAGTTTTTCTAATTTTTAATACCTGAAATAAAATTTAAAATATAACAAAAACTAAAATCATAATTACATGAAATGAATTAAGAATTAAAATATTAAGTTTTTATTAAATAAATATTTTTAAAAAAATTTTTTAATAGACTATTTCATTGATTATAATGACAACATAGACATAAACTAATTTTTATAAAAATTATTAAACAGATTTTAATAAAAATTATTAATCTTAAACTTTAATAAAAAATATTTATCATTGTCAAATTCGAGGTAAAATACTCTATTAATATTGAAATAATAATAATACATTTTTGATTGGCTTCATTAATTAAATATTTCTACAGAACATTGTAATTAAATGTATTGATTTGGAATAGTTTTTGAAAAAAAGGTGCGTATAATGTTTGTTTTTATTAACTACTTATATTAGAACATAAAGTTTAATTTCACGTTAAAATTAAACAAACTATTTGGAAATTATTTTTGTTTCCCAGTACAACTGGAATTGTAGAAAAATGTATGTTAAAAAAAAAATGTTCTAACATGGTAGATATTTTCTCAAAAAAAAAAAAAAGTTTGTTTCTTAAGTCCTTTGTTTTTTTTTTAAATAAATAAAAAAAAAACAAAAATTCATATGATTTGTTTTATTTAATTATTTTCGAAAACAGCTGGAAGTTCCCAATAACATAAGAAAGGTAAAATAAAAAAAAACAATCTAATCTGACTGATTTCTCAAAGATTTTTTCAAACAACGTTATCGAAATATAAATGTTTTCTGTGTTAATTATGGGAATTATGTGTTTACAATTATCAAACGAATTTGGATAATTTTTTTTTGTTCTAAAACTTCACAGCCTTAAAGCCTACGCTAAATAGCAAACATTAAGAATTTCTGATGTCTAGTCTTATTTATTTTTAAATATTTATGTGAATTTTTTTTAATGGTTTGTTTCCTGGTGGTTTGAAATTATTTTATATTACAAAAATATTTAGTAAATAATTTATAAATTTTCATATTTTTTAAAATAATGCGATGTACAGTAAATATTTATATTTAAGATTTATATGGGAATCTTGGGTTATACAAGAGCATTATTTTTTATATTTTTAATAATGAATGAGCTTGGGAATGTGAATTTATTGCATTAGTGACAATTGCTAATCTTTTTAAACAGTATGCTTTGTGCAGTAATAATTTAATTCTTAATGGTGGAAAAATGTTTTTATTATTTGTGTTTTAAATTTATAAAAATAGTTGAATAAAAAAATAAATATATACATAAATGGGGTTAATGCGCATAATTAGTAATTTATATTTTATAATCTACGTCTTCTTTAATCTAAAAAGAAAAATACACAGTTTTTATAGTTTTTTATCCAATGATATTTGGTAAAAAAAATTTGGCAATAATGGTATTACTAAATATAACTAAGAGAAATTGATAAAATAAATAAAAATAAATAACAAATAACTGAAATTATGATTACCATAAAGATATAGTCAATTTTAGCTCTTAAAATTTTTGTATTGTTTTTATTTAAGATGATATATATTACAAATTTTGGTGATGTAATAGAGATAAAATAAAATAGAACAAAAAGTACAATAATTAACAAAATTGAGGAATACAGTTAAAAAAATTACTTAACACATTAAAGTAACTTAATAGGTACATTGCAGCGAAACTGTGGAAAATTAACACAACATTTTTGACGATTGATTTTGCCTTTAAAACAAAAAATTAAATTGTTTTATTTGATTATGAATTTATGTGTAACTTCTAGTTATTTTTGTAAATAATTGTTTATTCGAACTCTTGAATACTGTTAAAATAAAAAGTTTTTCAGTTTTGATTCCAGAAACTTAGAAATCGATTTTTTAAATTTTTATTCGTTTTTCATTTATTCAAAATCTTAATTCCACATTTTACGCCAAATCATTAACTTTTGGTTTGGAATTCTGAAATTTGTGAATAGTTTAAATTTAAATTATTCATTTCACTATTTTCTATGATTTGTATTTTTAATTTAATAGAATATATATACAAGTATCTAATGTAAAGGTTACAGACACAGTGTTGTATACTTCATAAATTTTACGAAATATCTTTTGGAATAATTGAAAGAAAATTCGCATATTTGTGCAAAAAAAAAAAAAGAAGAATAATAAAATAAAATTGAGGTCTTGGAAATTTAACTTTTCCTACCTTTTTTTTAAGCAAAATTTTCATTATTTCTGAAATTTATTCTAAAAAGTAGCGTCTACGTATGTGCATAAATATTTACTTGAGAAGAAATTTCTTTTATTTATATGTTAAAAATCATAAAATTAATATAATTCAGTCACGTTTCGTGTTTTTTTTTTTATTATTTATTTATAATATTTTAGTTTGAAAGAAAAAAAACGTATATTCAAAAAGAAAATAGAAATAAAAAATTAAACGCATCTAACTAAAAAGAAAATATTCATTGAAGTATATTGATTAGTTTTTCGTGTTTACATTTACGTTTACGTTTTCTTTTTTTTCTTTTTTAAAATATAAAAAATTTACAAGTTCAACAACGAAAGAACAATAGACAAAAATAAAAAATTATTTTTTAAAAATATATACCTTTGGGGGTCATTCACTATAAACATTTATGATTATAGGTTTGAATAAGATTTCATGAACAACTTTTTTATTTAAAAATAAAATATATTATATATATTTTTTTTTAATCAATATTATAAAAATTTTAACCTCGTTTCATATATTTATAAAAGAGCTAATTTTTATTTGAAATGAACTTTCGATTGACAGGGGTTTAATTATCATTATGTAGATTCGATTTTAAAAGTTGTGGTTGCTACTCTTTATTTCTGTATATATATGTACCATTAACCATGAATGTCGAGTTATTTTAACTTTTAAATTAATTTAAAAATAAGTCTAAAATTTGGTTTAGTTCCATTTGGTTTAGTTAACTTGATTTTTTGAATAAAAGCAAAGCAATATCTCCAATCATTATTTCTTTAATTAAAAAAAAATATAGATACAATATTTCAATAATGGAAAATTGTTCAAATTTAAGAAATCTTCAAATTCTAAAAATATATTAGTTAATTTTTTTTTTGTTTTCTGATTTTAAAGTTGATTAATTTATTTTATCGCCAACGGTATTTAATTACCATCATCATTAACATTATGTAAAAAAATTGATATTAAGAACATTTGAATGCGAATAATTCGATGATAAATGAGCTTGGAATTTATATTTTGAATCATAATTAACACTACATGCGATTGCAAAATTTATCTCTTTTATTAAACTTTATTGGTCTCAAAGTTAAATTATCCAATTATAATTTTAATTTACTATTAATAAGGGTTC
This sequence comes from Hybos culiciformis, assembly GCA_964007475.1. NCBI lineage: Eukaryota > Metazoa > Arthropoda > Insecta > Diptera > Hybotidae > Hybos > Hybos culiciformis. The sequence continues at coordinate 41,693,708 of OZ023273.1, forward strand.
AACAGAGTGAAATAAATTAAATATCAACAAACAAAAAGAAAAATTTTTTTTTTTAATTTTTTAACTATTTTATTTAAGTTTTTTTTTTTTTTGTAACAGAAGAAGATAAAATACTCAATAATTGTATTTTTTTAGATTGATCGAAGTTTTATTCCTTCGTAACAAAAATCTTTCCCAGCTCGTACATATTTATGTGTATTTCTGACAATCTATGTATTAAAAGTAAAGAATTTTGACTACTTGATTTTATATATATTATATTGTTTTAATGTATTTGATAAAAATAGAAAATATTTTTAAAATAAGTCAAATATAATTATAACCTATTATTTACTGATTGTAGATCAATCAAGCAAAAAAAAAGTGGATATCTTTCAGTACGCTCTGGGGAAGTGAAACTGCTTTAGTTCATTGAGGGGCCAGTGGAATTTTCGGTCGGTCGAATAGAATGTACATGTAAGACGTTATGAAAATTTTATTAAAAAAGAAAATCAAATATGTTTTATGAACATTCATTTATATTTTACAATGAGATTTCAATTCTGATACCTTATGGTTCTATCGGTACAATAGTTATTATTGGTTGGTAACTAAAATAGGAAACATAATTCTGTGATTGAACGTCGTGAAGGTATCATGTGCAGATCGCATCTATCGTGGTGCCACATTTTTTTTATGGAAATTGTTGGATATAGTTCATAGTTAATTCATAGAAATTGCGGAAGTGTGTGAATAAATTCATGTTACTAGAACTTGTTGCAATTCTGTGATATAAATTATATTGAATAATATTATCATTAATTATTATTTTAAGTTTAACTAACTAAAGATATTATTTTAATTTGTGAAATTTTTTACTTAAGTTAAATATTATGAAGTTATTATCGTTTGTTAGTAACTCGTTATATCTATTTATTTTATAACTAAAATTGCATAAGCGTCAAATGCCCATTAAAAAAATTGAAATGCCTATGACCATATTTTAACACTTTTTATAACACAGCATTTTAATATTTGGATTCAATAAAATTATGTTGATTATTTTTAGCACGTTCATATTTTTTTTGGTCATTATATTATTTTTATAAAAAAAAAATGTATAAAAATTATGAAACTAATTCAAATTGAATAATAAGATCTTAAAACTTGCAATTTTATGATATGCGATTTTTCAATAAATTAATTCAGTCGCAGGTGAATATATTGAGTTTTTTTTTATCTTATTATAAATGGTAACATATAGCAAACTATTAATGTTGGACAAAGAAAATTAACGAAATTGAGAAATGATTAATTTGTTAAATAATATTAAAAATTAAAGTTAAAATCTATATTATTGTGCACTAACTTAAAGTAATTTTAATATTCATTTCGGCTTAGTAGAGTTACGAATTCAGTCGCAGGGAACCTTCCAAAAAAAGTTATTCTGATCAATAAATTTTTTTTTTTTTTTTTTAAATTAGTAGCTTTTTATTTTATTGAAGTGTTCAATAAGTAAATATTTTTTTTTGGTTTTAAGAAATTTTTTAATATTTTTGGATGCTTCACTTTATATAACAATTTAACAATAACAAAACACAGAGCCTTTAAATGTGCGCGCATAAATGTGAAGAAAGTAGTTTTTCGGGCTTTTAAATGAAAAGTTTTTTTTTTTTGTTAATGAATGAGAAAAAAGAAACCACATCCATTTAACACAAAATTTACCACGTAACACAAAAATTGTACACATTAAACCGTTAATATTTAATAATATGATTTTTTTCCTTCATAAATCGTCAAAAAAAAAAAAGATAAATGGAATTCATTCATTTTTGAAATTTTTAAACATGTGTATAAAAGTTGTGGTTGATTTAATTTTATGATTTTGGAATTTTAATTGGCAAAAATGGGCTTGGAAAACTTTTTCTTTTTTTCTTTTCAAACAAAAAATTAATATGTTTTTTCTTTTCAAATTTGATTAAAATATTATGAATTAAAAAAAAAATGAAAATAAAACATTTGACTTCTTCAATTTTTATTACATCTTAATAATTGTGCAAAATGATGACAATAATGTATACCCAATAACACTATAATATGTATATGATATACACTGGTACAAACTTTTCGTAAAATATTATGCTTCACAATTAATATAAATAATATCAAATTGCAATTGTTATAAATATTATCATTAAACATTTCTCACACATGATAAGTTAAAAAAAAATAATAATTTTTGAGTTATCAATATCTAATAATAAAATTTAGTCCTTTGAATTTAATTTAAAAAAAAAATGTATTTATTGTTCGAAAATGAGTCTTATATAGCATAGGTGGCCATTACGTGGCTCGCGAGCCGCATGCGGATCTTGCAGTCGATTGGAATGGCTCTTATGCACATTTTGTAATAATTCTTATAAGAAAACTTTCTACTCTCGTTTACATATTCTCGTTTCCATATTGCGTATTTTTTTAACAAATTTTAATTTTGACAAATTTAACCACAACTTAACTAAACGAAATTTAAAACGCCTACTAATTTACACCAGCAAAAAAGTTTAACTTTAAACTGATCACTTTAAAATTAGATGAACAGTTAAATTAAAAAAAAAACTATTTAACTCCTACTAATTTACGCAAAAAAAAAAATTACAAATTTTAACTGATTCACTTTAAAATTAGATTAATCCTATATATATGTATAATACAAATTATAAATGGCTCTTTAAAATTTTAATTCATAAATGTGGCTCCCAAAGTTAGTATAGCTGGCCACCCCTGTTATATAGTACCTATATAAATAATAATTAAAATTTTTTAGAGAAGGCTTCTTCTAAGGGTTAATATTTAATTAAAAACTGATATTTTGTTAGTTGTAAAAAAGAGTTCAATTCACCGAAATCAAATGATTTCTTATACATAATTATCAATTTCGAATAAAATGCCAGATAAACTTCTTGTTTGCAGAATAGATATTATGTGCGTAATTAGATTCATACACACATAATGTACTGGAAGATTATTATGAATTCGATTGAACATAAAAATCTAACTAAAATCATATTCTCTTTTCTATTCGAATGAAATTAGAAATGTACATTCATTGAGTTTCCTCACAATAGAATTTGAGAATAGGATTTTCGTAAGATTTATACGATCGATCATAATTTATAAGAACTCCCCGGTGCTTAGGAAAGTATGTATGTAATGCCTTGTTCGGATTGAGAGAGTTAAACATGTTCCGGCCCTAATTATGTTTCGTTGTTGTTTTTGATATTGTTTTTCCATACTTAAAGAAATGGAAAACGTAAACATTTTCGGAACATATAATATAAAACATGTTCACTTTCAGGGATGGTTGATTTATTTTTAAACAAAATTTTGGTACTCAAAATTTAGTAGACGTTGGCGTTTACTGTTTGTAAATAAAACCAGAGATACATCAAAGTTAATATCGCATCGGCACGAATTTATAAGCCTGACACAACTTCACATATTTTTTTCGCACGTGTAAGTTCCTTTGAGTTTATCTCAAATATTATTTTCAATTCTTTAGTTATCAGAGCCCAAACATATGATAAATTGTGTTTGTGTGCGAACGGTCGATTTTCAACAAATGTTTAGCTCCTTTTGATAACGTTTAAATATCTCAATCCGAACAAGGCATAATGTAGGTACGTCAACATAAAAATGTTTATTCTATCAGGTTATTGCCATCATTTTTACCATAAAAAGAGAAAATCTTTTTTATTAAAACTAAAATTCTTTTTACTTTCCTCCTTTGACAATTTATTTACAAAACAAAAAAAATTAATCATTTTTTTAATATAAAAAACCAACAGAATCACACATTTGTATAAGTTTTTCTCACGGACGACTTTATGTTTATTGAAAATTATTATTAGGTTTATTTATTTATTTGTTGTTTTTTTGATATTTTTTAACAAAAAAAAGGAACATGCAGGCATTAATAATCATAGAAATAAATAAAATAGAAGAAATATTTATATATAATAAAAATATGTATAATTTCCCTTTCGAAACTTTAGAGCAGCTATTTAACAAAAAAAGAGAAAATTCTTTTAAAATTAACATTGGAATTTGTGTTATCTAAGTACACAAAAAAATAACTCTCGGCATATCGAAGAATAAAAAGTTGAATACACGTTACATACTTTTTTCATTGCTTATTTTCGGTTTCGTTAAAAATTTTCTTATAATCAAAAAGATTTTTATTAAACTGCATGCTCTTTAATAACATATATATTCATATATATATACATATATGTATTTAAGTTATATACCTACGATATATTATTATTATTCTGTTGTTTTTTTTTTGTTATTGTTTAATATTGTTGTTGTTACAATGTATTGACCAGCCAGTTTGTATAGTAAAGATACTTGTATTTATGATTTCGTTAATTTAAGTATGAGTCGCGATATACAAATTTTTACTACTATGCAAAATAAACATTTTTGTTTTTGATATACAGTCATAATTTAAATATAGTGTAGTTTAAAATTTTAATGAGGAACACATTTTTCAGGCTTCTCAATGTCAATACCAAGAGGCACTTAATTTTAGTGATCAATTACATATATGTACCTTACTTTCTTTTATTTGAAGTTGTCATTGGCCGTCGTGTCGGCCGTCATGGTGTTGTCATTATCGTACAGAGTGTTCGGTCGTGGGTTCGATTCCCACCTCGGGCTGGAATTTGTGTGAATTTTTCAATTGTCCACTTGATCTAAGTGTTTGTGTTGTTTTTTTTTTTTAAATGATTAACAATTTGCAAAATGCTTACTTCTTCTTTCAAATTTTTACATGATTATCATATATTTTTACACTATAATCAAAACTCTTGTTATATTTTTATTGATGATTCAAAGGATCATTATTGGCACCCTAAGATTCTATGATTAACCTTTGGAAAACAATTTTTTTTAAATAACCAGATTTTAAATACATATCTGTATGTATATACCTACATATACATTAATTTCAGTCCATTCTAATTTTTATTTTTTGATAAAAAAATGCATATATGGGAGTTCAAAATTTTCACTATAAGGTATTAGAAAATGAAAATCTGCTGTCTAAAAAATCTTGCACAGATATTATAGAAAAAATATAAAATACTTAAAATGAGAAAAAACAAAATGTTCCACACAGTTGAGATTCTATCTATATAATATAAATCATCGTATGTTCCTTAGATCATATGTAAGAAAACATAAGAATACATAAAAAAAAATGGGTATATTCACTTTTTTTTATAAGATTTCTTTTTCAAATGTAAACAAGCATACTATATGTAGGTACTATACACACACGATAATGGCGTAATGCATAAAAATCATTTGACCATGGAAAATATTTTTTATGACTTTTTTTATTTTTGAATATCTGTAGAAAAAAAAAATATTTAAATATTTAAAACAATACCAACGTTGAAATTAATTTCTAAAGCTAAAATCTACCGATTTTACGTATAATGTTAAATTTCAAAATAGATTCTTTTGTTAAAATTTTTATTTTTTTTAATTCATGGGGCCAATTGCATTTTATTTCCATAATAATAATAGGTATAAGATAAGATATATTTTGAGCTGTAACACTAATATTAATTAAAACTTTTTTTGTTTTCAAATTTAAAGTATAAGTACTCAGTTCAGGTTGTATGGTTAGTTCATGTAGTGTATGGTTGTCAATAGAAGAAAAAATCGATGTAGAATTAATATTTAATTAGAAAGCAGGAATTAATTCGCTAGGGAAATGAAGATGTTTATTAATAGTAGTTGATATACACATTTTTTTTTCATTTTTTGTTGGTATTTGTCTGTGTTGAAATATTGTGAGAAAATCTAAATTATTTCATTATTTACGCTGATGCATCTAAATGATTTCATTATTCACGCAGATGCATCTAAATTATTTCATTATTCACGCTGATGCATCTAAATGATTGCATGTGTATTGACACATATAATATTCCATTTAGCGATCTAAATTCTATACTACTAAATACAACATAACGATCCCCTACGCATTAAAATATTATAATTAAACAATTTATATGTGTGAATTTTAATGCATACACATAACAACACATAAACTTGTATTATAAGTATCTGAATTATTGAGCAAATTTTAAAATTTCGAACCAATATTATATGTATATATTGGAACTTCAATATATAATGCAGATGATTTTTAGAGGCAAAAAGATCTTCTAGATTTAAAGAAAACAGGGAACAGTTCTTCTACAACACTCAATTATTATACTATGTACTATTATATGTACAACATAACATTATACAATATTATGTAAACATTATATGTATTTGAATTGACGGGTTATGAATTGAATTAAGAAAAACTGAAAAAAAATATATATTTCTTCATATACTAAAAAAAAAAATTTTTGTTTGTGACAATGATTATCGTTAAAAAAAAAGAAATAAAAAAAATTGTATATATTATTCATTCGCCTCATAATTTATTTGTAAACAAAACAAAAAAAATTGGGTGCCACTGACTTATGTTTTTTTTTATTTAGGTATTTCGTTTATTTTTATTTTGGTCACTTCTCAAAAGTTTTAAGCAATCAAATAAAAGTCCATTAAAAATGAAAGTAAAAAAAAATTTTTTTTTTAATTTTTCTTTTTAAAATTAAAAAAAAGTTATATATATATATATGTGTACATATGAATTTATTACTTTCTTTTTATATTGTTGTTATTTTTTTTCAAATCGAAATAAAATATACAAACATTATTGTGTATATACATAAAGTTTAAATATAAAAATATAATAATGGCCATTTAAAATATATTTGAAAATTATGCAAAAAAAAACAAACACAGCATCTAACTATAAAAACAATTCCAATTAATAATCACTTAACAAGATCTCTGAATAACTCTTGTTTACTTAATTTATTTATTAATCGCATTTTTTATTTTAATTCACATTATTTTTTAATGGTTTTTTGAACTAATTTTTAATTTAGTCATGCATGTTTTTAGTTTTTCATTTAATTTTGCCAAACTAATTAAAAAATTTCCAATTCAAATAATATTGAATATAATATAAATTTAAATCAAAATTTAAAGAAAAAAAAATCAAATGAAAGTTAAATTATTTTTATCCTTAAAAATTTATAAAAAAATGTAAGGTAAATATTAATTTAAATAATAAAATTACAGCTTGAATCTGAAAAATGAAGGTTTATAATATCTCTATACATATATAGTGATAGTGAGTTACTTAAAATCTCGTTATTAGAGTTGTACAAAAAACTTCGTATATCTGTAGTATACAAAGTAGTATACAAAGTGATAAATCCAACGATTCAATGACCAAAAAAAAATTATTTTTTGTTAAACATTTTCTTAATGAAGATACCTGTAAATGTCTATTTTCTTGGAGAAACTTTTAATATAATATACATACATATAATTTATATAATTTTTGGATTTAAATTTATTTAAATTTATAAAAAAGTTAAAAGATCATTTTTGTAGAGACGACTTTTTAAGTCATGATTAAATTTTTAATTGATTATATCTATAAAAATTATGTTACTGCCAAGGGCTAATAAAAATTAATAATTTAAAATACCTAAAAATCATATTTTTTTTTGTCTTCAAATTTTAGTTTTTAAAAGGTCAAAAAAAATAATTTTATTGGTAATTGATGAAATGAATTAAATAATAATAAGGGTCGTATTTTGTCAGCTTTGATATTCATAGATTTAAATTATAAATTCTATTTTTCCAGTATATAATTCGCATTAAGCTATGAAATTGGATATACTTAATGTATATAAATAACATACGTAATTCATCGAAAATAAAATAAAAATATCATGTTTGTGTAGTTGAATAAAATCTGAACATAATTGCAGTTGAAAATGAAATCAAAGGGACAGGAGTAGGAATGCATAACGACGCGACGGAGCACAATATTCAATACTTATACGAAATAATGCGAAATATTTATATATTAAGACATGAACTAAAGTTCATATTTTGGGTAAAAAGAACTTATAGTAATGTTATTTATTTACTTTTACGGCTGAATATTTATGTATACCTAAATTATTATTGGTAAAAGAAAAATTTTGAATCAATGAAAAATTGATTTTACTGTAAATTTAAAATAAAATTTCATGTTTAACATAACTAGAAACCATATTATTAGAGACATAACCAATTGATTTAAAAAAAAAAGTAACAAATTCTCATCAAAAGAAACAAGATAAAAGTATGAATGATAATCAAATTACTTAATCGATCCCACAACCAGTAATCAGTTATTTTTTTTAATTAATCAATTAAAAAAATTATTAATTCATTTTTAAAGTACGATGACCACATCAAAATGATTTGATTATTAAATCATAAAACAATTTTAAAATTATTTGCAATATTTTGCTGTAAATATTTATTTTTTTATGTAATTTTATCTTAATTTATGGATTTTTATTTTTAAAGTGAAAATAATTGAAATGTGTGATGAAGAAGAAATTATACTGGTTTCCTTTTTAAAATAAATTTTTAAGTATAATTTTATATTTTTTTTTAAAACTTTGCAAATTTGGGGACTGTATAGTACACAATGTATAAGGTATATTTTGTGTTAATTTATCTAATATTTATAGCTATTATGTCAACAGATGTCATTTTTAGTATTTTTTTTTATAAAAGTGTAAACATTAATTAAGACTGTATTGCATTACAACAAGTCATTTTTCCATTTTTAAATTAAAAATTTTTTTTTTAATTTATTAATTTTTTGCTCAATACTACTTTTTACTCAATATTTTTCGAGAAGAAATAAAATAAATTCTGTTAAATTGTTACATAATAGGAATAGTGAATTTAATAATTCCCAAAACTAGTTTAAGAATCCAAATAAATAGTTCCCGTTCTGATGTGGTTGAGTACGAATTCTGTCAAATTTTCTTATCCTCTTTAACCCTTTTGAAGTGGTTTAGTAAATTAATTGTTCTATGTATCAGTTGAATTAGTTTTGTATTTAATTGCTTCGAAACTAGATGCTGGGTTATTGTCATTACTTTTGTCGATAAATCATTTCAACTCCGCAATAATATTATTTATCTCTATACATTTTTGCAATTTGCATGGTAAATGTAGCCATTAGCGTCACAAAACTATTCTAAGCTCTTTTAGATTATACTTTATTATAAAGAAAAAAAATGTTTTTTTTAAAATTACTAGATTTTTAAATATTTTTTATGTCGAATATTGTCTTTATTATATATATTTCCTCATATCAATCCCATCAGTTCAAAATAAGTGATAAATAATATTACTTATGTATTATTATATTATCATACCTAGAGGTTTAATGAAAGGTTGCATAAAAACCTATTATTTATCTAAGTGTAATTAAACGGTTACTTCTTGAGCAATTGTAAAAATTGTGAACATAAGAATAAAAAACAGGGTAATTTTATTTTTGAAACAACTAAATAAAATATTAATAGTAGTAGTAGTAGTAGAAGTTTAGTAGCAGTGCACAATGTTTAATAAAGGTATAACAACTTTTGTTCGTTTACAACTTAATAACTCTTTGGTTTTTATTTCAAATTGTGCCTTATGGCAATAAAATTTAATCAATATCATGTGTGTTAAATGAAAACCAAAAAAATAAATAATTTTTTTTAATAGTCTTATAATTTTATAATAACATTAACAAGAAATTTTATATGAAAAAGAAATATAAACATGAAAGGAAATATTGCGATAGTCTTTTAAAAAAAAATATAAATACAAAAAAATTGTATGTGAAAATTTATGATTTCATATGTTGTATGTATTATAAAGTATAAAATAAATATAAACTTTCCATTTATTGAAATATCAATCGTTAATTTTTTCAAATCATACTAAAATTTATTATATAAAATTAAATCCATTTCAAATTGTTTTCAAAATATTTACAACGACAATTTCTAAACAAAATTATAAACGATTTAAAAGCAAAATAAAATAAAAATATGCGAATGAAAAGATTTATTTTTGATTTTTAATTTTTTATGTTTAATAAATAAAGAACAAAAAAATTAAATATCTTAACAGCGCAATGATGAGGGATCGAATAGTTGAAATTTAAACATATATAATAGAAAATTGTTTATATATAATAGAAAATTATTTAATCAAAAAAAGTCTTCAGTCTATCGATCATATGAAATTACACAAAATTTTACATTTAATTAGAAAAAACTTCAGTCTATCGATCATATGAAATTACACAAAATTTTACTTTTTTTTTGTTTTTTATACGAAATGTACTAAAAAATGGTTATAAGTTGTAGCCAGTTATTTAATAATATTTTATTCATGCTGAAGTTAAGTAGTTATGTTAGGTTGAATTTAAAAAATCAAAAATAAATCTATTTATTTATATTTCGACAGATACGCTCGTATAACGTACAATACTTACGCTCGTATAACGTACAATACTTACTTACATATAATGTTTTTTAAATATAAATGTAAACACAAATTCAGCAAAATAATTATTACTGATCTACTTAATTTAAAATAATTTACATCTAAGCTTTTTCTTTGTTTTCATTATTAGAAAAAAAAATTGTTTTAATGAATTCATGGTAAGCACAAATGATAATTTTTTACAGACATAATGTATGTAGAATATATGTATCTAGTTAATTAATTTCCTCACTAATATACCTATAATTGTTTTTGTAATTTAATATATTTTTTCCTTATTTCGTTATTTTCTTTCAGGCAATGAATTATTGAATTAATCAAACTTATTGACCAAACATAACATGCAAAATTTATGTTAAAAATGATATGAAAAATGGGAAATTCCGGAAGCGTACCTAACATTACATCAAAACAACGTTTCACATACGAAGAATTAGATTCCTATTATCAGCAACAACAGTTGCATACAAATCGAACACATCAATATCAACCAATTCAATTAACAGATGCTTATTTACATGAATCATATCCACCGTCACAACATAGTAGCAGACATTCTCCTCAGCTGCCAGTTTCACAACCTCATATCAAAGTTTTACCAGATTTTAATCCAGACGGAGCGCGCTTACGAGCAACTCACAATGGTAATATTTTAAATTCTGGCGGTACAATAAGCGGACGCAAGGAGCCTCAAGCGAATTCTCCAAAGCAGTTTGTAAAACGAAATGAACCAGTTTTGCAGCATCAACGATCTTATGACTCAAGGATTCAATCAAATTCTAATCGTATATCACCATATCAAGATAGAAATCAATCACCAAGAGAAAAAAATTATGATTCGTATGGAGAAATGAATGGAAGCCCTCAGTCAGCTAAAGCATTATTAAAAAATAAAAAGAAAAAATTCGCTCCACCACCGCCATTAAGTGAATATCGCATTGAACAAAGAAATGAAATGCGGCCAGATCATAGGCATGATTCTCGTAATAATTTTCGACATGATCCAAGAAATGATCAGTATCATGATGCTCGAGCTAAATTGCATGTTGAATCTGTGTTACCTCCACCAAAATCGATGCTATTAACTGATCCGATTAGTTCAAGGGATGTAACCAATAATCAAAGAAAGCTTCGGTTGTTTAAGACAAAAGCAGAAACAAAGAAATTTGTTAATCCGGTCAATCAAAATAAGAATATAAATGAGCAGCCAGAATTACCATTTCAACGAAATTCAAATGAGTTAAAACAAAATTTTAATCGTAATGCTTTAAGTTATTTAAACTCTAATAAAATCGTTCGACAGGAAGAAAGAATTCAAGAAAAAACAAAATTATTTCCGTCAAATCCAACTGCCATGTTTCGACGAGAAAAATCGTTTGATATTTCCTTATTGTCTAATCATCGCAAAGAAATAGAGTTGGAAATGCAAAAAAAAATTATGGATCGTGAAATGGGTTATAAAATGCATCCACCAAAAGATTCCGAGCGGAAACTTTCGTCAAACGATTCTGAATCTTCGATTCCCCCAGTGCAATTAAGACGAAAATCAATTGACTATGATAGGCCTTCACCGGTACGAAAATCTGTAGTTGAAGCTAAAATTAATTTAAAAAAAATATCGCAGCCACAATATTCACTGAAGAACAGTTTTAAAAAAGAACTTGAAGAAGCTACGAAACGTAGAAGAAATTCTAGTTCAGCAATTGATATGATTGCTCACGCTTCTAAAGAAATAGAGACTGTTGGTACAAATTTAAATCAAACGCGACCAAAATCAATGGATCCGACGAAATTTGTGTCAAGTGGATTGCAACCACTCTCCAAGAGTAATCGCTTAAGCCCACCTATTGAGAATGACCCTAAATCAAATAGACTGAATCGAACTTCCTCCAAAATACCCCAATTGAATAAAACATTCTATTTTGGAAACCCACCTGATAAAAGTCAAACACCATCCCCTATCAACTCTCTGACCGAAAGATTGAGTGATACAATACCAATCTTGGATTCGAATAAGTTGAAAACATTAACACAATATGCTAAGCCTTCTAATGAATGTAATTCAGATTCATCATCTGAAACAGATGGTATACAATATAAAATTGATCCAAACAGTTTGCCTATTGATTGCGATGATGATGAAAATATTAATGGTATTCAGTTGAATGTAAGACCAATATTACCACGTCGGCAGCTAGAAATTCCCAGATTTTCTCCATCAGCCGCATGGCGAATGTTAAACGAAGAACAAAAAGAATTACTGGCTTTGCGACCAAATAAATCGTTGTCGGATAACAATGAAACTAGACCAATTGAAGAACGTATTCAGAGAATTTTTAGGGAGCCTCAGCCTTTGTATCCAGATAATAAAAGCGGCGACAGCGGAATATCTGGAGATGCTGGGCTTTTAGAAGGAGGTGTGGGTCCAGGAGTAACAAGTTGTGAACCAAATAGAAATCTTAGAGGTAAACAAATTTTGTTTTTAAAGTTTTTTATTTGTGTCGAATATACTGTTTAACCTTCGAAATTGAAGAACTTGTATATCAATTTCGTGCCTAAATTATAAAGTAACAAACTTTTCAGTATTTCTGAACCAATCTAACAGAAAGACATGATTATTCTCCAATTTAGTCATAATCAGTGGTGATATTAACGGAGTACAGTGCAATGCAATACGGCAAAATTTTCCATACATGTTGATAATACTTTTAGCCTTAATTAAATAAAGTAATCGAAAGTGACGTTTGTTGAAGACAGGGATATAGAAGCTGAAAATATTCCAAATAGTCTTGAGACTAAGAGAATTTTCAATTCAACGTAATTGATGCTAATTCTTCCAAATCTGGAGAATTCAACACTTTGGGATATTGTTTATTAAATACAGAAACAATTCAAAAACTGTGAGTTTAATGGAAAAATCGATATAAGAGTTTCGACGCTGTTTTTCTATAAATAATCTAACTCTCGTGGCTGTGTGTGTATCTCAAATTTCTTTTCTCAATCGTACCGGTTGTTAAAAATTTCGAATATCAATGGTTTAGTTAATAAAATTATATTTTAGCCTTATTATATTATATTTTGTCATATTGCTACATATTTTTTTATATTTATTCATATTATTATAGTTCCTTGGATTCCCAAGCAAGATCTTGATGATGATGAAACGTCAAGTTCAGAAGATGAAGTTCAAAAGCGTTATATAGGAGTTGGGGGCGATGATGAAGATGACGGTAATGATGATACGAGCAGAGGGCATGTATTTAGTCTTTCATTACCTAGAGAAAATCATGTTCCTCCGTTTAACGAAAAGGTACGTATTTTAGACTCATAGAAATACTTTTTTTTTAAACTATTGATTGTATTAAATCAATTCACTCCCTTATTATTTAAATCCAACTTTTCAAATATTAATAGTTTCCATTTTTAGGAAAAATTGGCATTCAGTAGTTTACAAAAACTAAAACGTACAGTTTCTGGTGCATTTTCTGGTGGTTCTAATTCAAATTCTCCACCATTAAACGACTTTAATAACGGAATGAACTATCGTAGCGACAATTGGTTGTTGAGTCGATCGCAGCCGAATTCTATCGACAATTCACAAATTTCAAGTGGAAATAAACCTCATATCAATCATGGTCATACATCATTGTTAATGACTTCTTCTTTAGATGAAAATAACGAAATTTCAAGTAAAATTCAACATTCTTCTCTTAATCACGTAACACAAGGTAGGCACATGATGTACTTACCTAATAGATTGAAAGATAAAAATAATAATGCTAATGGAAATAAGAAAACGGAAAGTAATACTAAAACTTCGATTGAACGAAAAGCTGATAATAAGTCAAAAAAATGTCAAGAAAACAAAAAATTAAGAGAAAGCCTACAGGATGTTATCCCAGAAAACAATATGATTCAAAAAACCAGTTCGTCAAAAAGAAATTTAAGTAGTAATACCAAAAATCATCGTTTTACTTTTCAAAGCACAGTGAGACAACTTGAAAGGCGCAGAATCTCAGAGCGATTATCCAAAGAAGCGGAAGAAAAAGAAGCTCAGAGAAAAAGTGAATTAGAAGCCATGTCCAGGTAAATTAAATATAAAAATGTTCAAATAGTTAGAAGAATTAAAGCATGTTATATTCAAAAACGAATTGGGTGTGATCTTTTTTAACATATTAATAAGTCCAAGGATTTCATTTATACTTTTAATGATATTGTAATTTTTGTTTTTTATCACATTAAATAAGTTGTAATTGTTAATGGGCTTTAGGTCCCGAGAGAAAAATATATTATTACATTTACATGTCTAAATATAATATTAAAAATATGTGATAATAATAATGCATTTAAAGTTTATGCTGAACTGAAAAAATTTCAAGATGATTTTTCGTAATATGTCCAGCTTACAATTTATGTTATTCATGATAATTTATGAAACATCAAAAGTTCTTAAGAAACACGTGCAAATAAATATTCTAAGTTGCGCTTTTCTTCCCAAATAAGGATCCAAACAAGCGCTGTAATTATAATACTACATTTATCTATTACATATAAGTTTATTAGTTTGAGATATACATTATTTAGGAAGTACATAATAACTTTATAAAGTTTTAATAAATTTACTTATTTTTTTTTTTTTTTTATCTTTAGGGTTGAAGAAGAATTTCAAAGAAAACGAGCGCGCGAGAAAGCAACAATCTGTCATCAATTAAGATTATTTTCAATGGAAGAAAATCAATGCTCTAGTCTACCAGTAGTTGCTGAATTCGATTCAAAAAATACAAGTAATAATCTAAAGAAAACATATAACACTGCTAATAACAGTAAATATCATAGAGCTGAACCTGATGGCCAATCACCAAGATCAAGTCCATCGTTTGTTTTAAAAGATGGAGAAAATTCTAATTATTATTATGAGCCAGAATTTGAAGAAGAGGATGTTAGAAATTTTAATAAAAAAGGATATTTAAACAATGCTAGGTGCAATATTAGAAAACAGGTGAATTTAAATTTTCTATACTCTAATAAAATATTTATTCCTATGTATATATAATTCTAAAAAATAACTTATTGTTATTATTGTAGAATTCGATGGAGTACAAAAAGGAGAATTTCATCGTGCCGATAATTAGAGAGAAACAGAATCACAAAATTAGAAATTTATCAGATTCGGATTAGCTGAATACATTTTCAAAAATAATATTAATTAATTTAGAAATAATATTCTTTTAATTTAATTTTTTATCGTATCAACATGTTTTTTTTCAGTTCATTTCACTTCGTTTACAAGAGTGTTGATTGCAAAATGCAATTTTTATAAATATTTTTAACATAATTAAAGAAAAAAAAATTTCGTATAAGTATAACGTAATTAATCAAATACTAAAAACTAATGTTGTTAATAAACTGTTGTTAATTTTAAATTATTATTTGAATAAATTTATTAAAATTTGAAGCAATTTAATTTGCCTTATACGTAATAAAATAAAAAATTTGTAAAATCAAAAATTTCGGAATTGAATTTTGAGTTCAAATTTTTTTTAGAGCTTCCTAAAAAACGAATTGAAGAAATATTAACGTTAGTAATAAAGTTAGTAACGTTATTAATAAAAAACAATTACAAACGTTAGAAAATTTTATGAAAACAAATTAAAAAAGGTCAGTTTGTCACAAAATAACATTTATCTAACAACGAATTACCACAAAATGCATTTTTTCTCCGGATTCATTACTGATCCCAATTGGCAGTTAAATACTCTACTAAAGTCTTCAGAGTTTTGTAATGTGCCTAATGTTCGGAATTTTCCGGTAGGATGAGGATCTGTTGAAAACTTATGTTCTAGTGCTAAAAATATTAAAATAACATAAATTTTGTGAATATTTATTAATGTGAACTAATTAAACCTTGTGGACTGTAGATACTGCACCAGGTTTGGGCAAAACCTAAAAAAAATAATTGCTCATTTTTTATATCCAAGTTAGGTAATCTTTCATTTTCTAATTCTTCAGGAGTAGCTGCTTTCAACCAATTTTTATATATCGAAAATGATTCTCTAATTCCACCATTATCAGCAATATTTTCTGTGAGTGAAGATCTTCCATTTAATTTTAATTTATTTATTGAAAATTTTCTGTATTGTCGAACAAAACATTTCGATTTCTTCTGGAACATTGAAGTTGAATTTTCACTCCACCAGGTTTTAAAATTACCTACGTATAAATATAAAGACAGCTTTGACGACTTATTTTTGAAAAAAATATTCAATATCTTTACCTTTGAAGTCAAATAATCTGCCTGATGAATCAAATCCATGAGTCATTTCATGACCAATAATGGAACCTAAACTTCCATATTTGAGAGCTGTAATATAAAAACCATTATTGTTAAACTTTTGGGTACGCGGTATGTCATAGATTATAGCTTCCACCAAAATTATAAATAAAAATAAAATTCCCACATCCCATCCTAAAGCGACTAACACGTTGTATTTGAATATTTACCTTTAGGATAATCTTTATGATATACTGGTGTTTGTATTATCCCAGACGGAATAAAAATACGGTTTTGCGTTGGTAAAAAGTAAGCATTTGCAACACTTGGACTAACACTTGATGGCCATTCTTTGAAATCTGAAGGTTTTCCTAAATGGTTTAACTCTTTAATTCTTGTAAATTCAAGAAGTTTCAGATAATTTTCAAAATATTTCCCATCTTCCATTTGAATTTGTTTGTAATGTTTAATTATGGTATCCCGATTAAGTATATCAATAGGATAACCTACTGAAAATATTGTATTATTGATTTTTAATTTAGCTGAATTTTTAGTTTCATTGTCCATCCAATCTGCATTTGAAAGAGTCTGCGAAAATTCTTGTTGAAGCTCTTCCATTATATTACGCACATCTTCTATTACATTTTCGTTTAATCCAATTGCATTCACAATAAAAGAAGTTGTTAACAATTCAAAATGCTTATTAGCAACAAAAGAACAAATTTTCCATCGAGGTGGGATCTTTGGTTGTCCCAATAGAACTTCTAGGAAAACTTGTCTTGCTTCGATAAAACGTTCGTCTAATGCTGGAAGTAATGAATATACACTCTTCCAAACTATGTAGTTAGTTAAAACTTTTTTATCCGTATTCATCAAAAAATTCATAAACTTATTAACATCTGGCATTCCGTTTAAAATAACAGTTTGATTCGAATTAATTTTTTGGTTAAAAACAGAGGAAAAAAATCGGATCCAATCAAAATCCGAATAATCTTGAATAAGTTTTTCTACGGATATAGGTTCATTAAAGAAGCTATTCATAGCTTTTAAAAAACGATTTTTAAATAATTTGCCTTCAAAATTTAGTATTTCTGTGGCAATAGATTCAATATTTTCTTTTTCTACATTAAGCATATCCAAGACTTCAGAAATTAAAGTTTTGTAAGCTTTGTATCGAGGAAAATCGTCTTCAAAAATATAATCTACGCTATCCTTTATACCGAGTTTGGCTCCGTCTAATTGAATTATATGATTTTCTGTGTTATGCACATTCAATTCTGCAGATGTGAATAATATTGATTCAAATCCAAATTTTTGTG
The DNA here is from genome assembly GCA_964007475.1 of Hybos culiciformis. Classification (NCBI taxonomy): domain Eukaryota; kingdom Metazoa; phylum Arthropoda; class Insecta; order Diptera; family Hybotidae; genus Hybos; species Hybos culiciformis. The sequence goes on from OZ023273.1 coordinate 41,711,771, forward strand.
TTTTAACAAGTAAATCAATTAAATCGAATTTGTCTTCTGACCATTTTTTATCTATGGCTGGCCATCCTCCGATATATTCAATAAATTTTTTTAACGGTTCAATTGAACGTTCGTTAATATGATCAGTATCAACACATGTTTTATAGAAAATCTTAGCTTTAGCTTCAAGTTCATCATTAGTTTTTTCACGTGAGAACTCAGTTTTCAAAATGTTGGTAATTCTGGTGTTCAATATTCCAAGAATATGGTATTCGGCAAAATCTGGTGGTATTGGATTATATAAATGCCAATTGCCTAATGAATTGAAGAAAATGATTCATATTGTAATGTTGTGATTGATTATGAAAGGTTTAAGTTATTAGATTGTCTTATATATAGTAACTTTTATTTATTACTAAAGAAAATATCACTTATTTTAAATGGATACCTTTTTTATGTTTCTAGCTTAAATTAGCTAATGTTTTATTTGAGAGAAAATATATTAAAAAATATTTCGGGATTTTATAAGACAATATAATAAATAAGTCATAATTTCGTAGTTACTCTTTTATAAAATTTAAGTTAAATACTTTTTCATAAAAAACGCATGAATTAAATGCACAAAGTTAAAATGTTTTATTAAATATAGTACAGAAATTTGCTAAAGAAGAATCAATACATTAATTTCTGCCGAGGCAATCTTTTGTTGACAAGGCATTTTTTAATTATAATGACGTTTTAGTTTTACTATTTATAAAATATAATCTATGTATGTATGTATCTAATTTGAGAAATTTGGATTATTTTATTTTTACTTGAAGGCTTGTAAAAGAAATTCTACATCGTTCTAATACAGTACATATCATATTTAACATTTAAGACTAACTCACCACAAGCATATTCGTAAAAATCATCACATGGATCTACAGATAAATTCATATAACCTTTAATTAGCTCTGATTCAATTGAAAGAAATGATATCTTGCTGTTCATTGGATTTTTACCATATAGTTTTAAAATATTTTTAATTAATTTATTAAATGGATTAACAATTGTTTGGTTATTGATAAGATTATTTTCCATTGGTTCAATGTAACCATGATCTAATGGTTTTTTAGAAATTCCAATTGGATTTTGTGTGAAATTATTAAATTCTATCAAATTTGATTCAGTGTCATCGTCATCCTTATGTTCATCAATATTAATATCATACGTTAGCTCATTTTTTGAGATGTTCTCTTTATTTTTCTGATTTGTGTCAATAGCATTACTTACCTTGTCATTCGTTATGTTTTCAGAAAAACATTGAAACAAATTTAAATTAATGAAATAAATTAATATCAGAAAATATTTAAAGAAAATTTTATATTTTTTCATGATTTAAATGCACCCGATCTTTTAAACTTAATTAATAGAAATTATTTTATTTAATGCTAATCGCAATAGAATAAAATGTTTATTTATAATTGAGTATACAGATACAATTTATTCAATGAATAGAAAATAAATATTTTATGTTTACCTTATCATAAAAATATATACATATTTAATTTAAATGTATAAAATTTCACCACTTTTTCCAAGGTGAAATTTATATTTTTAGAATCCTTATTATGTTATATAATAAATACCATACATAAATATACATTATAGACATAGATTAAATTCATAATTAATTTTGATAATATTTGAAATGTTCGCGTAAAATCTTAGTAAAAAATAATATAAATAAATAATAGTGGTATATTACCCACTGCACTTGAAATTATAAATTTTACTTCCTCACAAGTTTTTATAATTTGCAATCGATAGATTTTTGACGGAAAAAAAACATTTTCCTTCTTTCAACGTACTTTTTATTGCCCCTTCTTGAGGAAAAGGTATCCAAAGTTTGATAAAAAAAGTTTTGAGAAAAATATGTTTATAAATAAATCGTTTTAAAACTGATTAATCACATGTATGTATATTTTGGAAATTTTAGTAAATTTATACCACATAAGTACTATGTGCATTCTTAATCAATGGTACTACTAACATATGGTTAGTATAGAAGTATATAATATTAGTTGTATGTACTATAAAAAACAAATATTTTTTCAAGTATATCCATTTATATTGCCAATGTAAAACAATTCGTTAAATTTCTAACCTGATCTATATTAATTGCGGATTTTTTATCCATTTAATTCGGATGAAATAAATAGTAGTGATCGAGTGATCGTAATTTAAAATTTTCAGTGAAAATAAAAGTTTCAGATAAGAATTCAGATTTCAAACAATAATTTTTTTTAGTAGAAGAAGGAATTCTAATCTTAAATTGTATATAATGTTTAATGTTATGATGACCTTAGGATGATAAGAAAGCTTCCAATAAAATCTCGCTCGTATGGGCATCTTCTTCTTTACTTTCCGGTTTTTATAATGTTTTTTTTTTAATCACTTTCTTTTCTAAGCAAGAGAATCAAATAAATTAAAAAAGTCTTAAAAAAATTTCATCTGACAAATATTATATTTTCTTCAATGAAAGTTTATTTTTAATGATTATTTGGAAATTGGTTTCTTACGACAATATAAATAAGATAAACTTAATCATTTTACTTTATATTTTACTTATTTTGCCTTATTTCTTGAAGATGGTTAAAGTGTTCTTCACATTTATTTAAAAATTTCAAAGATTTTTTTTTTTTTTTTTATAAGTAAAATAAAACGAATCTATAGATACATTTTAGTTATTTTTATTCAGTAACATTTTTATTACAAAAAAAAATTTATATTCACCATAATTTGCATTTGTTCACAGGATTCATTATTGATCCTGATGGACAATCATAAACTCGACTGAATTCTTTAGAATTTTGTAATACGCCTAAAACTCGAAATCTACCTGGAGGATGAGAGTCTGTACTCAATTTATGCTTTAGAGCTAAAAATAAATAATTTTAATTATTAACTAATAATGAGGTGCAAAATTACTCTAACATACCTTTGAATTTAATGCTATTACACCATGTTTGAGCAAAGCCAATGAAAAATAATTTCTCATTTTCTATATCCAAGTGAGGTAATCTTTCATTTGCTAATTCTTCTGGGGTGGCCGTTTTCAACCAATTTTTGTAAACAGAAAAAGATTCTCTTATCCCTCCATTGTCAGCAATATTTTCCTTAAGTGAGATTCTTCCATTTAATTTTAAGTCTTGAATTGAAAAGTTTCCATATTGTTCTTTAAAGCACTGTGATTTATTATTGAAGTTTTCAATTGAGTCGTTGCCCCACCATGCTTTTAAATTACCTAAGGGACAAATTTATAATTACCCTAAAAGTATCAAAACTTTTATTAAAATACTAAATACCTTTAGAATCGAATAATCTGCCTGTTGAATCAAAACCATGTGTAAGCTCGTGTCCAATAAAAGAACCCATTCCACCGTATTTTAAAGCTAAATAATAAAATTAATGAATATGAGTACTATACATCAAAATTTCAAATAGTTTAATAAAAGCCAATTTCAGACCAAAATCTAAAAATTTTAAAATCTTGTATTCGTTCTCTAACATTGGACAATCACTTCATTGAGACAGTATTAGCTCTTCAGTCGTACCAAAAGTGTGCAGTGAAGACACTTATTATGTAGCTTACAGTTTACATCATAGCTTGTTTTTCAATAATGTAGTCAAAGTATAACTTCATGAATTGTTTAATAATATTTTTTTTCAGCAAGTAAAATTATAAATATTAACACTAATGTAAAGAAGAGCACTCTTTTTTTTTCTATCTCACCTTTAGGATAATCTTTATGGTACAATGGTGGTTGTATTATACCGGCTGGTATAAAGATTCGATTTTGAGTTGGCAAGAAAAAAGCATCTGCTACTGCTGGACTAAGAGGCCATTCAAGAGATTTTGATTCAGTATTTAAAAGATTATAAGTACTTAATTTCTTGCTATAAAAAAGATTCAAAGTATTTTCAAAATATTTTTCGTCTTCTATTTGAATGTTGCTGTAATATTTTATCAATTCTTCTCTAATAACCATCATTTCTGGGTACCCAACAGATAATATTGTACTGTTGACTTTTAATTCCGCTATTTTTCTAGTTTCATCATCAATCCAATCCGATTTTGAAAGTGTTTGGAAAAACTCTTTACGAAGTTCTTCAACTATTTGCATTGCATCTTTTCTACCAGTTTCGTCCAATCCGATTGAGTCGACTAAGAAAGAAGTCATTAACAGACCCATATTGTCATTGGCCAGAGAAGTACAAATTTTCCATCTTGGGATTGTCGTTGAGACACCTTTAAGTACTTTAAGAAATGATAATTTCGCAGCAAAAAAACGATCATCCAATGCTGGAATTAATTGATACACACTCTTCCACATAATATAATTAGTTAAAATTCTTTTATCAGACGTCATTATAAATTTCATAAAGTTTTTGACATCGGGAATTGAATGTAAAATTATAGTTTGATTTGCGTTTATTTCACGATTAAAAGTTAAATTAAAAAATCGGTTCCATTCAAAATCTGAATAATCGTCTGTCAAGTTTTGTAAAGAAGAAGTTATAAAATAATCAAAATAAGTTTCAGCAATTGATTCCAAACGGTTAAGTAGTATATCTTTTTCCATTGATATAATTTCAAGTGCATATTTTTCAGATTTTTCGTCGTTTACATTAAAAAATTTTAAGACAGTAATTATTAGACTTTTATAAGCTTCATAAGCATCTGAATCTCCCTCTTCAAAGAAAAGATAATCAACACGATCTTGAATACCAAGCTCTGCACTTTCCAAATGAATAACATAATTTTCAGTATTATAGACATTTAAATCTACATCAACTGTTAAGATAGATTTTAGTCCAAACTTCTGAGTTTTCACTAATAAATCAATTAAATCGAATTTATCTTCTGACCATTTGTCATTCAAAACAGGCCAGCCGCCCATGGATTCCATAAAAGAGTCCAATATAGGCTTTATTGAACGTTCATTAATTTTGTCAGTGTCCATACAAGTTTTGTAAAACAACTTAGCTTTTGCTTCCAGCTGATCACGGGCCCCTTCATTTGCTAGAGTGTATTTCAATATGCTGGAAATTCGTGTATTTAAAATAGCAAATATATGATACTCAGATTCTTCTGTTGGCATTGGATTTTGAATGTGCCAATTACCTAGAATTTTTATTTATTTAAATATTTTTTATTTTTTTTTTCAAATATCTTTGTAGCAATACAAATTTTTTTTCAAAAATAATAATTTTGTTTGAGGAATGTTGATACTCTCTTAAAAAGTTAAAACGAAAAAAATTATATTCTTAATTCTTGGTTATATCAAAAAGCATGTATATAAAGAGGAATCAGTCCCATACAAAAAAAGAATTAAAATAGTGAAACAAAAAATCCATATCACAACCCCATGAGATTTTTTTTTGTATTTTTTGAGAATTCCACTCTCACGAAAGCTTTTAAAACTTTCAAAATAACAAGAGTTCTATACAATTTTTATTTTTTTTTTATTTTTTATTTTATCATATATAAGTAGTTAACAGTTTATTAAAACTAATTACTAACTACATGGAATTCGTTTTTTAATTATTATTAAGTAAGCTGATAAATGAGTTCAAACATTAAAGAGATATTAATTATTATTATTGTTCAAAGAGAACTAATTCAATTCATAAATTCATAAATTCGATTAACTACTAAGTAAATATACAAAATAATATTATTATTACAAAAATATAAATCCAATTATAAGCAAACAAAAATTCGTACTATTTTCTTAAATTGAAGTTTTCTAATAAAAAATCTCAAATATTAAAAATAGAAAAAATACATAAGAATTAGATATCTAAACCAAAGTTATAATAGGCGGCAATAAAAAGCTGAAAGTTTTAAAAGCTTTTGTGAGAGTGGAATTTTCGAAAAAAAAAAGCTCATGGGGTTGTGATATGGATTTTTTGTTTCACTATTTTAATTCTTTTTTTTGTATGGGACTGATTCCTCTTTATATACGTGCTTTTTGGTTGTATGTTAAGCTAAGTCACGGTGAAAACAAACAATTTTAATTTCGATACCAAAAATTTAAACTAAAATCTATAGAAATTTCTCATAATTTTTGTATAAAATTTTTCAAAAAAACTTAATTATTTTTTATAAGTTTTTATTTTCATCATCTGATGAAAATATTTATTATTTTAAATAGAAATTCTGAACTTTAAAGATAGTAATTTAATGAAGATATGTTTACGGACTTACCACAAGCATATTCGTAAAAATCGTCACATGGATCTACAGATGTGTTCATATATCCCTTAATCAATTCTGATTGAATTGATAGAAATGAGACTCTACTCTCCATTTGATCCTTTCCATAATGTTTCACTAGATCTTTCATTATTTTTTTAAATGAATTATTTTTTCTATTTGTAGAATGTTTACTTGATTCATCAATTTCATTATTTACAATTTCATTTAGCACTATTTTATTTTTATTGTCATCTTCATCATTATTAAAAGCATTGTTATTTACATTAGTTTCAATAGCATTATGCAATTTAGTATTAGTATCTACGCCATAATTTTCAATATCAATAGTATTGTTTATGACACTTTCATCATTTTCAGGAACATTTAAATTAGGAAAAGATTCAGAGGAATTAATATATAATAAAAAACTGAATAATAAAAAATTCTTAATTCTATGATGATGTTTCATTATATGATTAATGCTAAACGTCTTAATAACTCAAAATGATAAGGTTTAATGAATTAAAAATAAATTTGACAAAGTACTGAAAAAATATAAGATAGGAAATGGCATTGAACATTTTTAATCATATTTATTGTAGTTTAAAAAAAAAAATTTATTACCTATAAACATTTTTTTCCATCCGACGATGCCCATCACACATATTTCCTAAATAATATTAAAATTATAAACCCACTACCTACTATTCTGATATTTTTCGTATATTGATTGAATTTTTTTTAAAAAGTGAAACTTTCTTTAAATGGGTTCTGTATGTCGGGCGTGATTAACTATTATCATAGAGGAATAATATTTATAAGAGGATCAGAATTCAACAAGTATTATTACAAATATTATTACTCAATGCTATTATTAGAAAATGTACACCCGAGCAATTCGTGAAAATTTTAAAATTTCTATTATTGCATACGAGGTGAAGTCATACTAAAGCTATTTTGCTATCACTTTTGTACGTTTTCTGAAAACCACTATAAGTACGTTTTTCAAAGAGATTTCAAGTATCATTTTTGTTCCGATGAGTGAAAACGTATAATAGTAATTAGACGGCGTAGTGCGAATTGTTACAGATTGCTACACTTTAACAAAATAAAGAATTTTATTATAAATTTAAGAAACAATTTTTGGAAAAAATACCTTGATTAATAAAAATATATTTAAGAATTTATTTATGTATACATAAATATAAATACATACATAACATATTGTATATTGCATTATTCATTTATAATTACTCTAAATTAATTTATTAAATTATTATATGTTCTGTGTTTTCACCATAATCGACATTTTTCTGGAGGATTCATTGGCGATCCAACAGGGCAATTAAAAACATCACTAAATTCTTTGTAATTTTGCAGAGGTCCCAAAACTCGAAATTTACCGGGCGGATGTGAATCAAATAAAACTTTTTGTTCAATTGCTGTAATATAATTTAAATTTTTATAATTTGTCGAAAAATATATATATTTTTTTTATAAAATTTATTGAGTTATTGAGTGTTTTGGAGTGAAAATTTCAAATATTTTCAGTTTAATGGTTAAATGGTTTTGAAAAATGAATTCTCTTCTGCCAAAAGATGATACTTATGTATGCTTATTTTTTTTATCTAAAGTTTTTTGTTATAATAAATCAAGAAGCGGAATATAAGAATCAGAAATAAATTATTTTATTATATATAAAATTTTATTGTTTTTATACCTTCTGGACGAATATCATTACACCAGTTCTGCGCAAAACCAAGAAAGAAAAGTTTTTCCTTGTCTAATTCTAAATATGGCATTCGCTCACTATCTAGCTCTTCCGGTGAGGCCAAACTTAACCATTCCTCATAAATAGAAAACGCCTGCCTTAATCCACCATTGTCAGCAAGATTTTCCGTATTCGATTTCTCTCCAGACAATTTTTTTCCATTCAATTCAAAACGATCATATTGATTATCAAAACATTGACTTCTTATATTAAAATTATTAACGGCATCATCTGTCCACCAAGTTCTTAAATTTCCTGTAATTTTATTTAAATATTGTTAATTTTAGGATCTGTTTCAATGTGGTTTCAATTGATTTTGTCTTATATTTAATACTTTATAATCTTGATACCTTTGTAATCAAAATCTTTTCCATTGAAATCAAAACCATGTGTTAACTCATGCCCTATAAAAAATCCAGCACCTCCAAACTTTAAAGCTGGAAAACAAAAAAAAAGTTTTCTAATTAATTTAAATCGTGTGATTTTAATAAATTAAAGAAGTTCAGATCTCACTCTATAAACAATTATTTTTAAATGAATGTAAACTTTTTTAGACGTCGGGCGATGCCGAGTTATATAGAAACAAAAACAGCCTATAATTGATCAAGTATTTAAGAAACTATATTAATAGAAGGCTATTATAATAAATCTGAAGACGTTGAAAGGGGAAATTATAATGATATCAAACGCTTCAATTGAGACTACACGATAATTAAAAAATATATAAATAAAGACTCAAATAAATTTTATTCTCTTCTTTCAGATTCTTGTATCATATTAAAATTTAACCCACTTTCATGTTCACATTTCACATTTAAAAAAACTTTCAAGTTGAAAAGTGGTCCAGTTTAATGATCAAAAAATTGTAAAAATTTATGGTGTATTATAACAGTTTACGTGTTTACATCAGCAGAATTTAATTATTAGGTATATCTTTTATTTTTAATTTTATTGTTTCTCCCATACGGTTCGATGATGTTGAACAATTTATCTCTTTTTTGATTCCGGAAAGAGCTGTTTCTATTGAGTGCCTCATTTATTACAATAGTATATTAAAATAAATATTATATTCTTTACATAATGTCCATTAGTCCACATTATATTCATGGATACCTTAATAGGAACATTAAAAAAATTATTATAATAATTCTTTATCACGAATTTTATGCGAATCAGATTTTCAAAGCAACTTTAAAGATAATGTTTTATATTTACCTAAAGGATAATCCTTATAATAAAGTGGGGGTTGTAGCAGACCGACGGCAAACAGAATTCTATTATTTACTTGATCAAAAAATGCATTTGCTTCAACTGGTTTTGTTGGCCAATCAGCTTTATTGACATTTTTTGTTAAACGATTTTGTTCTTTTGAACGTTTTAATTTTAATAAATTTAAATAATTTTCAAAATATTTTTCATCTTCGATTTTTAGATTTTGATAATATGTTTCCAATTCTCCTTCATTCATAATGAAATCAGGATAACCAATGGAAATAATTGTGTTGTTCACTTTTAATAGGGCTTCATATCTTGTTTCTTCATCCAACCAATCAATTTCTAAAAGCGTGCGATAAAATTTATTACGAATTTTTTGAGTGATTTCAATGATATCTTGCTTAGTATTTTCATCAAAATTCGTTGCTTTAGCATACATTGATCCAATCAACCATTCTAATTGAGTATTTGTTGTTGAAATACAATATTTCCATCTTTCTTCAGAATTTTCTTTACCTGTTAAAGATTTTTGAAGCATTTGATATGCTGTCGTGAATCTTTCATCCATTAATGGAACTAATTCGTAAATACTTTGCCACATAACATAAAAACTTATTATTTTATTATCTGTTTTTGTTATAAGTTCAATATGCTCGTCGAGATTTGGAATTCCATTTAAAATTACATTTTGCCTTAGATCAAATTCACGATCATAAATTAAATTGAAATATTGTAACCAAGGAAAAGTTGGATAATTGCCTATTAAATCATTAATTGTCATAGAGACAAAATATTCTGAGGGTGGAAGATCATCATAGTCCGAGATATTTTTTAATTTTATTTCAAATTTAATAAGTTGGTCTGCAAGTTTTTCAGACACATCGGAATCAATATCTAACAAATTTAAAATAGTTACTATAAAGATCTTATAAGCATTTTCATCAACCAAATTTTCTTTATGTAAATGCGGTGCATCTAGAAAAATTGAATTGATTTCGTTGTCAAGCAAATTAACATCTGTCGTAACCGGCATAAGTGATTTATGACTAAATTTTTGTTGTTCTACAAGTAGTTTAATTAAATCGAATTCTTTATCAGGCCAGTTTTCTCCAGGAGGCCACTTTCCAATTTTGTGAATAAATTTTAATAATGGTTCAGATCCTCTTTGATTGATTTTTTCTAAATTTAGGCAAGTTGAATAAAAAAGTTTCGCTTTATATTCAAGTTCATTGCTTGTATATGGATTGGAAAAAATTTCGCGTAACATTTCATTAATATTTAAATTTGATTTAGAAAATATATCAATTTCCGTGGCATCTGTAGGTATTGAAATATAATTTTTCCAATTTCCTATAAAAATTTAATTTAATTAAATAAAATGTTGTCGTTATTTTTTATTTTGACTATTAAAAATTTGAACTTACCACAAGCGTATTCATAGAAATCATCACAAGGATCAACTGAAAGATTCATGTAGCTACGAATGTTTTGCCCTAAAAAGATGGAAATGTTTCGTATTAACTATATTTTCGTTTCGTTTCGAACTTATTGGGAAAATATGAAATTTAAAATTGATATAAACTTTTTATTCAGAGTATATTTCACTAAGGTATAGTTAGCGCATATTTAGACTTAAACTAATTGACACTTGACAATGACAAATATAGGAAATCTTAAGACTCTTACTTATCAGACCAAAAACATTGAAATTCGTTAACCCGCTTAAATTGGCATCAAAAACTGAGATAATGGTTATCATATATATATTTATGAAACTTCTTAGATCTTCATGAATGAGATCAATATGAGGACGCTAATTCAACCTAACCCAACCTAATAACTAAAACTCAATTTTTTTTTACCTTGCATTAAGAGAAAAGATTTCTCGTAATAATAAGCTTCAGAATTGTCATCAGGAAAACTTTTAATTGAAGAAATGAAAAAAAATGCACAAACAAATGTAAATAAAATAATTTCTCTTCCAATGCCCATAACTTAAAGAATTAATTGTTATTATTAATTTGTTTATTTAAGTACCTATATTTAAAATATTTTTATATCGTTATTTTATATTAAGAATCAGAAATGTTAACACAGCGAATTAAAGCTCACTACTGAATAACTAAATGATTCGATTAATATGAAATTATTAATAATTACTAACTGATATTCAATAAAGACCAGTTTAAAAGTTTTTATATCTGAGGATCACAGAAATAAATAGTTTCCCATTCCTTAATATTAATTAATCAAAACTTAATTATGATAAAAAATTATAAAATGATAATTATGATAAAAAATGGATAGAATATTTGTTTTTATCTAATTTGTTTGAACATATTATATTTTATCAATGTATTGAAAATTGACTCTTTAGATAAGAATGAGGTTCTATAGAAAGTGTTAGATTTAGATCTACGTCATTTGAAAATTTTAAGACTTTTGCCTTAAATTTTCGTGTTAATTATTTTAGGAGCTGAGAAAAAGTATATTAAAGGATTTTAATGCGTTGGGGATCGTTATGTTGTATTTAGTGCTATAGAATTTAGATCACTAAATGGAGTATTATATGCGTCAATACACATGCAATCATTTAGATACATCTGCGTAAACAATGAAAAAATTTAGATGCATCAGCGTATATAATGAAAAAATTTAGATGCATCAGCGTAAATAATGAAATCATTTAGATGTTTCGTATTGAATATTACGTAATACCTAAACAAACATAATATCTCTCACAATATTTCAATACAGCTAAATACAAAAAAAAAAAAAAAATGAGAAAAAATGAGAAGAAAAAAATTCTCTCTTTGCAACTACCTCTCCCCTACACATTAAAACAGTATATTGGATATGTAAACAAAATTTGTTATACAACTCGTTCTGTATACACAAAAATACATTGACACTTGTCAATTTATATCACTCGACCTTCGGTCTCGTGATATAAGTATTGACTCGTGTTAATGTATTTTTGTGTATACAGAACTCTTAATTAATAACAAATTTAGTTTACATATACAATAATCTACTATAAAAAAAAATAATCATAAAGTATTGTATATTAATATCCGAAAATGTAATTATCGATCGACATCAATTTTCATGATTTTTTAAGAAATTGAAATTATTAAAAATATTTATGCTTTTACGGCTTAGTGAAATAATTTATTTTATGTAAATCTGGTAGTTAGCTTCAAGTTATTAAATTCACTGTGAAAGTATGAATGACTTACATTCGTGGTTAGGAATATTTTTCAGTTACTATTCATTTGCTGTTCATAACTGATACAATTTATATGTATAATGTAGGTATTTACGGAAACAAACAATATAAAAATAACTTTAATGATTTATGATATTTTGTTAAAAAATTAAATACATTATTTTAAAAATTTCCTTCTATCAAACTAACCCCGTATAAATTTTGAATTGTTATAATAATTTAAAATAAATAAGTCATAAAAAAGCATAGAAATATTGTCTATACTATTTGAAAAGCATTAACATATTATAATATATAAACTTAATGTTCTCAAACATCTCAACCTTGATATGATCATTTCTATAGAATTACGTTCATCCAGGGTCTGAACTTTATATCAATAACAATACTATAAAACTATGATTTATATGAAGACATGCATATTATGTAAATACCGTAATAAAATTTCAAAATTCAAAATTTATGTGAAATTGTGATCTTGTTTTTATTGTTTTATTTCGTTAATAAAAAAATAGTTTTCCTTATAAAAATTGTTGTACGTAACGCTAACGTATAATGAATTTTGTGTTTTGTATCAAGTTTACGGGAAGAAATTATAACTTCAAATAAATTACAAGTATACATGAATAGCCGCAATTAAATGTCTTACATTAAAATTTCTCATTTTAACGAATAAGTTAATAAGCAAAGTTGTTCATTAGCTTTGATTGCACTTCAATTTTTTTTAGATTTTAGGTTTTCTAGAAACAATGTTGATTTATTTTAATTTCGTCGCAGAAAAGCAATTGACGTTTGGATACTGCTATCAAAAATTGTAATTACTTTGTGTAATGGACCAAATAACTGCCAAATAACTGCTGTAACATATATTGTTCAATGTGTATTTAAAATCTTACCTTAACTCTTATTTTTACCGTATGATGCTTCTCTTCTTAATTAGACCAATATATTACAACGTTTAGATGTTCAAGACAATTGCTAAGTTTAATTATGACGATTTATTTTTAGACAAAATATCAAAATAATCAAATTGCATTTTAATACTTTAGTTTTTTTTGATTGATAGTAGTACTAAATATTAATATTAGTATTAAATATTAAAAACTGTTAAAAAGTTTAAAAATAAAATTATATTTTAGGCCGGCCGCACACAGAAAGAGCGTATTAGTCAGAAACGTTTTTGACTAAAACTGCTCCATGTAGATGTTTCAAAAAAAAAGTATATGGACTGACGCACACTGATCAATCACATGACTTAAATCACATTTAGTCTCATTTAGTGACGTTTAGTCGCTTTGATGTCGAACACTTGATTATTGGTTTATGTTTTTGTTTTTAATAATAATGAGAAAATAATAACGTTTTTGACTGAACTGAAATAAAATGTTTTTTGTAGAAACGAAATGTTTTTGATTAAAGCAAAAACGTTTTTGACTAAAACTGTTTTGTTCTTTCTGTGTGCGGCCGGCCTTATACATACATAGGAATATAAGTAGTAGAATTAAGATCAATAAAGAAGTATATTTTTCATTAGATAGTTAAATTAAATTCCTTTTTTTATTTGTAGTTCAAATCGAACTCAATATCGTCTAGATACAACGTAAATTGCAATAATAATAATTGATACTAGATTAATAAAGAAAATTTCTAAATCTATTAATGGTAATTTCTGCCCTAGGTTGTATAATGTGTCACAACGTCAAAGATCTCTACAATCACTGAGTATAATAGAAATCTTACCAGCAATAATCTGATGCAGGAACGTCAATCCAGCCTCTACTTTCCGCTTTTCTAACGAGTACAGGTTGCTTTTAAGGCGCAGGTTGCTTTTAAGTTGCTTTTACAGGCTGCTTTTAAGGCGTTTGGCGTAAGAAACCCCAGAAATGAAACGGTTTATCGAATCAGCAAAATCTGGTGGAAAAGTATTGTAGATAATGTTTATTTGATATTAAACATCGATGATGATAAAATACTACACATAAATTAACATTTTTTACAAATTAAAACCAATAAATTTTTTCCTCCACATTTTTTTTATTTCTTACTTTTTTAGATATTTTTTTGTCTTTATACATAATATATATTTATATATACTTTCTTTAGAAATAATATAACATTATTTTCAAGTATAAAACTGGGTTGTTAATAAAAATTTAATCACGCTTAAATAAATAGATGAAAAAAATAAACAAGTATTCTTTTTACTTAAATAATTTATTATCATTATATTTAATTACTGTCCATAATAAATTTACAACAATTACATAGGAATAAATTATAATGTTCTTGATGTGGGAATATTTAGGGACTTCCATCAAGATTTCATTAATTAAAAATATTCAGATTTTTCTTTAAATAAATGTAAAGTTTTCAATCTTTTGGTATTAATATTATTTATACACTTTTTTTATAGATTGTTTGTTTCATATTTACTTTTAAAGTGTGTTTAGAATGAAATTTTACTGTCACCAATACTTCGCATAATGTTCATCTAATTACAATGTTAGTTTTTAAATTATTTACAAACAACACTGTTTTAACCATTTTAATTATTTTCTCTTTGTTCATATAATCTTTTTTAGCTAAATATTTATCATGTAGAAAATGTTTGCCCACCACAAACACTTTTTGGTTTTTCGCAAAATCTTTATGAGTGAACGTAAATAGTTAAAAAAAATAAAAAACATTTTGTAAGGGAATATTTTCAGATTCATAAATTTTTTTTTATAATTATTTTATAAATAAAATAAATCAATCATTAAAAATATTTTACATCAGGTGAATATGTTCTTCAAAAAATATTCTAATTCACAATATTGAGACCAAATAACAATAGATTATTCCTGAGAGTTTGAGTACTAAAATTATGAAATTTATAAAATATATTTAGGAATTTATTACAAAATATATTGACCAATTAAATTTTTTTTTTACTAATTTATAAAATTCATTTCTAATTTTAAGAAAGAGCATTCAAATCTCATTTAAATCCAAAGGATTAATCAAAAATATCGAATACTAAACGATTATAAAACGGTATATAAATCATTTGACCAATTTAAAAAGGTGAAAGAGGGATAATTTACAACTTTTTGTTATACTTTTAGTAACCAAATTCATTTATTTTTAAGCTACTGATGAGATCAGATATGAGTAAAATGGATAATTTAAACAAAAAGGTTTTGTTCTCAAATTTTGTTCTTCTAACGTAATTGCTGTTACATAACTTTTATTTATACATTATATTTCCAGTATAATTTAAGTACAATAATTTCAATTTTATTAGTGTGTATCTTTATAGTTTTAAATATTTAAATTTTTATTACTAAACGTATTTACAAGAAAGCATTATTTCTGTATAATAATATATTCATTAAAAATTAGTAAAATCTATATATTTATAAAAACTTAAATTTATATTAAATCTAATTTGTTTTTTTTCCATCGTTTTTGTTTATTCTTTTATTTTAAATTTATCCCAAAATTCCTATTTTTCTTTTAATTTTATTTTCAACACCTAACATCTAAAGTCTTATGTGTTATATATTTTGTAACATATTTTAAAAATAAAATTATATTAATTTGAACTCAACATGAGTGAAAACTAGTTAATGTTTAAATATTTATATTTATTTGTTTTATTTTATTTTAAGGATTGAATTCAGTATCATTATTGACAGTTAACCAAAAAATTATTAAATAAGATTTTGTATTTGAATTGGGAATTCCAAAAAAAAAAAAAAACTTGTATAAATTTGTTTGACGATAATCAACTGGCAGATTAAAAAATATCAAAAACAGGTTGAATTTAACTTCAAAAAATTCAATGTCATATCAACAATTCTGAAGGTAATGTTTTGAGAGTTTTTAAGAGCATTTAATGTGAAAAACAAATTTGGTTTTGTTGCACCGTAAGTTTAAGTGCTCATAACCAGATTTTGACTGAAATAGCAATGTTTCCGTTATTTTTCAATAAACATTTTGCTTATACTCATTCTTTTAACAGGAAATAAATTCAATAAGACAATATTAAAATTTGAAAATTCTTTATCTATCCACTAACTTTTTTAGTGGCAAGCTTCACTTCAAGTGGCTAACATCTTAATACAGTATTCAACGATCTGAATGTACCATGTAATTATTACTGACAAAATCCCAAAGCCTTCTTTTTTATATTTTGAGCTATAAGAAAATTTTAATTTGAACATATAATTGCATAATATAAAAATAATAATAATAGAATTAATCATTATTAAAAAAAATATTATGACAAAAATTGTTAGTTTTTAATAAAGCAATCCAAAAGCACGAAGTAAGTTAAAAGAGCAAATACATACATGTAAAATTACACACTTTATACACAAAAATTTTCAAAGCTTAGAATAATTTTCAATAAATTATAAAAAAATAATTATTAATATCACGTTTTAAATTTAAATTATAATATGATATTTGGCAACTATTTTTGCACACCTATTTATAATAAATAAATAAATTATAAGGAAAATATGATCGTTATAAACAATATCAAACTTCCGTGCAAAATATATTTCTCTTGTTGATGCTCACAATGTAGTTGTAGATTTTTATGCTGACAAATAACATGCTTCAATATTTGCCAATTTTGTACTATTTTGTACAATTTTTTTTGTACAATAAAAATTAAATACAAATTTTAACTTCAAAAAATCTTATCAATTATTTCTGCGAATATTTCACCAAATAAAGTTGCCGATTCTAAGCTTTAAAATTTTGACTAACATTTGAATATTTGTGTGTGCTTTCATTAAAAATGCCAAAAATTCCATGCTGATATATAAAGTGATTCTCATTCCTTTTGAAGATGATTCTGATGATGGGATGATGTCGATGGCCTGTGCTGTTGCGTTGTTGTAGGATTATGATAATGTTGACTGGGGTCATAAGAGATTCCTGATTGATTTACAGGATTATTATCAGTTGATATTGAATTAGAATTCTGGCCATGGTTACTTTCGACAGGCTTATTGGTATCCCTACGTAGCAAATAAACAGACCCATCAGCAGCTTGTTGTAAACTATATTCATTTGGAGAGCATAAATTTCCATCGGGATCTCTTAAATACTAAAAAAAATTATAAGTTACTACATATTTTTATTGAACAAAATTTTAATAATGTATAAACGTACATTTATCAGTTTAGGAAAATATATTGAATTTAAATTGGTAAAAGGTATAATCGAAATAGCTGTTTTAGTTAAGAGATAATGTGAGTTTTCGGCTAAAGGATTAAAAATTATTTTTGACAAATTAGATGTCTGAACTGTCATCAATAAATTTTTAATTAATATTAAAATGAGTCTGATAAACTGTATATTACTAGAATAAAATCGACATACCTGGAATACGTGTCTGTGTAAAATAGAAAATTTATTTGCAATTCTATTTTTTTCGCCTTTTAGAATTTCTCTCTCCGAGTAATACTCCTCTTTCTGCCTGCGAACTTTCCTGACTTCATCTTCTAAGGAAATAATTTGATCCAATTTACGCTTTCGACAATTCTGAGCAGCTACTTTATTTTTACCTCGTCGCCGAATATCTCGAATAAGAGATAATTGATTTTCAGTCAAATCATATTTACTCAAGCGTTCGTTAAACTCATCCATTGGTAGATTTATGATGTCGGCTACAGTGATCGGTATATTCAATGCACGAGCACGTTTTTCATCCCGAGTTAAATGTTCATCTTCAGCAGCAGTAGCCGCGGCATGTGCAGCAGCTAATCGTTTTGAAAGTTTTTTATCTCTTGTTTGCGGTCTAGGAACAGAACCGGTTCCTTGTGGTAATGTATACGTGTGATTATGGCCTATAAGATCATGTGGAGTTCGAGGAGTTCTTAATGTCTGCGGATGATTTCCAAAATCCAATGACCAATGACCATATTTAAAATCTTCTTTTGATAAACCAATAGCTCCATCTAGACCAGTATGATGATGATGGTGATGAAGGCCTACATATGGATCATATTCATATTTAATAGTGCCTGATACAGCGGGCGATACAGTGGGAGCCCCCGGCATTTCCAAATTTGAGTTCGCAGCTATATTGTTATTACTTTGTGGCTCTTGAAAATATCTTTTACCATACATTTGATGTTTTTTCTGCGCTACTGGTGCCTGTTGTCTAGAATTATCACCCATTCGATTGTAAGAATAATCATGGGCCCCTGTTGCCACACCTGAATATTTTCCGTGATGATAATCCTGAGCGGAATCAGAACCTTCTCCCCATTCCCCGTCTGACAATGATGGAACTCGTTCTGATCCCATTGAACTGACAGCGGAATCACTTGATGCATCTAATCTATCAGTACCACCGACAGAAGCTCCTATTCCGTCATTGCCCATTGTTGAACCAACTATACCGTTATTAGTATCTGTTGAGTTGATACCAAGACCACTCTTTAGATGATGATGCGTTGCCATGGCGTGTTGTAAATGAGTTGTTGTACTATTTCCTCCTAACACCGAAGAATTGTTACTGGTTGCATTACTGTCAACCATTCGCATCGAACAAAAACTTTCATTAACACCCATATCCATTAGTTGGAGATCTTCGTCATTTAAAATTGAATTAATAAATCCATCAGTTGTATGATTCATTTCAGATGACGTGTTCTAAATTAATAAACAAAAATAATAAGTACACATATTAAGTATTATAAGGTTTAATTTATAATAAACTGGATTACTTACAGAGTAATACATCATATCATGTTCCATTTTATAAGCTGTTGCTCCAGAATCATTTTCATGACTTGAATTCGTTAAATGCATGCTAGATGAAACAGCGGAACCTAAATTGTGGCCGTAGTGCGGCTGAGGAGCACCACCCAATTCTGCTAATGAAGCATTATGTAAAACTGGATGTTGTGGGAAATGACCATGCTGATGCATAGTTGCACCCTGTAATTTATAAGTATATTATAAACATTATTATAATACTATATGCAAATGAACATTTAATAAAATTTAAAATAAACAATTTTTTTTTTTACCTGATGATAATAAGGATTTGGATAATGAGAATATGGCGTCATATCTCCTACACCCATACTTGGTATTGGATTAAATAAACTTGCTATATCTTGAAGGCGTTGCTCCATTGATACACCTCGACTCAAGGGAACTCTTGCCTAAAAAAAATTTAAATTCAAACTAAATATTTTTAAATAGAATATAGGAACAAAATAGAATATAGTCTGAAAATATTGCGAAGAAAAATAATTTTCATAAAATTTAAAATGACATAAAAAAATGTTACAATGCAGTTTCAAAGAAAATATAGTTTTTTGCGATATTATTTTGTTGTTGCTGATATTTATAAACTTAATTGTTGTATTTTTGTGTTGCTGAGCATGAATATCTATGTTGTGATAATTTAAATGTTAATAATAAAAACATTAATGAATTTTAAAAATTCTACACTACCATGCATAAGTATTAAAATACAAAGATAATTTTACTGATTATAACTAACAATTTACAATATACAAAGTATATTGTATTTTATTTAATACTTATGCATGGTAGTGTAGAATCTTGATTAGCAACATAATAATTGTAAGTTTTAATGTTTTTTACGATTTTAGCATCACATAAATTCATTGTATACTCCTGATGATGACTTGGATCAAGTCGAAATATTGAGTTAAAAATAAAAAGAATATATCATCAACAATAATTGAATGTTTGACGAAAATTCATTAATGTTTTATTATTAACATCTAAATTATCACAACATAGATATTCATGCTCAGCAACACAAAAATACAACAATTATAGTTTATAGTTTTTTATTTTCAATAATCAAGGTAGGGTTATAATAAAGTTTTTGTATTGAAATGAAAATTTTGGAAAACCAAAATTACGTTGCACATAAAATTTTGGAAATAATACAAAAAAATAAATTTTGTTTATTTCTATTTTAATTATAGCTAGTTACATTTATTAATTACATTTTATTATAAAATAAATATAATTTTAGTGTGTTCATTTTTATGAAAGCAATTTTGTTATTAAAATAGAAAAAAGACTTGACACAAAGTTATGATTTTTGATTTTCCTAATTTGTAGAAAATAAAAAAAAGTTATAGGCTTTAGCTTTTTCCTACATTAAATGTTTTTGATAAGAATATATAATTAGTCATAATATAACATAAATTTCTTAATAGTAAAGTAGCATAGGGCACTAAATCTCTAAATATAAGTAATTATAATGAAATTGTATTATATCGGCATAAATTAATTTGAATTTAAAAAAGTACCTTAATAAGTTAAGTAAATATTTATATCTTGCTATCTCATTAAATTAGTCGAAATTAGTATTGTAATTATTTTGGATAACATCTCAGAAAAATAATAGATCTTTGTATCCTGATTTTTTTTTTAGATGTTTAGAAACACAATAGAGAGCCTTAAATTATTTTTAATGCGCTAAGCCTGCAACTACATTTCCGTCTAAATACGAAATATACCTACATTATATTTGATTGTGATTGATGAAATAATTAAAATATTTGACCATAGTTTTTCATTTTCTCGAAAGTAAATATATTTGTAAATTATAGTTTTTTTTTTTGTGCCATAAAATTGTAATTATAATTTTACGAAAATAAAGGAAAGTTCGTGTTTGACATATGCAAATTTATTGAAAAAAGTCACTTTAAAAAAATACGCCTCTTAATGGTAACATATAATTTTTTGTTGACACGCAATGATCGCTGTTCATTAGATTCTTATGTGTAGAACATTTTCAAGAATATTTTAAACTGAATACTGATAATTATTGAAATATTAAATAACTAAAATTTTCGTTTTAATTTTAATGAACGAGAAATTATCATAGCGAATTTGACAAAATTACATTGGACCTTTTTGAAATCGATTTCTTTAGCAGTAGTAACCGATTTTAGACGGATTCAATACGGTCACAACTTACTCCAAGGTTTTGACGAAATAAGGCTTAAATGTTTTATTATATGCATGGATCGAGACTTTATGAAATTGTTTAGATAATTTTAACCTTTCCGTGCAAGCGATTCACGTGTATTTTGATTAAAAATGGCTGCGCATAAATCATTTCGAATTAAACAGAAACTTGCGAAAAAACTGAAACAAAATAGATCAGTTCCGCAATGGATTCGTCTCCGGACTGGAAATACAATCAGATATAATGCCAAAAGACGTCACTGGAGACGCACCAAGTTGAAGTTATAAATAATCAATGGTTTTTTTACCAATTTAATTATAATGGACATTTTTATGATGTAATAACCATTCATTTAAAATAATTATTCTATCGAAAAGAAAACCAAAAAAATCTGAATGCTATTTTAATAGCGTATACGCACTCATTCAATTTAGAATTCGAGGAGATTATTTAAAAAAAAGCTGTTTCTGCTGATTTTCACATGATAAAAGAAACTGGAGAAAAGAAAAGTTTTTTTTAGCGAGAATAAATAAAGTAGTTTTAATAGTTATTTATATTAACATAAAACTGAAACGATTAATAAGCGTTCTATCGAATTTTGCTTCTAAGTATGAAACAAAGAAGATTTAATCTAACTATTATAATTATATAGTTAATTCAATGTTTTTTTATAATAAATTTCATATATCAAAAAATGTTATTTTTTAAATATAAATTTCATTTTTTTTTTCCTAACAAAAAAATAAATAAATTATCTGTTATGTTATATGAGATTTCTTTACATAATTAAAATTGTATAAAATAAATATAAACAGAAAATAATGTGTATTATTGATAATAGTAATTGAATAAAAAAATTGTACGCAAAAAGAGGAAATAGAAAAATAAAATGTAATTTTTGGTTTATAATAAAAAAAAAAAAAAAACTTATTATTTAGATTTAGAACTTAACCTTGAAAATATTATAAAAATATTAGTTATTTAATAGTAAGAATTATTAAATTTTATATAACATTTTAGAATATTTTTTTTTAATTATAAATATTACAGGGGATTTGACGGGTATTATTAACATATTTATATATTGAAATATATTTGAATATTTTTTCTTGAAATTACAAATATAATCTTTCATGTAATTTGTCAAAGTTACATATGTATGTACATATATAGTTAGTTTTTTTTTTTTTGTAAATTGTGAAAAATTTAAAAGAAATTTAAATTATCCTCATTATTTCTTAATGACAAAAAATTAATTTATGAATGTTTATCTATTTAATTCACATATATATATATTATACAAATTTAAAAAACCTTTTTCCTAATTGTACCAATACTACCTATTTATTTAATTCTTTAATAATTATATAAAAATTGTATCCTTTATAACTACAAATACGAGATTTAAAACTATTGTTCATTCTTATTTTGTTATCTTAAGATTACTTGGTCTAAATTTTCATCGGTTCAACCGAAATATTTGATTATAGAGATTATAAAATAAATCATTATGTAAGTTGATAAGTAGGAGTATGAGATGTTAAATAAAATAAAAAAACCTATTAATTTCTCAACTTGACATAAAAAGTGAAAAATTTAATAAAAAAGATATAAAACAGTGTTTTGTTTGTAGCAAAATTTAATTTTGTTTGCTCATAAAATAAATATGTAAAATAATAAATAAATAGAAATTTCTGTGCAAATTCAATTTAATAATTTTTATAAATTGTATGATGGTTTGAAATATTTGAATTAGTTTTTGAAGTATTAAAGATAATTTGATATTTTAATGTTTAAATATTTTTTAAATTTGATTTTACACTTGTTAGAGTATGAAAATTAATTATTTTACTTACTTATATTTAGTTATATTATTTACAATATTTTGAAATAAAAAATACCCAAAATTTGCGGATTTTTGCGGTACTAAAAAGTCATTCATAAGTTAATTTGATTGTTTTGAAGAAGAAAATTACAAAGATAACTGGTAAAAAAAAATAGAATTGTATTGGAAACACATAGGCAACAGAAATTCTCAAAAATCTAATGCCAATATTTTACTTGAAAAAAATAAATATAAATTATTTGCGGTTTTAAAAAGTTATCAAAATAAAATTACAATTAATTTATTTAACTTCCTTTTTTTACCATTATTTTTTCAATAATTTTAATTAAATTATTGTTTTTTTTTTAACATTATACACATTTTTAATTATATTGGTTTTGATTCTTCATCCAAATGAGAATAAAGAAAATAAATTGATAACAACTACCACTTTATATTTGTACGAGTTTTTCTGACTTGATATTTTATTTGATTGTGACTGTGTGAAAACTGAAAACTATACAAAAATTAATATAAAAAAAACTAAAAAATAGTATATATGATGTAGAGTAATATTAATTTTGATTTAATTTATAGTTCTTTTTGGAAAATTTTTCTTTATCGAATTTTCAGAAGTGTAGTAAGTTGTTAAATGTACAAAAACATAGGTAATTTTTTTAGTGATTAATCATTCATACAAAAATAACTTTATCAAATTCTCAATCGGTAAAAATTCCATCCAGTACAATATGAAAAATATGAAGACCGAGTCAAAAAAGTTAAAATAATCAAAAGGGAATAAATATTTTAGGGATTGAATCTAATAACGGTTATTGTAATCAATTTAAAGTTAGTTAAAAAAAAATATATATTTTAACAATATCTTTATACACCAAATACGTTTAATTATTTTAGCTTCAAGGTTAAGGTAAGCAAAAAAAAAACTATAATCAATCAAAAAAAAATATTTATGTGTAAATTTTTTTTTACCACATAATATCTTTTAAAAAATTCTCTTCTTATTAACGTACGCGCAATTTAGAATATTTGTTTTGTTTTGTTGAACGTTCGATGTTTTTGTACATAATATATTTATATATTAATTTTTTTTTTTTTTAATTTCAATTTGATGAATTATTATATTAAATTAATAAAGTTTTTTTTTTAAGATATCTATACATTAAATTAAAAATCTCACAAAAAAAAAACGAAGTTGTTAATTGAGATTAAATAACAATAATTAACAATGTTTGATACTTTTATCATTAATTAATTATGTAGCCAGCAAGATGTTGTTGTCGCTTGCATAAAAAACAGGCAAATCCACCTCCGACACAATTTTAATTAGCTCTGAAAAATCTATATTTTTTTATTTTAAGGATATATTTTTGGAGGAATTCGGTTGAAACAAGATTGACACATTAAAGGGGAAGATTTTCAAAGTTTTCATAATTTTTTTTTTAAGTTTAATAAATATTTTTGATGACTTTTTTTTATGGTTACTGGTGATATCAATTGATCACATTGATATTCTCAAAAAAAAAAAAAATTCCTTTTTAAAGTAAAACAAATCTTACAAAAATAGATTGCTCAATGTGAGCTCAAAAAATTTTGTCATTTTTGACATAGTTTTTTTTTTAAAAATTAAAATAATAATTTATCACTAAAATGTTAAATATTATAGTAAGACATATTATGGAAGCAACTGAATAGTAGTACCTATGTAAATATTTGAAATTTTAAACTTTCTTTGTTGATTCTGTTTCAATAATTTTTGTGATCATCAAAATCATTCCTTTCAAATACATTTTTACTAATATTTATTAACTAACTGCTTTCTTTTTGTTTCGTTAATATCATTTAGTCCAGAAACTTTTTTTGTATTATTATTTTTATCAAAATTAAAAAAAAATAAAATATATAAAAATTCTATAAATCTAAAATCTATAAATCTTAATTGTATTTTGGCGCACTTTATATTTTATAAATATCCACTGTTTTAGATTCACATTACAAATGTTTACATTTTTATGTAAATGCCAATCAAAATAAAAAAAAAAATATTATTTCAAAAACTTTGATATTACAACGTATTATTTTTCTTTCTTATTTTTTTTTTAATAAGATCATTTAAGGATTAAAGAGTGAAAATGTAAATTTTACATTTAAATTCTCAGAATTATTGTTATTTCTTTTTTTTTTTTGTGAAGATTTAAAATTTTTTGTTTAAGATACAAGTTGCCGCCACGAAGTTTAGATATAAACTGCTGATAGTCTAGGATTTTGTATGTAATTTTGATTTTATGTTATTTTAAATGTATGTAATAATGCTGTACGTGTTGAATACAGATATTTTTTTTTTTATTATTTTTCTTAAATTCTAATTTGTATACATTTATTTCATTCATGCTGTAAACAGCGTTTGCTGTGGATAGTAGTATATTTTTTTCTTTATTGTATCTGAATATTCTGCCGGGCATTATCACTTATTTATATGTATTAAATAAAAAAATAAATGAAAAATAGAGATTCTGTGTATGTTTACCTATGTTTATAAATATTTTGTTACTTTGTTTTGTTTTGCATTTGAAAATTGTATTTAACTATTAAGCTGGTGTTATAAAAACTATTAAAAATGACAGGTAGATTAGAGTTTTTTTTTTATTATAAATTTTTTTTTTTAAATAAAATATACTAGTTATCATACGGATTTTAAAGAAATTAACTTTAGCTATAAAAAAAAAAGCAAACTTTAACCTTTGATTTGATCTTTAAAATATAAAAAATCCAAGAAAAATAGAGAAGTGAAACGTGAGTACAATCAAAATTTTATAGTAATAAACTGCATCAATATTTATGTCAATAATCCATTAAACTTATCCATTTTTCCGTGCGGTCGATTATCTTATTTTTATTTAAACTAGAAAGCCAAATAAATCAATATTAGAATATTTTATAATAATGTTAATGTAGAGAAAGGAAAATTTTAAAAGAAATTGCACATAAGTTGGTTTAAAAAACTAATGAAAAGAAATAATTGTGAAAAAATGGTTTTGCAATAAAAAAAAAAAAAATTAAACTGATAATTTCAACTTCTACGTCATACGTAACTTAAGTATTTAATTCCTCTTCATATCTTCATCAAAAAATACTTAAAACTGTTTTTTATTTATTATTTACAGAATTGAAAAAATGAAGCATAAGTCACAAATGACTCCCATCTACAGGCACATTTTAGTAAATTTTTCCATCTTTCTGATAATAAAAATTCTCAAACACAAAGATATTAAGAAGAATATAAATTTAATAAAATTTAAATAATAAATAATTTCGTTATAGACTTTTAGAAATCATAAATATTTAAACTTTAAAAAATTTAACTTGGTATATTTACATATTTTTATTATTAAGTCTTCTTCAAAGCTATATTCGCGCTGCTTACTAAATAAAAAAAGATTTTTAATTGCATTTGTTGTAAATTTACTTATCAATTAAGTTTATTATATAGTGAAGGATAACGGTGAAAAAAAACATAAAACATTATTCTTGGTAAAAACAATAAATGCTTATTTAATTATTTATTAAATTACAATATTTTTTTTTTTTTGATTTATTATAAGATATTAAATTTTACCTAAAGTAGCTGGATGCAATATCAAATTATATGCATTAATTTGCGCACATACTTCTTCTTCATTCAAATTCAACTGATTTCCCTACAGGGTTTAAAAGATTTTTCTTTTTCTTTAAATTTGTAATTATCAAAGTGTAAAAAAAAGGCAATATACATACATGCTAAGTGTGAAAATGACATAAATAACATAAATTATAATTCATGGTATGAAATTTAGATTTTTTTTTTTTTAATTCAAATTTATTATACAGCCGTATTAGATTTTCTGACCGGCATCAAAAAATGAATTAATAAAGAAAATTTTAAAAATTCTAAGCAGCAGATCGAGCCACAATAAGTTATAAAACATAAAAAATAAAAAAGAATACTTGAGACATTGACATTATTCAATAAAAGTATATCTGGTAAATTTAAAAAAATAGTTGAAAATAACTAAAAATATTTATAATTTTAATCTAATTTCAATTGTTGTGACATTCTAGCCTTAGTCATTCTGAAAACACTAAATTAATTGAATTAAGTATTTTTGTCTATGTAAGTATCTGGACATAAATTTACTGAACAATTTGTACTATACTTCACTAAAATATACTACTTAGGTATTTTTCTTATAATCTTAATCAGTTGTTAATAAGAGTTGATGTAAGTCATAATCTTTTAATATGCATAAAACAAAAAACAAAAAAATAGTCTTTAAGCGAACTTTAAATCGACAATGTAAAAAAATGCAACAATAATTAACGTTTCTCTGTTCTGTGTGGTATTAAAAAGTATTTACTCTTTTTGCTGAGAAGAGGAGATGGATATTTAATTACTATTTGGAAAAAAAAAATATCCAATATTTCAAGTGCGATTCTAATAAATTGATTAACACTTTTTTTAAGAAGAAAAAGTTTTGTAATAAAATAAACTTTTTTCTGCACTCGCAAAAATAAATTAATCGTTTTAATGATAATTTAGGATTATATTTGAAATTAAAATGAGATGAAAAAAAAAGTTGTATTAATGGGACATGTGAAAACAGTAATTAAACTATTAATCGATATTTAGTATTGTGAAAAAAAAAATTCCATTACAATAAGTGGGGTACGACATACTTTAAAATTGGAAAGTTATTTTAAGTTCTTCTAAATTTTGTTTAGAATACTATTGAGTGTTGTAAAAAAATATCGAAAATGTATGTCCACTTCTTCTTTCTTAATTACCTTGGACAATCTGTTAGGTATTGAAAAGTTAATGCATAATATACAGTTGCAAATTAAGGATAAAATGTAGTGTGTACAACTTAATTGTTTAAGAAAGGCCTATTCTCGAATTCTGAGTAGTTGCTGCAGGATACTTCTTTGTAGTTCAAAAATATTATTGAATAATAATTGTAACATGTTTTTATATGTTTCAAAAACTCAATAAAATAATTTAGAAGAAAAGAGCGAAATTACGAATTCCTCAAGATTCGAGTGTAACAACACTTAATACATACCAAAACATCATTCCGATTAGTTTTTAGTTTGTATATAAAAAAAAGATGTTTGTTATTTTTTATCAAATGTTTGAAAATAGTTTTCAAAATGATTTTTATGAAATTGTAGAATTAAAAAACCCTTTCTAGAACGAGGTGTTTCAACATAAGTGAATAGTCAATAAAAATTATAAAATAAGTTTTTTTGTAAGAGAATCTTTCATTAAAGTGTAATTAAATAAAATATTATTCTTTATTTTCTTTTTTTAAATTTCTTACACATAACTTTTTATTAAGTCAGGTAAGAAGAGTTAAAATTAAAAATTAATTTTTACCGGAATTATAAAATTTTACAATATTCGTAGGATTCTTGCCATAACTAATCCTTTTGTGGGTATGAGTCGAATTGCATTCATAAAGCAATTAACGTTTCAAATTGCTGTTGAAACAAAATTTTTTTTTAATTTTACAAAAAAAAATACAAGTTCAACACCAAAAAGGAAAGATAAATAATAATTGTTTGTGAAAAGAATGTATGCTACCTGTGTTTTGATAAAAATAAATAAAAAAAATAAAATTGAAGAAGAATGTCAAGAAGTTTATAAGTAAATTTGGTTAAGAATAGATTACACCCCCATTTTTAAAACGTTTATTTAGGATTTTTCATGAAAAGTAAAATCTATTTATAATTTTTGAGGTGCTAGTGCTAGTTGTATGAAAAAAAGTCTTACTTTGAATAATATTTTACTCAGAAATTAAAATAGCGAAAGATTTTCAAATTAAGAGTTTATTTTGAAACTATTTTTCTTATTCCCGACATAAAAATTGATTTTTAATATTAAGTTCATTTACAATCCAGATCTTAAAGTTATAAATGATTTAGCCTTGTTCATGTAGGGTTAATATTAGTATGTTATGTATTTTCCCATAAATTAAAAACCACCTAATTAACCAAATCTTACTTTAATTAAAAATAGAACTGCATTCGAAGTTTATTTCTCGCTATCTTACAATAATTTCATCTTATTTAATTAAGTACTAATATATATCGGAATTTTGTTTTAAATAGTTTTAAATTAGAATTTTATAAAGATTCAAAAATAATGGCAAAATTTATAATTTATTTGAACATTTGTTTTATATTATTAAATTATTCTTTAACTTCTAGGAGCAATTTTGCTTGATAATAAGTTCGAATAATGTCTTTGTTTTATTTCAATAACCATAATGACAAGATTCTGAATTTTACAAGAGTATCAATCGCAAGATATTTGTGACTGAAACAAAAAACTAATTCTAATGAAGATACGATGAACATGAATTTTGAAATAAAAACATATTATTGAAAACAAGGTAAAATTTATTTAAAAAATAAAAAGTATTTTTTATACGATTGATTTTTGACATTTTAAGTGCATAATCAAAACATTTTGGGATATATTTGATCTTAGTGTCATCTGAAATTATAATTTTATAAGTAAAAAAATTATAACTTTATCCAAAGAATTTTTTTTTATGCAGACAGAAAAATATAATCTACCTTCTCTGTATAAGAAGAATAAAATAAAAACCCTTGAACTTTTGTTAAAATTTAAGTAGTTTTTATAAGGAAAGAAAACACTTCATCACCAGACTCAAGAGTTCTTTAAAGATTTCTTTCTTAGGTTTTATGCAAGAAATAAGTCTGTATAAAAATTATTATTATTTTTATTTTTACCAGGAAATTTATATTTTTATTTATTTAATTTAAACGTGTTTTTTTTTTTTGCTTTTATTATTTATAAAAAAAAAATGAATATAAATTTTTGAATTTTGCACCAAAATAACATTATATTGCATATTGAATTTTAGTACTTATGACGTAAGAAAAATTAATCTAGAAATATTTTCAGACTTTTTAAAATTTTTTGTTTCAATAAATACAAATATTTTATGATCCAACTTACTTGATGGTGATGATGATGAAAACTGGACTGTCTAAATGCACTATTTGCACTTCCATAGTTTTGACCAATACCTCCAGTTCTATGAGGTTGGTGAAATGGACCTGCTGACTGTATCATTTTGGCAAATTCTTCTTCTAATTCATTAGCATCCTCAAAATCTAATAACGGTGAAGGTAATGAAGATGGTAATTCTATTTCTTCAACTATTTCATCAAATTCTTTAGTTTCAGTTTCAGCATTCACAGTAGGTTTTCGTTCAGATTTATCTTTGAGACTTTCTAAAATTGGTGAAGACGATGTTTGGACTTTTTCCTATATTGGAATGAAAAAAAAAAAAAAACATTAAATATTTTATCTAGAAAAAAGTTTGTTCTCTATTAAGAGCATTGAAGTCTTTTGTATTAAAGGAATAAATATATACGGTGGATTGAAATAATTTAAAATACCAATAACAAACCTCTTCTTTATCGTCTTCTTTGTTCAAATCCGCTAGTTCCAAAACGTCTTGTAAAATTTCATCTAAATAAACATTTGATTGCCAAATGTATTCACCTGTAATGCAAAAAAAAAATTTTTTTTCGATTTAAATTTTTAATTTTATAACATCTTGCATTGCAACATTTTAATAATTTGATTTTAATAATTTGATAGGTTTTATCCAGAACTGAATTAATTGTTTTTCAGAGTTGATAATTAGTTGACTTCTTTAACAAAATTCTAACGTGGCTTAAAAATTTAATAGATTATACTGAGAAAAAAATTATTTCTTTCATAAGCCCGTCTGTGGCTTTGGCAATATCAACTATATGTATCATTCAAATAAAATAATGTTGAATTTAATATAATGAAATTTTAAAGCTAATCAAATAAATTAAAATAACAATAAAGGTATGAAGCAAAAAAAAAAAAAAAATTAACGCATCTAAATTAAGTTTTTTTTTATTATGTGCGGGATCCATTAAAAAGTTACATATTCATATATATTATAATTTTTGATCAAAATTTTTAACAAAAATGGCATAATCTTGATGGAAATAACATCGATATTTAAAGGCGGCATACATTAGTTGTGGTTTTATTTTTGGTTAAAAACATATTACGAGGTTAAGCGAAAAAGTTATAAAAATCTCTATTGCTTACAAAATGAACGTTTCATGTGACTATATATAGTTTTTAAATTAAATAGATAGTTTTACAAGATTAAAAATAAGCGAGAAAAAAATAAAACAGTTTTTTCTTTGATTTTTGAAAATTTTTTTAAAATTTCTGTGCAGGTGCACAAAGATGTTTTAGAATCTTGCAGTCCTCTACGATTTGGCATGTTGGTATAATGACAAAAGGATTATGTGGTAAAAATGAAGTAAAATGATCGTCACAGTTTTCATATATTTAAAAATGGGATTCACAAAAACTGATTGATATTTATTACATGTACATTGTACATAATAGATATATGTATATATATATATATATATTTTCTAAATTTAATGTTGACCCTAAAACTTTTAAAATCATCTTGGTATGCACGTTTTAAACTTTGATGGAAACAAATTAAAAAATAAAAAAAAATAAATTATATAAAAAGCATATATATTGAAAATTACATACATGGGAGCGCGAACAAAAAAATATGTTTTTTTTTTGTTGATAAAATGAAACAACTGTCGATTCCAAATCCATTAAAAATTCTTTACTTTTTTCATTTTGTAATTTTATGTGAAAAATTAAGAAAAAAAAAATTTTTGTTTTTTTTTTAGATTGTTATGTTTTTTAACAGGAAATGCCGCGCAACTAACAAACAAAATGGTTGGCCGAAAAACATTTTTTTAAGTTATTTTTTTTTTTGATAATTTTTGGTTAAATTAAAGAAAGACATGAAAGAATTTCTTTTCATGTTTTTTTTTTTGTTATAAAATAATTTTTTTACAAGAAAAAAAAAACAACTAAATTTCATGTTAAAGGGTCAATACAAAAGACCTGATGAATTCTGTTGATGACCAACCAATTTTTAACTAACACTGAAAAACCCAAATTTTGTTCTTATAATTTGTCGTAACGTTTGAGTTTGAATTATTCGATCTTTTTTCAATTCGTTCGGTCTAGATTATCGATATTTTTTGTTTTGGAAAATATCATTTCACTAATTATTTATATTTGTTCGCATCACAATTGAATTATTGACGAATTAATTGTGATTAAATTTCGTTTTCATCATTTTATCAACTTTTAAGTTCAGTGCAGTGTTGAATTTTTGAAAATTTTAATAAAGAATATTAATATCTTCTAAACTTCAAAAAAAAATTGAGGATTTTAATAATTTCAAAAATTTCAGGCTAAAAAAAAAATTCTAATTCCAAATATTCGAAATAATTAATAATTAAAAATAAAATTTATAAAAAATTTAATTTGTTAATAAAAGAAAGTATTCCCAAAAACAGAATCAAATAAACAATTTTATATTCATATGAATATTCGACCTAAGTTTTGACAATTCATTCAATCATGATGTAATAATAATACCCACTTGTAACTTGTACATATGTACATAATGTACAAGTAATTGTATATAAAAATAAATTTGTATTATTGTAACATGAATTATTGCATTTTTGTATAATTATACCAAGTCACTTTCATCATAAACTTGAAAATAATAATAATAATAAAAAAAAAATAAAAATAGTAATAACATGTAACGTCAGCATGAAAATGCTAAAAAAAAATTTACACTGTTCTTTGGCTGATTAAGCATAAATTCCATAAAAATGTCTGGTCTTTTACTATTAGAAAACTCTTAAAATTTTTAAAATTTTGCAAAATTTCATTCTTTAAAGGTCAATAATCTGATGATTCCGGAAAAAAAAAAATTGTATTTTTATGTCTAGAATTTTTGCTTATAATCGATATTAATAATTGATTTTTATTGTCACTTTCTGTATACATTATGGTTAAAATAGAATTCAAAGTTACTTTCATTAGTCAAAATAGTCGCATTATAACTAGGGTCGTTAGCGTAGTAAAATTATTCAAATATATAAAAACAAAATATAATGGGAGCTTATTAACTATACGGTTTTAAAGTTAAAAACTTCAATTTAAGCACCTTTAAGTATGTTTCGAGAAACTAATAATCATACATTTTTATTTCAATTTATAATTCGTTGTTAATCAAATAAAAATTTATCTGCTTGTTATACTTATTAGATATTTTAAATATAAATTAAATATGCTCTATTTTCGACAAAACGAAATGATTAAATTTTGGATTACTTATTTACATAATAATCAATATATGAGTGATTGAAAACCTAGTTTATGAATGTGATAATGAATATGTAGAAATAATTAGTTATAAGTGGCTATTTATAACTAATTACAATGAAACTATATTTTACATATCAATAATCTTAAATCAATAAATAATTTTTTAGTAGATTATATATTGGGCATTCTAATAAAATTTGAATAAACAATAGACAGTTAAATGTGTAATTTAACATAAGCCCCCAACAATTTATTAAGTTCATTTATATAGGCAAATGTTATCATAAGAAATTATCAGAAAAAATAAATCAATTTCTCTTTTGACTAATATAGTAAGCTCCCCAAAATTTATATTCTACTAGAAAATATATTCTTTTAAATAAAATAAAGAATCAAATCAGTATAATGTAGATACAAATTCCATTACTTAATAATTTTGTAGATAAATCGATTGTACTAAAACGATGCATTCATAGTGAACATACAACCTAAGTACTTCATTATTCTTAATATCGGCATTATCTAATTTTTAATTCAATATCGAGATAATAAGGTTATCATTGTCGATCTTATTTCGTTTATTTCTTTTAAATAATTTGTCAACGCACGTAATACAAATATCCTTTGGTTCAAAATAATATTCAAAGAAAATTTTTACTATTTCTATATATTCACATAAAAAATTATGTAAACAAAATTTATTGTGTTAAACAAACTATTTAAATAATATTTAACCCAAATAGATATAAAATGTTTTAATTTTACCTTACACCTTATGTCAACATATCTTATTATTATTATCCTATGGGTGAAATGAAATATAAACAATCCTCAAAAAGTGTTTCATTTTGTTGGAAATTATCGCCATGTGTCAATAAAAGAAAAGGTATTATTCCTCAAACTAAATTTCTTTACACTTCAGTGGAGCTCTGTGAATTGTGAAAAGTAAACAGAAATTTTATAATATTCTTAACTATTCTTAATTAAAAAAAAAAATAATTTTAATGACACGGTTTGTCGATTTTATTAATAATATCAGTCGAATAAATTTTGAATCTAAGTTTTCTAAGTATTCTGTACGTTGAGAAATTAGAAGTAAATTTAAGACTTTAGAAAATTAATTCTCCACTAGGAAATATTAAAATTATATCTGTTCTTTCTATACATTCAATAAAAATCTTTTCCTTCATTAAGTAGATTTGGATCCATATTATGTTATGCATTAATATAAAGAATTTTATGAGCATCAGTCAACAGAAATATTTATGAAACTTTAACCCTATTTTTTTAACATAAAAAAATATGCTTAAAATATTATATGTTTCTTAAAAAAAAAAAAAAGCTTAATGTGGGCGTTTCATTGTCTCCATTTGTTAAAATTTAACACATTAATGGCATAAAAAAGAAATAAATGATAAATTTATGAACGATTTAATATCAATTTGAAATTTAAAAAAAATGTATGTGTGGGTTGAGTTATATTTTCCTCGAAAATTGTCAGAAGTACAAAATTTTAATTGGCGGGCCATATTTATTTACGGTGTAATTCGCAAATTTTGAAATTTATAGAACCTTTAAACTTATCCATTTTTAAAGACAAATTAGGTTGCTTGGAAAATTTGAAATAAAATAAGAATAACATTAAGTTGCATAAGTCACTTTGATATTATTTTAAACTACAATTTCTGCTGATAATTAATTATGATTAACTATTAGAAAATGATATGACCAAAAATTCTTATATATTTTCTATAGACCCCTGATTTAAATAATTAAAATAAATGTACATAATATATATTTTTTAAATTGCTATCAATAAAGATCAGACATTATCAATTAATGTCAATTAAATGTAATTTTATTAATAGATTTTTTGAATTGGATTGAATGTCCATTTCTCGCCTGTCTGTAATTTAACAGAATTAAATAAAATATTTTATGGAAAACTAAAAAAAAGAAAAGAAATTCTGAATTTAGAATATAGAATAATAGAATTTATATAAAATAGGATTTTTATTAACAAATATTGAAGGCACATATTAATTTAAATGTACATACAATTACTTTTTAATAACTTTGTAATACAAAAAATTCAATACTGCAAGAAAAAAACTAGCCCTCTTGGTACTAAACATTGTTTGGTTTCTTCTAGATTACAGAAAATATTTTTAAATAAATTTGATTTGAATAAATAAGAATATTTTATTTCCATCAAAAATAAATATGCAATGTGGAATCATTAGTCAGCTATATAATTGTGTAATGTGCTACTTTTTTTGGTGCTAAAAACATAATCATTGAAACCAATTTAAAAATTAAGCTTTTATATTGAGTGAAAAATAATGTTAATGAATATTGGGTATGTAGATCAATTATATTTTCGTTTTATAATATTGTATTTTTCATTAAACAGAAATAAAATTATGATATAAGAAATAATATTCTGTGGTGATTAAAAAATAATCTATTTTCTTCTTAAAAATTAAAATTTTATGGCGTAAATAACGCAATTTTATATAAAAATAATATGGTCAAATTTTATTAAAAAAAAAATCATAAAAGTAAAATTCAGTACTTTAATGGAAAATAATTTATAATTACACGTTATTTCCTTAAAAAAAATCTGTATTTTTTTTCCTTTATTTTATAATTTATAGTATTGGAACTAAAATGACCTTGAATAGTGTTAAGTTACCTAAATTTTTATGGTCGAATTATTAAAAGAATTTTTAGAAACCAAATTTTATAATAAAATTATGTAAAAAAAAAAAACATTGTTTAATAATTCGTATCAATTTTGAGGTTTTTCTTCATGAAAGCCTTGAAATTGTTTACAAATTCACAAATTAGTAATTTAGAATTAAAATTCAGTCTTTTTTATATTATGTAGAATATTCCGATTTGATTTTGTATTTTTAATTAAAATTTTTATAAAATTTACTTTGAGCACTTTAAAAAATATAATATTGTGAAAAATTCAAAACGTGGGAAATTTAGTTGATTTATTTATATGAAAAAAAAATTATAACACCTTGTAAAAATTCATGTTTTTTTTTCACGGTAAGCAAAGTTTTGCTATTAGATTTATAACGAAAAATACACGGGCTTTGATCTCCTAAGACATATATTGTTATTGTAACAGTTCGACAAACTTTCGAGTGTTTAATGAAACCTTATAAAATTTAATGAGTTAATCCTAGAATACAAATTTTACTATCAACAGATAAAATATGAAAAGCGGATAATTTATCGTTAAGATGTCTAATCCGTGTATAAGTAATTATTTACACGAAAAGAATAAAAATACTGAATTATACTCTTACTAAGTACTTTTGTAAATATTGAATTTATTATTTTCGTATAAAAATGATTGATCCATCGTTATTGAAGTCAAAATATTATTAATATTAATTTTATGCTAATTATTTATATAAATAAAAATATTTATTGAAATTGCGATCGGCTGTACAAACAAATAAGTAGCTAGTTTTGTACGAAATTATTTAAACTCATAAAAAAAGATCACTATAGGAGTCAAAAAAAAAAAGAGGTGAAAAACAGAAACTTAAATCTCTGAGGATTTACCTAACAAAGAACAAAATATTTGCTAGTGTGCCGAATTGAATACGTGTCCTGGGGATATTAAAGTTTCCCACTATTTTTTTCAAAAGTCACCGTCTCAATATCAAGTAAACTACTACCTATTGTATAAATTAATATCTCAATTCCCAAAAGAAAATCAAAAATAATACACTCTTTTTTTGTTTCATAAAAATAGAAAAAGTACACAGTAAAGGTATTTTCAAACAAAACTAAATTTTAATGGATTAACTGCAATAGTTTTAGAACTTTAGTTTGTATAGAAACAAATCAAGAATGGACATAGATGTATAGGAGATTCTGACAATTATTTAAAAAAACAGAAAAAATTTAAATAAAATTATAAAAATAAAATATTTGCATAAAAATAATGTTGAAATTAAAAACGATGAGTTTTAAAAACTCTTATTTTAGGTAAGAAAATTTTCGACGGCTAATTTTAGTTGTAGATATAGAACTTGAATATCGATGCATTGTGTCTGAATAATTAATTGATAAATAAAATTACGTTTCTGGAATTAATAAAAGATATAAAAATACAACTTTAAAATTTCTAATTAAAAAAAATATTGATTTTGTTTCAATACTCATCTTGATTAGCGTAAATCTCATAGTTACAGTAATATAATAGGGGTCAAATTAAAAGCCTAAATTCTCAATTTGATACTATAAAGAATTGTTTGACTTAGATCTAGGGAAAAGCTATAATTTAATCCAAACATATTTCTTTATGCATTAGAATTTATAAAAATATCATCTCAAATCAAAGAGTTTTCTTTAATTGATTTTATTGATTTCCAAAATATGTAGTTAATTTATGAATAATTTTATTTTGTCAGGTATTGGTTTTTAGAAAAATTATCAGAAATAAAGGTACATTAGATTGCAGTTTTTTTTCTCTTAAAAATAAACCAAACACTTATTTAACATAGAATTCTAATTTAAAAAAGTTATGAAACATCATTAGTCAAAAATATAATTTTTGACGTGCAGATGCAGGAAAAGATTCTTTTCTGAATAAAATTTGAAAAATAATGTTAAAAAAAAACAATAAAATCATAATTTTAAAAAAAATTTCATTTTCATAATTTTTTGCTTAATAATTCTCGAATAATTTTTCATTATTTTGCAGATATAATTTTACGTCTGCTCTATGGTTTTTTTTTATCTTAACTCAACAGATAAAAACTAAGGTTAATCTACCGTCGCGAATGCATTCATTTAAATGCTTCGCATAATTGACTTCTTTGTTAATCTCACAACTTAATTTAAGAAAATTATAATCTTTACTCAATTTCAATTCAATAATAAGGTGCAATTTTTTAGTAAACAACATAATTTACTTTTATGAAAAATTAACATGATGAAGTATTAATTGCGGATTTGACACTTTCTTTTGAAAGATATCCTTGATGTTTAAAAGATAATCTTGATGTTAATTAAGAGCAGATTCGAAATGTATAGTAATGTGTTCCAACAAATGAAAATTATAAATTGATTATTTATTTTGCGAAAGATTTTTTGGAATTTAAAAATTTAAATCAGTTTCAAAAATTGATAATTTTACTATAAAGAACCGAATAAGTTTTTACATATGATTTTAAAGATTCTGATATATGTATTAACGGAGGAGCTAAATGGTTAAATATTTAGAAAAAACGAAATAAAGATATTTAAAACAAATACTTTAAACATTTTTTTTTGGTTAATATCTATTTTAATTTCTTTTATTATATTATATAAATGTATATTTCATTTAAATCAAATTCAGTTCTTAGAATGCGCTTGAGTTTTTGAACTAAAATGAACTAAAATAAAAATATTTTATTAAAAAAAAACAGAAAGTAGTACGTAATATTTTTATTAACTAAAGTCCTAAGATTGTCTTAAATATCAGTATATTTAAATTAATTGCAATTAAACAAAGAAATTTTTATATTTAACTACATTAAATATAAAATATATATATTTCGTTAATCTATATCCTAAAATCAAGAATATATTATTATTTTTAAATAGTCATATTGTCAAAATGTCATATTCTAAAAAGCTTATTATTACTTCTTTTGTTGTTTTTATTTTTCATTTAAAATCACAAAAATAATAATTAAACATTATAAACTAAATAAATAAAAATATTTACGGTTCAAAAATTTCTTTGTTAAATAAAATATACATATAAGTTGAAATTTATGATTTAATGTAATTTAAATACAAAAATAAAAACTCTATAATAAACTATAGTATAGGCGACGTGTCATAAATCCGCAGGACATACGTTCGCCGTGCTACTCAATCATAATTCCACAGCCAAAATTTAAATAACTGGGACATAAGTTCGACGAAAAATAGCTCGCGAACTTATGATGCGATAGTTGGTTTTCACAATTTCGCAATATAGAGTGACCGAAGGTGGAAAAAATATAATTCACTGGGACATAACACCGTCGAAAACGATGAATTTATGACCCGGAAGAATGAGTCTTAATCCCGCTCCAATTTTAACTTTTTTTTCTGCGGAATTGTGACCCACTAAAAAGGGACATAAGCTCGCCCGGTATAGTGAGCCGTAAGGACGCAAGCATTTGTATAGGCGGACGTATGTCTCGTACGTATATACCTAAAATTAGATCATGTTTTCGAACTCCGATAAAACCTATGTAAAACTCTTATATTTTTAATCCATACATGTTATTAACAAGAACTTTATTAGTATTTTTTTTTGTTTTGTTTGTTTCTTAATTTTCAACCGCGAATATTTATTCTGCCATTGAAGCTCTGGTTTTTTGTATTGAAGAAAACATAATGTTTGAATAATTTTCATTTTTTATTTACTTTCGCCATCTTTATATTCCGAATACGGATCTTAATGAAAATGTCTCAAACAAATAGACTTAAATTGAAAAATATATTTGTACTAAAAACGAATCCGCCCAAACAAATAAATTAAAGGGACAAATATTTCGAATTTATCTAATCATTATAGTTTTATATTATAGGATAGGATAATAAGACAATAAGAATAAGAGAAAAAAATTTACACAGATCATTACGATTCACTATATTTTCGAATTTTCTTTTAGTCACAATTTATTGCCACCCTTTTTATCGATCAATTGTTTTTAAACAAATTTTTTCTACATTATTTTGGTAGAATTGTAACTCGAGCCAGGTATGTAAACGTTATGTTTCAACACAGCAGAAAGAATAGCACCGGAGATTTTTATAAAGTGTGTTTCAGCTAAATTTGTTGATGATATCTTTTATTGATGTGTCACTAAAAAATTATCAAATTCAATAAAAAAAATTTAGTATACTACTCTTATTTGTAGCTGAATTCAGAATTGAAATGTTAAGAGACTGATTGTGTTCAAACTCATTATGAAATTTATGAAACTTAAATTTATATCAGGTAGTTTACAAACAGTTTTAGCATAAATTAATACAATGAGATTTACATTACAAAATTAAATTTTAAAATTGAAGAAGCCCAAAATATAAAACATAATCGAAAGCGCCCAGACACCAAAAAACTATGGGATTCATTTTGATACAGAATTCTTGAAATATGTAACTTCTTCTATTTTTTATAATTCTTGATATTTTTAAACAATACCGTATTTACTTAATTGTCTACTTATCATGCTAAATTTTAATTAAGTCTCAAGAAATCTTTCATAATTATTTGTTTTATCACAAATAGCATAATTATTAAATATTCAAATATACATTCTGCATATTTATAAAAGTATTAGGGGCCCTAAAAATACATTTATTCTTGGATCCTTGGTCTTAAACTAACTTTAAATATTATTAATTAATTATTATGAAGATTTTGGCCGAACGATAAAAATAGTTAAAGTATAGCTTCACTATTTTCCTTCAATTGTACATAAAATAAATGCCCGTTTTCCATCAATTTCGATTTTTTGAACGGCAAAATATCCGCAATATCGTTCGCTTTCATTTCGGTTAAATTGTGAATTGCTATTTCGGTTTTGGGAGTTAGAAGCTCTCAACAATCCAAGGGTCTAAATCTAAATAATTTTCTTGTAAAATTTATGTAATTTAAATCTGGGTTCCATTGAAAATTATTATTTTGAGTAGATAAATGTCATTTGTGGAAACTTGAACAAATGATTTCGATGAAAATGGTTGTGTGATATACGACTATTTGGCATTGCCGTATTAATAATTGGTATATGATATTGAACTAATTTAAAACATATGTTTAAATTGTAAAATTTACTTGTATTGTGACCAAGTTATCTTAAAAATAAATTGTCCTAAATCGAGTTGTTGAAAACGATTCCCACATTTCATTAATGAAACAGCGTTCTATATTTTAGTTCTTTATTAGTTTTTACGCTAATCTATCGACATGTCACTAAGCTTGTCACTAAGCTTTATTACTTTACAATTGAAATCTATTATATCTTTTTTATCTTCCAACTATAATTCAATTGTTTCGACTTATCGATAGTCTTCTGCCAATTATAAGCAATCAATTAAGTTTGTAATACGGTGTGGATTTTAATGCTTTATTGTTCACTTGTACTTTTGCATTTTTTCAATTTTAAAGAATGGAAATTCTGCATTATTTTTCAGTGTCATTTTTTGATTATGCAACTGAAGCCGTTTTGTTTTTATTGACTTTGCGATGATCAAAAGACATTGTTGTAGAATAATATAGAAAATTTGAAATTGTAAATATTAATTCAATGTTTTACTGTAAGTAACAATATAAACATATAACTCTTTAAAATTTTTTACATTATGTGAACATTATAACATAGTATTTATGTTCACAAATTTAGTTTCTTACCTCAAAAGTTTATTTTAATCCAATTTTTATTGTTTTTCTTTTCGCAAATTACAATTTTTAAATATAATTCAATACACAATTATATATTGTAACTAGTAACTTTTTATAGATTTTTTTTTTGCAAGTATAATATGCAATTTATATTTAACAATTATATTATTTACTTGATTTTCTAAAATATTTTTCACAACTTATTCAAAGATAATATATTATAAATTATGGGTTTTTCCGTTTAATTTTTATTAAGTTCTTTTAATATTCAAAATTTTTTATTTTTCTTCAAATAATAAAAAAATATAATTTTTTTTCTTAAATTTAATATTAAACATATACTTTTTATTTTAAATATTTATTAAAAATAAAACTCAGATCTTGATATTTTTTTTTAAATATAATTATTTTTTATCTGTAAATTAAGTTCTAGTGCTGAAAAGAATGAACAGAGGAAAACTTAAGAACAAATGAGTTCTCTTTAAACTTTTGTCAAAAACTGTTTAATATCAGTTAATGAAATTATTTAAATAAATATAATTAAATTAGTTTATAAAAATTTCGATTAATTTTTAAAATAATTTTTTTTTTTTGTATATATTTTTTGTTCACTTGAAAATAAATCCACCCACGGCAAATTACACAACAGAAAAGCTGATAAATTTTATCCGTATAAAACGTCTAAACAACTTTAAAATTCAAACTCAAATTGGATTTTTGTATTAATTTTTTTTTTTTGAAACGAAAATACATTAAAAAAAATTTATTTTTTTTCATATTCAAAAAATTAATTTATCAAAAAGAGTCAGGCATCTAAAATTCTAAAAAAAGGTAGGAATAAAGTAATAAAGATTGAAAAAAAAAAAAGAAGAAAAAAAATTTTTTGAAAATAAAAAAATTAAAAATGTTTTGGTGTTAAACCATGAAGAAAAGTTCATAAAACTAAAAATAACACAAGCGCAGTAAAATTTTATGATTTTTCTTAGTATTCAATAAAACCATTGAATTTTCGCGCCTTAAATGTATTTGAAATAATAAAAAAAAAAAAATTGTTAATATGCACATCATATAGTTTTGAACATAAAAATGTATATAGGCGTGGTTTTGAACATAGTATTGGTGCATAGTTTACGTATAAGATATTTCCAACGTATATATCTTTTTATTATTTGTTTCCATTTACGTCAAGTTTTTTTTTTTTTGAGAAGTATAAAAGAAAAAAAAAATTGATTATAAAAAATTAGGTATATGCAGAGCAAAAGCAGCCATTATTATATCATAACTTGATTTTTTCACCCTATTATACATAGTAAAGAAAATTCTAATAAGTTTATTTATTTATTTTAAAACACCACAAGAGTAGTAAATTTTTATTTTATGTGATTTACATTAATGTTCGAAAAAGTTTTTGCTTATATTTTGATTGAAATGAGAGCTATCGAAAGAACTAAAATAAAATTGATGATCATAATTCTTAATTGAACAAAAATATAAGTTAATAAATTAAAGAAAACCCCAATAATTTGGATGTGAAGTCACATTATACATATGTTTTCATTAAATATAGTTTTGAGGAGCAAGACCCGAAAATGTAATAACAATAAATCCTCAATGTTTGTAAAATACTAGAATTAGAACAGGATTGCATTTTAATATTTAGGTAAATAAAATCCTCTAAAATCGTAATTGTGAAAAAGAACCTTAGCGCATGATGCTAAAACAAAGAAGTTTCAATAAGAATAAAGGCCAAGATATCCTTTCTTAATAAGAAGTCGAAAATTTGAACAACAAAATTATAACATCATATGAACTTGATTTAGAAATCTTTATCGATCTAATTATAATGTTTAAAAAAAACATACTGCTTTAAATACACATATATAATCAAACATTTTAAAAGCGTCAAAATTACACTGTTTGGTAGGTTATAATTTTTGATCCACATTATAATGTTGTACATAATTGTACGTATGCATGCACATTACATTTACCATAAGCACATTCTTTTTAAACTTATAAACTATTGGCTAGATCATGGTTAAACTCAGAGATATCATGGTACTGTAGTTGTTTTCAATTCAATAAAACATAAAAGTTTTTAATTTTTTTTCATTATTTATTTTTTTATATTTTCTTAGAAAAATAATATTGATTACAATAAAAATATATATTGTACATATTTTTTATTTATTTATTTTGATAAAT
Organism: Hybos culiciformis; assembly: GCA_964007475.1. NCBI lineage: Eukaryota > Metazoa > Arthropoda > Insecta > Diptera > Hybotidae > Hybos > Hybos culiciformis. Next base: position 41,755,932 of record OZ023273.1, read on the forward strand.
TATATGATATGAAAAAAAAAAGAAGTTAATGCGATTAAAAACAAAGTTGTATTTTATGGGCAAAGAAGAGGAACTTAAGAATTTTATATAAAAAAAAAAAATAAAAATTAAAATGATTTTTATTATTCTAAATATTCTAAATGAAAAGTGAAAACATTTAAACATTTTGTAATTTTGTTATTTTTCATTATTATATTTTTGTTTGAAAAAATGTATAAGTAAATAATTCTTATTTTGAATTACAGCACAATCTCTTTATAACGTATTCTCAAGCGACCAAAAAAAAAAAAATCGTTATATAGAGATTTTCGTTATATTGAATGGTGATAAATTTCGTTATCGAAAGATTTGGTTAAAGAGAATGATGAAAAATTTCGTTATTAAAAATATTTCTTTTAAGACAGTGGGTAAAATAAGATTTTGTTAATTTTTTAGAAAACTTGACTATTTCAGAGTTTTTTTGTTACATCGTCCATTAAACATAAATATGTCCTATTATAAAATTGTGCCAAATTGATAGTTCATTTTCTAAATTTCAAAAACGGTTTTTGATGGATTTTTCTAATTTTTTTTGAGGACGACTGATCTTCGCGTTGTCAAAAAGTATACAATATTACTTCATTATATCAAACGTAACAAAAATTCGTGATAGAATATATTCCTGTTTTATGGACGATATTCGATCTTAGATATTTAAAGTTCTTTGAAGAACAAAATATATTCATATAGGTAAAATAATAAAACATATCTGTGTCTTGATGCTAAAAACGTTAAAAATTATGTTGAACTTTTTTAACTTTGCGAAATATATATTAATGAAAATGTTGCATTAAAGAAATTATTAAAAAATGCAACAGTTGAACAACCAACACAAAAAATCGTTAGTTTTTTTTCCTGATATTTAGTTTTTTTGTAATTGTATAAATTTTGTAATTGAATTTAAGCATATATGTACATATATAAAATTTCAGGAAAATCTTCGTACTAAGTTCAACGATTACGCAATTTTCCGTAATAATTATTTTTCCAATCTGCAGTCTTGCCCTCTATTCCTCTTGTAAATAAATGTCCTATGATAATTTCGAAAAATTTAAAATTTCGTTACTCATCAAATAATTTTTATTTTTTATCTAGAAGATAAATATAGACATATTTATATATGTTATTGTATAAATTTTAGATTTAATGAGTAGAAAAAAAAATTGGAAAATAAAAGTGATGACATCATACAATTTTCAAGAAGAAAAAATATGTACATAGTTTTTTTTTTCCTATAAAGTACATAATTGGAAAATAAAAAAAAAATATTCAAAACTAATTTTATATGCAAAATTAAATTTTAACTATTTAGTATCATAATTTTTACTACTAAGTTTTTATATTATTATTATTATTTTTTTATTGAAAATGATAAGCAGAAATAAAATGTTTTTTTCTACGCAAAATATATAAAAAAAAAAATTATATTTTCTATTTAATTATATAGGATCAATTACAGGAAAATTTTTTATTTTCATAGTTTAATTGGTATGAGAGTAATAATAATTAAAAAGATAATATACAAATTATATATTATATATATTTTTTATAATAATTTAATTAAATTTATATAAAAATATTGAAAAATTTTAATTAAGATATAGGAAGTTAAAATTAATATAAAACGATAAATCAAATAACTGACAATCGATGAAATAAACTAGGAAGTTTAACTAACATCTGATCAAAGAGAAAAAATGTTTTGAACTCATGGTTAGTTACTTATGAGTGGGTTGAAATAACAGTATAATGGATCTAACGAGGATGGAGTAAAGTAAAACTACAATTTTTACAAGTATTAAAACAAGTGAAACAAATACCAGAATATAAGCTCCATAAATTGGTCCTTTGAGTGAGATTTCTGGACTCGAATGAACTTATCATTTCACGGTAATTTTTTTAATATTTGCTTAGTTTGTGGAAAATATAAACAACGTGTTCACTTTTACTCAAACTTTCAAATTCAGTTAAATACAGGTGGTAATTTTAGTTAAGATTTGTTTTCTGATGGTTTTCTTTACAATAAATAATAGCAAAAATAATGTTTTTTCTAATGAAAGAAATTTAGGATTAAGGCTTATACACATCTTCATAATATTTTTAAATAGAGTTGACATTATTGTAATTTGACAATTATTATAATTTTAATTCAAACTGAAATATCTCAAAATATTAATTTCTTTCATGATTATGTATAAAAAAAAATTAATTAATTAATGTTATGTGAAAACTGTCAAGAGAGAGGGAAAAAAATGATCTCAAAACATGCTAAAAAGTAGTTCATTTTGTAATTGTCATAAGAATGTTAATTAATTTAAAAAAACTTTTCCGTATAATACAAAAATCTTGTGAATAATTTTTTTTTACAATAAATGTATATTATACCTACTTGATATACATTAACTATAGTAAATGGTGGAAAAAATAGAAATAGTATAAATATTTTGCTCTAATGAGATATATGCATATATGTACAATTTACATATTTATCTTAAAATGATGAATCCATGTTTAATAATATATTCATAGCCTTCGATTTCTTAGTTTAAAAACAAAATTAAGAATGAGGAAATTGTAACTGCATTAAATATTTTCCATGAACTTTGATTATATTTAATCTGAGGGTTATTTTTATTACAATTATGGTTTGATCGTAAAATTAAACACCAATCGTATACTCTTAAATACTTTTTTTTTTTAAATTCAGTTCACTCTGTTTTCAAACGAATGGAAAAAATAGAATTTTTGTTCATTTTTTATAATTGAATTTTACAAATTGTGATACACTTAAACCCTTTAAACAATTTCTTACATATGTTATATATATTTGGCAACTTGATATAATTTTTGAGGGAATATTGCTTGGTTAATTAGCAGACATAAAAACAAACATAAGTCAGATTTAGATTCATAAAACTTTATTTATTTTTTTTTTTTTTTTCTATTTTACGGACTTTGTAATGGATGACCATATTTTAATTAAATTTTAATTATTATGTATAAAAATTCACACGCAACTAATAAGAATAATAATAAAAAAAAAAATTATATTAAAAATTAGAAGCAGTTGAAAATATGGTTTATATAATATAATGATAAAATTATATACAATATACGAAATATGAAAAATATAATCACTGTTCAATCAAAAAAAAAAAATTTTTTTTAAAAAAAACATTTTTTTTTTGTTTATTAATTTAATGTGACATTGTTAGAGAGAAGGCTTATAATTTTTCTTTAAATAATATTATTAATCCGATCTTGAATTGGTCCTAAGGCCATTTTAAATCATTCTTTATTAAAAAATAATTTTTTTTGTTTTTTTTTTTTTTTTGCGGCATTGGAGACTTACACTCTCTGTAAATATTATTCCAATTTATATAAGAAATAAAATTTTATTGTATTAGGCAATCAAAAATTATTTTTCAAACAGAGTGTTAGATATTTTGAAATTGATTGTAACAATTTTTTTTTACCTGAATTTATTTAGAAAAGCTATAGTTTTTAAACTTAAATTTATAATATTTCTTGTTGATTAATAGAAGTTTTAAAAAATTTCTTAAAGTTGCGGCAACTATCTATTTTGTTATGGAATTATATTTTTATAATATTTGTTAGGTTGAATGAAAATCAAAGCCTTTGCATCGTTTTGGGAGATCTGTTTATATGAACTCACTCATACTATTTAAATTTAAAATTATTCAGCTACCAAATTATAAGTTTTTTCACATTACTATTAGTTTTTCATATACTAACGATAGCAATAAATTTTCCATCAATTTTACTTGTTTCTTTGTTTTTTTATTGGATTTAGTGATCAGTTAAATCAATAACTTGATCTTAAACCACAGGGCTGGAATTATGTAGTAAGGCAAAAAAAAATACATATATATCTATGGCTTTTATTCGGCTTCCTCGTAAAATATAATCTTTTTTAAAACACTTTGTACATAATCCATCATTTAAAAGTCAATGAAAAATGCCTCAAAGCTTGAAAACAACAAATTTCATAGAAAAAAAAAACTATAAGTTGCCGCAAAATCTAAAAAATAAAAATAAATTACCCAAAGTATAAGTGTATAAATAATTCCCATTATGGAGTGTTACACAAAAAGAATTATAAATGAAAAAAAACTTGAAAAATGGCGGTAATTTTACAAAGAAAAATTTACGATGAAGAATATATTATGAATGTATGTATATATAACTTTAAATTATTTGGAATTAAGAGAGGTTGAAAAAAAAAATGGTATTTATAATTTTAACAGCAAGTTAAAAAAAAAAAAAAAACTGTTCGTGAAAATATTTTACTTCAATATTCAAACACTGTTGGAACTCTAACACCATCACTAAAAAACCATCACGACCATCAACAGCAACAAAGACGAACTAATGATACACTACTATGAGCAATGAACAAGCACAAAAAAATTGGAAATTATAATTTTTTTTTTCCTCTTTTATGGAAATAAATTATTTAATAAAAAAAAAAACTAAAGGGTTATGTTTATACATTTATATTAAGATCAAAATTTTTATTTTATTAATTTTTTTTTTTTTTTGAGTTTTGATATGAAGGCCATTAGATGGTATCAACTTCTAAATTAACTTCTCCTCCAATTATTATTTACAATGTTTTGAATTACAATTTAAAATTTCGATATCTGTAATATTACATTTATTTTAAGTCACAAACTAGGAATGAAAGCTGAAGAGGATTACAGATTAATAATGAAAAACCAATAATGATAAAATTTGAGTTAAGAATAATTTTGAAAAATTTGTCGCAAAGAAATAATTTATTTATTTAATTATGCTGGAGATTCAATATTCAAAAAAAAAAGTATAAACAGAGCATAATTTCTACTAAATTTAAGTGCATATTATTACAAAGATTATAAGGTACTATTTTTTCATAATTTTATTATATTTTTCATTTATTATGTTAAGAAAAAAATTTATTAAAAAAATTTTTTTTTTTCAACTTGGTTTGAAATCAAAATAGATCTATTTAAGCATATATGTTAAACAAAAAATTATTAAATTAGACCTGATTCAAAATTATGATTGCCATATGACTTATTATTAAAAGAATTATGACCATGATGACTACATACATGATACAATAACACTTTTCATTTATTTGATTCTTTTTGCATAAGGAAACAACTGAACATAACAGTATCACATCATTTTCTTTGAATTGTAGACTTACTATTAAAGATTCAAAAAAAAAAAAAAATTAAAATAAATACTTTGTGAAAAAAAGGATTCAACTGTCAAATATAAAACAAAATTCTAGATTGCATACATTTATACATTTTTGGAATGTTTCCTCAAATTGAGAACAAAACATTTACCATTTGTTTGAATTTCTGTGACTTGAAAAAATAAAAGTTAGTCTAAGTAAATTTTAAAAATAATTTAATGAACTATGAGATTCTTAACAATGGGTATCATTTTACATAATTATGTTTCTTAACTAAAATTAGATAATTTTTTTTATTGTATATCGATAACACTGCAATATAAATGGATCACAACATGGAATGAAAACATTTCAGATAGTCTCTAAAAAAGAAAACATGGTTTCTGACGACTTATTACATATCACATATATATATTTCCAATAAAAATAGGTACCAAAAAATAAGTTTTGATAATAGGTTTGAATGCTTTCCATTTAACGATCAGGCAACGTAAGCTAAATACTTGTCGTAAATAATGTAAATTTTTTTACGATTAAATTTGGTACTATGAAAATAATTTCAGCTTTACGACGTTTTTAAATCCAATCGAGTATTTTTTACTCAAAGTATGTAAAAATTGTTTTTATTACTTTTTTTACTATATATAGTACCTATATATAAATAAAGCTCAATAAAAAGTTTAATAAGGTTTAATATTATTCTCAACCCTTCATTGAAAAAAAAATATATATTCGCACGAAAACATGATCCCTATAAAATCATGCTCGCTTAGATGACGAACATACCAAATTTAATATTTATAACAAAAAGAAATTATTTTCCCAGTGCAATGCTTATACTAAAATTGTTTAAAAAAAAAAAAACAAATAAAAACTTTGCATATTCAATAGAAAATTAATGATCAAACTGAGAAAAAGAGAAATAAATTATCAATCACGAATCGCCCAAAAATTATGATTTTTTGTACAAAATTTTAATTTTTTTTTTTTTAAATCAAAACAATAAGTTCACGATTAATTTTGAAATTGAAATTTAACACTATTTTTTTGAAATAATTGAATTTATTTAAAAATTTTCGTGTAACTATTTAACATGAATTTACCATAATTGACTATTGATTTTAAAAAATTGATAACAAAAAATTCAATGAATTTGCCATCGTCATGGTTAGTTTTTAAATAATAATACAAAAAAAATTTATTTTTATTTTAATTTTTGTTAGTAAAACCCTCAAAACAATATTTAAATTAAAATGTAATCAAGTTAAGAAGGAAAAAATCAAACCTGTCATATTTTTGAATAATTTATTGAGTACAAGAAAATTTTGGAATTTAATTTTATGCAATACTTTTCGAAACTACACACATTATGATATACTCTGATGACGAAGTTCTCGATATTTTTACTATAAAAAAAATTATTTTTATAGGCTCACAATTTGAAATCAAAAAAATTTTTTTTTCTCAGCATGTTAGCTGCAGGTCAAAATTTGAGAAAAACAGAAAAATAATTTAAACAATTAACAAAATTTGAGAATCTTATGTTATGGACTTTTTTGAGGCCACAATTATTATTAACTCGTACACGAATTTGTCTGTTCATATATTTCTTTACTATTTTCGACACTCTCGTAGACCCACTTTTCGTCATCACAGCGAGCTGAAATTTGGCACACAGGTTCATGTCGCGTGACAATTGGATCTGTCAAAATTTGAACTGAAAATTTCCATGGAAAACACGGAAAATCGGAAAAAATCATTTGAAAATTTGGTGCAAATTTGATTAGTGATAAATCCGTTTCAGGAAAAATGCAAAGTTTCCTCATTTTTCCGAAAAAATTTTCCGACTTTTCCGGAAAATTTTCCGGTAAAAAAGTTTTCTAAATTATGCAGGATCAAGTTCCCTATCAAATGGCGTCATTACTTTCTCTCCGACAATGGTGAAAACTTGCAGATAAAATCGAGGAAAATGTATGTAAAACGCTTTTCCGTAGTTTTTCCGACCAAGGAAGCGTTTGAGCGTTTTGCAACTTGAGACAAAGTTGTAGAGCGAAATAAGTTGCATAAAGTTGCTTTTTTTGGAAAACTCCATTGAAAACCCGAAAAAGCGGGAAAATCATCGGAAAAATTTTCATCGATATGATTAGTCATATAATTGTTTTAAAACATCTCCATGCAGCACGAAATAACAATTTAGTTAACGTGAAAAAGGCAGAAAATAAAAATAAGTAAAAAACGAGTTTTCAAAAAAACTGAGGACAAGCCGCATGAAAAAGTAGAAAATAACTTTTTCTTCACACACAGAGGTGGACTCAGATTTTTTGATTGGGACATTTCTCTTGAATATTCTTTCTTTTCATGAATCAAATCACTTACGTCCCAATCAAAAAAATCTGAGTCCACCTCTGTGTGTGAATAAAAAGTTATTTTCTACTTTTTCATGCGGCCTGGACTCAGTTTTTTTGAAAACTCGTTTTTTACTTATTTTTTTATTTACATAAAATAAGGATCAAGTAAATTATTTCCATTTGTGACTTAATAATTTAAAATTATTGGCGCTTTGATTTTTAAATTATTGAGGAACATCTTCGGAAAAGCCATCGACACAAAAAAAAATTTAGTTGACAAGGTTGACTGAAAACCTTCTAGTTTAAAAAAAATTTGTTAACAAAATAGAAAGCTTACCAAACTGCACAATTTTTATTTAAATCACTTATTTCCTTTTTATGTTCTCAAAAAAAAGAAATAAGCAAAATTGTTCAAGCCATCAGGCCTTATTACTTCTTTTGTAAAAGTACTGCCTAGATTTCATAAATAAATTTTATAATTGAAGCTAATAAGTTCACTTAATCGATTCAACGATTCGAATCATTTAAAATGATTGCAATTTCCATTATTATATTTCTTAATAAATTATAAAATTATGAGGAAAATTAAGAAGAAAAAAAAAAATTGTGCAACAAATTTTCATGCTTTTTTCACACAATTTCTTGAATTTTTGTTTTCTTAATTTACCAAATTATTATTTGATTAAATTACCTTATAATTTTAAAATAAAAATAAGCAGAAAAATTGGGTTTAGTTTTTTTTTTTGTTATTAAGTTAATAATAGCAAAAAGGAAAATTGTACGTAAATTTTCACATAATTAAAAAAAAAAAATTGGCCCAAAAAATTAGTTTTTATACGGTAAAATTATCATTTCTGTCACTTAAATATTTGAGTTGTAAAAAAAAGGGAATTATGTGTTAGATTTAAATTTCGCTATAAAAATTTTAGCTTGCAATATCTGCAAAAAAAAAATCACATAATCGTATGAGTTATGTATCACATTAGGATGTAGTTCAATTATATTTTTTTGACAGATCTGAAAGTAAATTATTTAGTAGGTAGTACACTCATGCCCAATTCCAATTCGTAATGCAATATATTCTCAACTCTCATGGGTCCTTTTTTAAATAAAGAGTTTATCGACTTTGTCAAGCAAGGAAATTAAAAAAAGTGTGAAAATTTAAAAATATTTCAAATGTTAGGAGAATCGTTAATATTTTCTTCTGCCAAAATTAAAAGCTAGCAGTTTACTCTTATATAATTTTCGTTTTGATAAAGAAAGTCTCTCTAGGCCAAATTTCTTAATAAAAATTTTATAATAAAAGAAAGAAAAAATTATTAAATTATGGAAATTTATTTTTTTTATATTTGCAATTTAATATAATTAATTATAATTCCATTTTATTGTTTGAGTTATGTGAAATTATTTAAAACTAAATTATAATTTGTTGTGTTGATTATATTCAAAAGTGTGGCCGAAATTTGAAAAAAAAAAAAAAACAAAGTAACAAATGGTTATAAAATTTTTTAGACATACTTTTCAATTTCACTTGAAATTTTGCAAGATTTTTTTTACAAATGAAAAATGAATATATTTAAAGTAGTGTGTTGATGATTAAATTTAATAACAATAATTGTTGTTCAGATTTATATGTTATGTTGAAAGTAGATTAACCGAATGTCGAAGACATAACTTTTAAAAACATACTCATATTGGAAAAATAAAAAAAAATTTTTTCTTTTTTCTATTTAAACCAGATTTTAATTATTTAAGACCATTTTAGTTCTAAAATGCAAAAAACGCATAATTATTAAAAAAAAATTATTTTAATTCGTATTCGGACTCAATTTTAAGTTTTTTGACCATTATTTAATTATTGCATACAAATTTAATTTTTATTCAGCTCTTACAAGCCGTAAAATATTTTAATCAAATTTTTTTTAGGATTGAGATTTTATTATTCGTTTTTAAATGTCAATTATTTTTATGATTTTTTTTTTTATCGCTAAAATTGCAGTTCATGGACAAGTCAATTACACAAATTAAATATTGAATTTACTTCAGAAAGGCCAAAAATATTATTTAAGACTTTTATTATTATTAAATCAATAAGCTTAAGTAAAAAAAAAAAAAAAATTGGTAAAAATTAAAAAAAAAAAAAAAAACATTCTTATTTTGAAAAAATTTAAAGTCAAATTTAAGCGAGAAATTAACAAACTATCTTTTTATATGATTTTTAAAGTTTAGTTTTAAAGTCAGGACTTTACTTAATTGATTTCGACTACTTTTTCCTTTACCTAATATTTTTTTTACTATCCTCCTTTTGATATGATAAAGCTTCAAAGTTCCTAATAAATTAACCCTAATTCTTTTAATAATTCCATGTTGAATTGAATTTTTTTTTTCATTAAGTATTAATAAAATATTTTCATTTTTCTCTTTTATTAATGATTATTTGTTGTCAACAATGATAAATTTTTATTTATTTATTTTTTAGAAAGTAAAGACTTAATTAACGAAAATTGTCACATATTATATTACTTTTTCGGTTTAATATTTTATGTTTTTAATTTTTTTCCTGTTAATTCTGCCTAATTCCATTATTTCACAGAGGTGACAATTACATTTTTTTTCACCTAAATGATGATATTCCAAAATAAAATATAATATTCCAAAAGTGAAAAAATAAAATAAATAGGTGAAAATAAATTAAAAAAACGAATGGTGGTTTTTAAGTAATGCATCTAGGTTAATAAATTATTTTCATTAGAAATTGTTAAGTATATATCTCCCAAGTATCTGAGTCGTGTGAATGCAGAGAAATGTCAAGTTCTAGTTTTTACAAAGTTCAACAAGGATCATTAGCATTCAACCGTCACTTACTTTGAGCTTATCTCCGGGATAAGGGTTAAATTGTAAAGCAATTAGAATAATCTATCTACAAGTATATCATTAATAATTCTTTATTTTTATATTAGTGGCATAAAAATACTTAATAAAAACTTTTAAAAAGCTTGCTCCTTCCTTAATTTTAACATTTGTACACTACCTAAATAAACCTACAAAAATTCGAAAATGTATTGCTCTAATTTAATAATTATATACGAAAATTTCATAAATTAAAATTTTTTCACTAAATGGTTAAATTTCTTTCTAAATTCACGACTTGATAAATCTTAAAATTTTTCAAATAGCCCTTATATTATTATGAAAAAGTTAAAAGGTAACGGCTCAATTTCGAACAGTTGACATTGATTGAAGTCGAATAGATATCACCTAAAAAAATATAATACTGCCTATTTTGTATTTAGAATAATAAAATTTGTTTAGAATGGAGAATTTATCCTCATATATAATATACATATATTTCAAGCAATTTAATATAATAAAAAAAATCTTAATTTTATTGTAAAGGAAATAATATTTTATGATAAATGGAAATAATATCCTATTTGAAAATAAAAGAACCCATATAGACATTTCGCTAAGGGTGTGGAAATCACCAATATATAGAAAAACATCTTTTATATGAAAAACGTAAAGAAATATTTTGTTTTTAATGTATATAAATGTTTGATGATACATAATATGGGAGATATCCAAAGGTTTATTTTGAATAACTATAAAATCACGTTAAATTCACCATAAATAAATGCTGCATATAATTATATATTTTGTTTAAATTCAATAGGGGCACAGAGTAGCTGTACAGATAAATAAATGATACATATTATTATAGTATATATTCGGTAAAATAAAATAAATAAAATGCAGCGATTACATCAAAAATAACATCGTAATGAGATACAAATAAAGTTGTGTCAATTTTTTTTACAAATTTATTAGAAAATTAATTTGCTTGCGATAAGTTAATAAAAACAATTTTTTTCCTATATTATTAAAACATGTAGTAATAAAAATTCACATTTGATATATGTACAATTTATTTGAGAAACGTAGGATCCGTAATATGAGAAAAACAATTTGCAATCACATTATGATTTGCTTTTAATTCAGTTTAAATTAATTAAACCATTGATTAATAATAGTATTATATTAGCTAATTTCAACATTTTGGTTTTACACATTTTTTTATAATTATTTTTATTTGAAATAGGTAGTGAAATAAAATAAAATTCAATTAACATGTCATATTGATATTATAAAATAAATAGGACTGCTTCTCCCGAAAATTACTATTACATACTATACATAGATTCTCAGCGAATTTATTATATACCATATATCAGATTTTAAGCCAAATACTAGGCTTGCCTGAAAATTTTTTTTGTGCAGTGTTGAAAATTTCAAAACTTTTCAAACAAAATTAATCTTTGAAGACCTGTTTTTCGGGAAATAATGGTCAAAAGTTTATAAGTCTTTCACACAAACTTGAAAATGTATTAAGCTCAAAGAATTTGGCATTGAAAGATTTTTATCTTTAAAAATCTTGATAATAACTACCAAACACAGATTTCAATGATTACGGCTTTATTCAAAAAAATTGATTCAATTGAACCACTAAATTACCCTGAATCTACTTCCGAATTTTCATCCGCAAAATTAGTTTAACTAAATATTTATATTTTTCTATTCTCATTTATATAAAATATACAGAAAAAAACTTTTTTACTTACTAATTTATTTATTTTTTTTTAAATAAGAATATTTATGTTTATTGAACTTTTCCACAAAAAAAAATAAGATTTCAGATACATCCAGTTAACGTTAACAATTTTCATACATAAGCTCAGAGAATAAATCCATTGAATTAAGAATATTATGTGTATTTAAATTTCATATAAGCCTGATATTTTTACAAGAATCCCCCTCAAACAAAAATAGCTAAGCCTATTTTATTTCATAAAAAAAAAATAAATATAAAGAAAATTTATATTATAGAAAATAAATATAGAAAATTTTTCGTTATTATTATTATTAAAATAGGAAATTGCGATGTAATGTTCAGATCATTTTTCATTCAACTGTGGTGGCGGCATATTATACTTAACTTGTACACTGTTGTACATATCTCTAACATTTTCTTCATTTTTTTTTAATAAGATGGATGGATTTTTCAAAAAAAGAAAAAAAAAATACCAATGTATGTATATTTTCCTAAATTACATTTTATCTTTTAATAGCAGCATATTTTTTGGTAAAACATTTTTCTATTAATATTAAGCGTGCTACTAAATAAGTATAGCAATAATTCTATTAAGTATAATCTTAAGATATAGAAAGAAAATGGAAAATTTTATTCTTTTTCCAATAAAAATGCGATAAGGTTTTTTATGTGCACGTACATTAGAGATAAGCACTTAAATTGTAATCAATAATTATTTGTTAAAAAAAAATCTAAATATATAAATTTAAAAATTTCCATAAGAGAAAATTTTTATTTTAGCTTTTTTAAAGGCGACTAACGAAATATTGCACTATTTTAGAAGATAAATATCCGTAAGTCTTTAAAATGTTTCATTACTGGTTAAAATCTGAAGTTCTGTGGATTTTACTCGTGAATAACTTTTTAAGTTTTTTTAATCATTTTTTTATGCTATTTATATTTTGATTAAAAATATAAAAGGATTTATACTTGTTTGGTAAAATATCTTAAAATCCTTTATCGAAATATCTGTTTCTACAACAAGATGATTTATATTTCAGCTAAAGATTCATTTTCATCATTGTTTAAATTTAACATATTCTTCAACATTTTTAATAAACGCCTTTTTTCCATGTTGAAGAAAAACTAAATGCCAACGCCCTGTCTTAGCTATAACTAAATTTTTGTAATAATTATTCTGACTTTAATTTAATATTTTTTTGAGTTAATTTGATTGAAAATACCAAACTCTATAGGAAAAAAAGAAGTAAAACAAAACTCCGCATGCAATAATTTTTTTTAAACTGTTTTTTACTTATAATAATGAATAGAGCCTTCTCCTGGGAGAATTTTTTTCCCAATATTCTTTCTCCAAAAAAAAAAAGGAAATTGTCTTAAAAATATGGAACAAAAATACAAAAAGCCATGATCATCATTTGATAGGTTCAATATTGATTGAATTTGATACGATACGGTTTATGTGAATACTATAGTTTTTTCAACACTGAAAAAAAATTGTATAAAATAGATTGAACTTTTATCTTACAATAAAAATTTAGATACAGTTTAGTTTCTGATGATAATCGAAGTAAAAAAATAACGTATTTGGTTGAATTTTTTTAATTTATTTTAATTTGGAAATAAAATTTCATTGAAAATGTCAACTAAAAACATTTGATGTAAAGTTGTTCCCGGTAGTTATCTACAATTTTGTAGTAATATCCATATAAATTAAGATGTGAAGTTATATCACGATTTAATGGTAATATTTACTCGAAAAACTTTTATGTGAACGGGTTACGAGAAAATGAAGTTATAGTTCTTACAGCCCGAGAAAAATAGCCAAAAAGTACCCGAAATGCCCTAGGTAGGCTACGAAAAATGTGGTTGCAATACTTGAACCGCAGTGACCTGTGAAAAGTCTTTAGATCTCGTCTTTAGATGTGTTACACAAGAGAGAATGGTATTTCTTACCCGGAGGGAAAAACTTTTAATCACGCACATCATTCACTCATTTCTGTGAGATCGTGGTTTACTACCGTGGATAACTTGGCACCGGTCACTTGATATTAATTGACTTTTGATACAAAGAAATAAATTTAAATTTCGCCTCACCTTCTAGGTTTTAATACACATAACTTTATTTTTATTAACTATTTTTCTATTTTAGTTAGAAATTTCTCCAAAATGATTTTTTTTTAGAAAGAATATTCTGCCGAATCGAGCTTTTACAAATTTTCAGAGTGGAAAATATTTGGAACATATTTTATTTCAGTGTCTTACTAGACAAATAAAAAAAAAAAAACTTTTTATTCCAAAATAATATATGGATTAAAAGTATAGATTTCAATACAATACATCTAGGAACAAACAGTGCATGTAAAGAAATTATTGAACAAAAAAACTCCCTATAACATTTTTAAAACTAGTTTTTTTTTTTAGAATGTCGCCTGTCGATTTTTGTTTTCTATTCCAATTGCTCAGCATAAAAATCGATGTTTTTTTTGTATCGTGAAACTATTCATTTAATCTATAGAACAAAATCTAATGAGAATATTGTTTAACATGATAAAAATTTCTTAATTCCTAGTTTTGATATTAAGATACATGATTGATAATTAAAATAATAATTTTAGAGATAAAAAATTATAGACATTCAGAAAAATCAATATTAAAAAAAATACAGAACCCATGCAGGGTCCATTCTTCTAATCAGAGAAATTCATGTTTTATTTTTTATTCGCCTAAAATGAGAAAATATTCAATGGAAAAAATTAAAAAAATTAAAAGGAAGATGGAGATGGAGATTTAAGAATTAAAATCTTTCTGTATAATTAACAATAATTATTGGAAAAGTTTAAGCGCTAAAATAGATTTGATATGGAAATATTCACAATGTCATTCATGTAAAAAATATGGAATTTGTCATTAGTAGATAGCATGAACAACTCTGTGGGCTCAATTCCGTATTAGGGGTATTTTTGTGTTTAATTTGTTAACAATTGACCTGAACGCTCCCTGTGCTAATACTGTTCACAAATAAACTATTTTAATAAATAAGAGACAAGGTTTGAAAAAATGAAGATTCAAAGTTTAGTGTTTATTTCCATAAATTGAAAAACTTGCTTCAGCCATGAAAAAAAAATCAGAAACTAGAAAATATTTTTTACGGCAAGTAATATATGTACAAGAATAAGTTTCAATCGAAAATTTTTCATTTCAAAGATTTGTAGATATTATTTATTTATTTTCTTTATCTGCCCCTTGACATTCAGAATCAGTCAATTTGATGTATGTAAAAAAACCCAACAAACAAATTTTAGATCTTATGATCAATTCATGTTAAAATATTGCTATAATAAGTAAAGAACATTTAAATATAGAAAACATTGTTTTGCTCTTACCTGTTTCGTTATCAATTGTAAAGGGAACTCCATCCCATTCATCGTCAGATTTCTTTGTAACATCTTCGTTCAAAAGCTAAAAAAAAATGTATTTTTATTTTTTAAATAAATAGTGTTTATATTTTTGATCTGTGTACCTCTTTATCATTCTTCAGATTCTCTAATGCTTTCAACTTTTCTTCTTCGTCTTCATCGATAACTTTGGTGGATGTTGTATCTGTGCCTGGCTTTGGTGGCGAATATCCAAGATCTACGTCTTGTTTCCATAATACCTCAACAATTTCACTTTCCTAGAAAGAAAGAAAAAAAGAAATTATAATTTCATTAAATAATTTTTTCTTTAAATTTAAAATGTAAGTACACATATATTATAGGTACATCTAAAAATAATTTCAATGTGTTATATCGAAAATCTAAATATTTCAAGAGATTTTATTTAAATTTTTATTTATTTATTTTTGTTTTGGTAAGCCACTTTTTATATTGCATTGAGTCATTGTTGATTCTTTTTTACTATTTTTGGTACTCAATTGAAACTGAAGGGAGATCTTTTTTAGAACTGTTTTATTTTTCCTACAATAAAGGGTACTGTACCCTATCCAAGGAACACGGAATGATACAAATTTGTGGATAAAAAAAACGAATTAATATCCCCAGTATTGAACTAAAAGCGGTCGCGTTATCCGTTTATCAGTTCAATGTTTAGTTTTAAATAAAGAACTGTAGATTTTGAAATGTAGTGAAATGATTAAATTATCAAAAATTGAGAACAAAAATATTTAATAATATTGATTGAAAGTAAAAGAGAAACAGTATCAGAAAAACATTACAAAAATAATGACCTAATTTTTTTTTGAAAATTAACTTCTCAAAAATCATTCTTGAAACTAAAAATTAGCACTAATCATCGAATTTTATGATTTTTCATGTTAACCAGCAAAAATTTGAATTTTTCAGTGATGTTATTTTCATTTTTTTTTTTTTTGAGTTATTATTGCTAGTCATAATAAAATGACCAGCAAGTATCACTAAATATAACACTACGTTCCTAGAGTCTTGCTCTCAAATTCTCTTATTAGTCAAAACAAATTAATACAGTTTATATTTTTTTTTGCCATTGTCATAAAAATGAATTGAAAATAAGTTGTAAATGGTAATGAGATCGCTAAATCATTTTAGGTTCATTCTTCTTCTATTTTTTTTTCATTTTCATAAAATCGTAATCCTTTTATTTTTATTTAAATTATTCATAGGAAATAAAAAATAATTTCAATGTCTGTTTTTAATTTTGTAAAAAATTTTGTTTTTCAATTAAGGTTAACTTTAAGACTTACGTCATTTGATAGAAACTTATATTCTCTTACATTTTTATTTGTGTACGTTTAATAAATATCATTAGTGGAGCTAAGATTATAAAAAAGGAGTAAAAATAACATAAATCTAGCTAATATGTAAAAAATTTTAGTAAATCCTGAATAATTTTACTAATTACTGATAAATAAAGACTTAAAATCAAATTTTAATTTCAAGGGACAAATTTTTTTAATAATTTTTAAATATTATCTGTTTTATTTCAAAGGGATTTCAGATATAAGATAATGGTTTTTGTAACATAAATTGAAATAAATTTGAAATATTATTGTTAAATTTAAAAATTAAATTTATTATATAACTGAGGTAAACGTAAATGGTGGTAAAAAAAAATTTATAGTTGAATAATTAAAAACATAATAGAAAATTTGGACCACATGTCATAATGACGTTGAAGTTTTTTAAACTACTTACATATGTATTATATTCGATAACAATTTTCATTTCTTTCTTAAAAAGGTCAACAGCAAAATATAGTTTTCAAACTATTTTTTATAATTTTCTTTCGATCATATACATTTCCTTGCATATTTTGTTCATATCGAGCTCTGTTTTGTAACTAATAATATGAAAAATACTTATACATATTGAAAAAGACTTCATGGACAGAGACAATTTTGTGCGTTGATAGGTTTTTTACTATATAAGTATCTACAAACATATTAATGTAAATATAAATCATAATTATCGAAAATATTCAACTACATAATATTTAAATCATAAACGATTCTATGTAAATTAATTCTTTCTTTTAGTACTTATTAAAATTTTTATTTGCATACTTATTTTACTAATTTTCCAATTTTTGGAAATTTTATAGTATACAATGTGAATTAAATTTTTGATTAACCACCTATATTTAGGGTATTAGAGATTTCTACCTGCAATTTTTCAGAAAAAAGATAATTTTTAAGGATTAAAAAATTATATTATTTTTACAGAGTTCCTGAAGTAGTGTCTAATTGGAGAACACTGCAAATTTTACCAAATTTTATTCAACACCTGAGTTTTTAAATTTTTATAGTTCACATTACTTCGATGTTGTTTGATGAAACACTAATATGAGTCTTAAAATCGCTTATGAAATATCTGTTGAGACAGCAGCATTAAAGAATTTCATATTATACAAAAAAATTTAATTTATACAAGCCTCATGTTGACTATATTTCTATTGAAAATTTCAAATAATTAGTGTTCCAAGATTGCCTTATTATTGAATTGGATAAGATTGAAAAAAACTTACTTAAATAGTTATTTTATAAATAATCAAAAAAATAATATTTGAGTGAAATTATAAACGACCCAAATACAAAATGTGACTCTTTTTTTTTTTTTTAATTATTAAAAAAGAAAAGTCAAGTCAAATTACCACAAAATCGTAGATTATCTCTAGACTTACAAATTATCGAACAAAAATTAAATTTTGTAAAAATCTTTTAATGGTTAAGATTAAAAGATGATGATTATCTGTTGTTCCTTTTTTATTTTGTTATTTGAATAAAAAAAAAAATAAAATAAAAAATGCACAATTCTATTATTATTATGTTCTGTGTTTTCAAAATAGTTTTAAATTTATAGACAAAGACGACCCATCATTCAAAATGCAAAAAAAATAGGATAATTTTTTTTTTTTGAAAATAAACAAGATAAGTAAGTAGGTAATACTAAAAAATTGCAAAAATAAATATTTTCATTCAAATCTTTGTGTTAATATTATTAGTTATAGCATTGAGTAATAATATTTATAAGAGGGACAGAATTCATACAAGTAAATTTTTTTCTAAATAACTCAAAAATTATGACAATATTTTCAATGTATTGAGTAAATTTTTTTAACTCAAATGTGTTTATTCTTAATTTTAATATTTTTATTATTGTATTAAGAATAAACACATTTGAGTGTGAAATTTTTATTCAATACATTGATAATATTGTTATCATTTTTGAGTTATTTGAAAATAAAATTCTGAAATATACTTGTATGAATTCTGACCCTCTTATAAATATTATTACTCAATGGTTATAGTTAAAAGATTGAATAAATTTTTAATTTTATATTTGAACTACGAATTGAACGAAACAGAGCTGACACAAACGCTATGTAGATTGCAAACCAGTAAACAGTGAAAAACAAGATTATAGAGCAGGAATAGTTTTTTAAGGAATTGGTTTTTTGGGGGCGAAAATATATAAAATTTTTTTTAGTTATTTACAATTCCAACAAAATTAAAATTCAAACAAATAAAAAATATTTTATTTTTTCATGTTGAAGTTGTTATTCATTTAATTTTTATATTTTCTGATAAAATTATTTTGATTGAAACAAAATTGAATTATTTTCATATTTCGATAATTCGAATAATAGATGCGCAATAAATGTCTTTCCTGACAATGGGTTTAATAGTTTCTTCGCACAAATTAAGACAATTCAAACCACAAAATTATAATCTCTGACAAATTTTAATTAACTATTCTTAATTTCATTAAAAATATACATATTTATTTTTTTTCGATTATTATAAGGGAAAAAATACAACTTAAAGAATTTCATAAATATACCTAAATATTATATCTGTACACAAAAAAGGGAATACTTTTCTTAATTAAAGTATTTAATTTTACATAAGATTTCGTTCTAAATAATAATAATAATAAAATCTAATAACGAATACCGACATTTATGCCTTTTTTTTTTGTTAGAAAAATAAAATATTTAGGGAGAAAATAGATTCAAGCCAAGTAGAAAAAAAAAACTAATCAATCATTTTGGAACCACGCCTTTCAAGTTTCTGAAATTATTCAGCATAAAATGGACGATAAACATATTTGTAAAAAAAAAAAAAAATTAAGAAAAATACCCAGGCAAATAAACAACAATTCTATGTTCTTTTTTTTTTGATTCTGCGCATTCTTTGTATTCAACCAATTCTTAACATTTGTTTTTTTTTTTTTTGTGTTATTTTTCTTATTTCTTTTTTTTACCATGTAGGCACATGTAACAAAAATTAACTAAAAGTACTTGATATTCTATATTACCATGAATTGGATAGACGGATTAATTGTATAAGAAAAAAAAAAAAAAAAAGTGAAAAAAAAAAATTTAATGAAATTAAACCGTATCTGGTTTTGAAGAGCAGAAAAATTTTCACAAGAATAAGTAAAGTACGTTATACATTATTTTTATAGTTCAATGTTTTCAAAAAAAAATACTTAATTTTGTTTTATAGTTTTTAGATTTAGATAAATGAATACTTTATTTTGATGTATAATTGTGATGATGATTCTCATGTTGAAGCATATTTGTTTCGAATTACCTAATAAAATGCCAAATTAGTACTTAAGAAAAAAAAATATTATCAGCAAGCACTTGCTTGTCAGGATTTATACACGGAAAGTGAAACGAGCAAATGTAAATGTATTTTATTGGAGTAGTGTAAAAAAAATCGTAGAAAAAATAAATTACAAAAAAATTGAGGTCGCTACATTAAAACGAGCACGAGCAATTAATTCATTGTACATAAGACATTTTTTTACCGCTTTTTTTAAAGTACCCAAAGTTCTTATTAAAATATAATACAATCAAAATTTTTAATTATTGTAATAGCAATAATAAAGTGATATTTCTTTAATTATTTATATCACAAATTAGCACTAAAATGCATTAACAACAAGATGTTTATTATGTAATTATTATCAGATATTTTTTAAAATCTGTAAATAAGTTTAAGGAATTAGGAAATTTAATTTGAAAGCTTTTTTATTTCTTTTATGCAGTAGAGATTAACATAATTACTATTTTTTAATAACAATACGTTTTTTTAATGTTTAATGTTTCAGAATATTCTTCAAAAAGTTCTCAAGTCCGTTTTAATTTTTTTTAAATTCAGAGATCTTCAGAAAAGGATACTTCATCTGAGATACTATATGCGGCCGGCTCCTTCGGACGAGGATACAAATACGAAATACTGAATTCATAGTATATATAATTGAGTACGCTTTGATATTTTTTTGACATAATAACTATCCCATATGCATACATAATCCAATATTCCAATATTCAAAATCAAAAGTATTTTAAATCGAAATGTGTAAAACAGGCTCCGTTACGATTAGAATTGTTGAAAGTTACAAAATTTTAAACTTTTCGCTCTTTTTTAAGTTACTGTAGGTATGTTATTGTATGATACATTTTAAAAATAAAAAAATTAATAAATACAACAGACATCTAATGATGCACTTTTGCAAAGTTTGTACCTGCTTATTGAAAACCGTTTCTTGTTAATTTTTTTTTTTTTTTTTTCTAAAAAAATTTTTCTAAAAGATCATTAATTATGCATTATCAAAAATATTTTTAATTAGATTTCGGTAGGTAAGGTACCAATTGGTTTCCTTCCATTGGATCTATTAAAATCCTTTTTTGTTTATCGATTATTTCATGTTATAAGTATTTCATGATGATTTTCATTTTTGATACTCACTGTTCTATGAAATGGAACATAAATTTTCCAACATAAATTGTTCTTCTTGTATATTTTTATTCGAAATACTAAATTTTTTAAGCAACAGATATTCAAGTTTATTCAAATTGACGTTATTGAGATAAGCTGAATTTACTTATTAGGGATTGTTTACTACATTGGAAAAATCTCTAATGCTTTTCTTTTATTTTCTACTTTAGAGGGTTTTTCAATAAAAAGCATCTTATGTTTATTTACATTTATTTACTTATATTTTTCTTTATTTTATACTTTAAAGTTATTTTAATCTCAACAAATTGTTATGTCTCTGTATTTATCTTTGTCTATACAATAGCGTGATACCAACACAAAAGCAACTTCAGTAAAAAGCATCTACAAATAAGTTTTCAAATTAAATATCCAAATATATAAATATTCTTTTCGTCAATAATTGACTGATAGAACATTTTTAAAATTGAATATCAAATAATTTTTCTATTGGGAAAAACAAAATATTTAATTTTAAATTAATAGTCTCGCTTTTCATACAAGACATTTAGCTAGATAATAAATTTGTTGACATTTTTGATAAATATCAACATAAGATTGATATTTTCTGTGGGAATTATGAAATGATAAATGATTAAAACTTAAATTTTAACGTATTTAAATTTTTTTCAATAATTTTGAAAGAAACTATATTTTAATAATATTTATAGTTTATGATCCTTAAACATAACATACTTTCTTACGCAACAAATGTTATGTCTATCATAAGAACAAACTAATATACTATTTAGTGTAGGTGTCCTTAAATAAAACGTATAGAAGCAGAGTGACCAATCTTTTCAACATTTGGAACATAAGAAGGGAAAACCAAATAAAAAAAATACACTTAATAATTGAGCATTACTTTAAATTAAATGGTGCTTCACTTACCTAGCTTATCTTATAGACCAATAAAGATTATCTACCTGTTAGTACTTATCAGAAAAATTAAAATTATTAATTTGTACTGAATTGCATCAGAAATAAACAAAATTATTTAAAATTCTATACTTTGTTCAAATAAAGGTAACTAGATATCACAATATTTTGGAATGCTTTGATTGATAAAAATCAAAAATTATGTAATTTCTAACATTGAATAATAATAAAAAAATACATTAATACTTATTAACATTTTGAGTAATAATAATTTATCAATTTATCATCGCATTTTAAGAAAAAGATGCTCACTTTCAATTGTATTTATAAAAAATTGTTTATCTATCATAAAATAATCGACCACCATACAAACAATCAATTAGATAATTGTATTTTGATTGTACCAGAGAAAGGTGGTTTATCTTGTCAAACATGCACCTTATTAAAAATTGAATATAAATGAAATTAGTTATCCTCTTAGATGGCGGTAAAAAAAAGTGACACCGAACTACTAATGAATTTTCTTACAAAAAAAAAAAAAAAAAATAGGAAGAAAAATGAATAAAAATAAAATTTTTGTATTAAATTAATGGTTCGATGCACAGCATGCCAATAGAAATTTAATGCAAAGAAATGCATTTCTTCTTCATGTGAAAGGTGACAAAGGTCGCAAGTAACAAAGTGAAATTGACCATTATTTCTAGACTAACCACAAAAAAAATTCATAATATTATCGGCACATTCAAACCTCAAAATTACTTCTTAAAAACTTAAAATTAATGATGTCTTCAACATCTTTTAGCTAGTTCAAACCGATTCTGGACGGTGGTAAACTTTTGCATGCATAGCAACACAAGAACGAGGGCTTCAATATGATATTTTACGATGCGTCATAATTTATTATCGAACGAGATAAGCGCGATTTTATATTAATCAATAATGTTTAAAAATTTATATTTGTACTATTAAACTAGGTAGTTAATGATTACAATAAATAAAACTGAAAGAATTTATATACAAATGTCTGACCTTTCCTATCAAAATTGAAATTAATTTTAACCATAATTTGTTGTTCACAATTATATGTTTAATAACACCATTATGTATTCTTATCTTCTTTTTTTCGTTAAAAAAAACGCATAAAAAATAAGAATAAGGGGAACACTGTATTATAAATATTTTTACAAAAAAAAAAAGTTCTACTTAATCTTGAATTGAAAAAAATTCTGCTAATTCATTGTTTAGTCTGCAATAAAGTAAAATTATCACATCATATTTTATAAATCATAAGAAATCATATTTTCGATCTGAATTTATTTATCATAAATGTACCTATAAACCTATAAGCAATTTCATATTATTTATTCAGATTTGTAAAAATAATATTTTTTTTTAAATATTTCAATAAGTAGGTACTGTCAGAGGTTAAAAAGTATGAGATACCGCATTGGGCTAAAATTTTTTGCTTAGAACGTAATAATGTGTTCACCCTCATAAATGTCATACTTTTATCAAACATGCTTTTGAATGCTTTGCATTTATTTTTAATGTGTACATATTTTCAATAGGATAACCATTCACCAAATGTTTTTTTCATGTATGAAGGTAAACGTTATTTTTTTTTTATAAAATATTTAGAACAACTTTTAGTATCTCATACTATTATTATCTCTAATACTATTTTTAGTGTATTCCCTCAATTTTTTTTATCAATGAAATATTTAAAATAATTTTTGATAACTTCAAATTCAAATTATTGAACAAAAAAAAAAGAAGCTAGAATAGGAAGTTCAATGATTCGAAAAAGATAATTATTTTTGAATTTTTTTTTTAATTATATGTACCTATATAATAGTTGATAAGATAAATTTGCTAGTACGTATATTTATAATGTATCACCCAAAATATTATCAAATATTATTATAATATGTATCGTGACGTTTAAATCCATTGTATAAATAAATTTTATAATATTGTTGCCAATCAGTTTTGGGTTTTCTATGTGCAATAAATAAAACTAAATATAAACTTAATTAGATAAGGTTCATAACAGACATTGAAGCTTTTCGTGTTTTCCAGTCGCTACCGGTCAGCCGATACCTGAAAATTCATCGGATGAATCGACTGGCCGCTTTTTAGAGCCAAAAGAAATATAGTTGCGCTCTTCTGGTCCAAAATTTAATGAAGCCGCATATTTTTTTATTGGTTTTTTTTTCTGTTGCATTGTTGCATTGGGCGCTGCGCAGTCTTCTTTAAGTCAAATTTTGGGAAGAAAAGAAACAAACAGGAAAAAGAAAAGACGAAGAAGAGTGTCCATTGAACACATACATTAAAATTATATTCTATTCCTTTATTTTTCCTGATTTATTAACTGCTTGATAAAAGTTTCGTTTCGAATTAACTTTAGTTATGGTTTTGGCTAAAATAAGAATTAGAATAAGAATATGTCCCTTTTATACTGGAGATATGAATATGTCACGGTACGGTGTAGATTAGATTGATTAGAACACGGTAGGTATCGAAATCTTTGGATTTTTACATCTATAGATTTCGTAGTTTATTTATTTTCATATATATTTTATCTTTTCAAGGAGTTCTTTTCCCGTGATATTTTTTGACCATACCTCCAGTATCAGCTTTAACTTTTTTGTCTTTTTATCGTCGATTTCGCCAATTTTTTTCAACTAGTTGTCTATCCCGCCAATTGTTTTCCTCTAACCACCGATTTTTTAAATTTTTTATATATAATCATGAATGAAATAACTTTAGGCCGCCGAGTGTAATTTTTTTCCACATTTTTGCTTAAATTTTATTAATATTACTGTGAAAATTTAAAAAATAATAATTTTATTTTTACCGAAAGATAATGATGCATATGCTTGTATTCTTCGTGCATTTTATTAAATGGAAATATTTCTACAGTGTATACGTAATAAAAAAATTATTATATTTGATAAGATATTTTGTTATCATGAAACTGTTTACTCTATTTATTATTAATTTAAAACACAAGTCTTTAATTAAATTATTTTATTTTAATAGGGGAATAAATTAAAACTACTTATACTTATATAGAAAATAAAAAAGCACGATCCCGTTAAACACTAGAAGTAAACTAAGCTTTTAAAATAAAATTGTAAATTTTGTCAATCAAAAATATTTTTTTATAATAATTATATAGTAATCTACTGGATTTCAATTTTTTTTTAACATTATTATATTGTTCTATTTACCTAAAACAGAAATTTCTAGGATTCATCACAGAGGATAAAATAAATTATTGTAAGGTTTTTTGCAAATAAAATAAGGAAGAAATTACAAAAAAAAAACAGAAAAATTAAAAACTTATTTTTAGTCATAAGGTCTTTTTAATATTTATTTTTCCCGGGAACTGATGGAAAGAATATAATATATCTACATAGTTCAAACATTTTTTTATGTGAAAAAGATTAAAGATAATCTTTTACAAATTATGAACTAAATTAAAAAAAAAATATTGACTGTAAAATCACCTGTTGCTGAATATTGAATTCAAAAGAACATTTAAGTTTCAAGGCTCATGAGCACCCGAGCAACTTTTTTTAAAAAATAATTTTACGTGACAAGTTTGGCTCAAATTGAATAGATAAATGCGTTAGGAGGAGTTGACTTATATATTTTCTATACGTAAATAACATAACGAAACGATTCGCCCCCGAAACTGAAATTATTTAATGTGTTCATTATTAACGTCAACTTGAATTTTTGTATTTCGTTGAAGATGTTTGTATATTACTCAACTATTTAATACTTGTCGTTAAGTAATTTTTGAACTTTTTCAATTTCAATTGATAAACTTCAAATTAAATTTTAATCGCTTTTTTTTTCGTCGTAAATTTCTTGCTTTTTAAATTAAATAATTCTTTTTTAATTGAAACAGCAATATTATTTAAAAAAGAATTTTTCTTTTAGCAAATAGGTGAATAACGTTTAAGATAACTCTCAGTATGAAGGGACTATTGTTGAATTCAAATAAATAAATTAGTTATCATTTTATCACTAATCATAATCTACAAGTCCTAATTTATAAAATTGTACTTTATTTTGCATTTTATTATTTTGGGGCAGTAATAGTAGAATAGTATAATTATAAATGTATAAAAGAAAAATTAGTACCTAATATATACTTAGATTTGGAAAAAAAAATTTTTAAGTTCTAATTCATAAGAAAAAATGGAAAAAATCTAATGTAGGTACATTATTGCTATAAGATATTATAATAAAAATATTATAAGAAGAAAATTGGACATCAATTCCAATTGACAGCGGGCACATATTCTTGGTGTTAATTGCTAAAAAACAAATCGGAAAGTTCAATTTTTTTTTGTATAAGAAAACGAGTTTTTCGTTTTAAATTAAAAATTGACTAAGAAATATTAAGCAATATATTAATTTTTAATCAAAAATAAAGAAACCGTCAATGAAGCTCTATGAAATGAATTCACTCGTCTCTCAAACTTTGTCCCTCTTCTGTTTGGCCATCCCAAAATAATCTACTATTATTTTTTTACATACAAATAATTCATCTTCCAATCTTTAATTATTATACGTCGACATTCCTTAAAATCTGAATTTATATATTTTATTTAATTTAGTATATGAATACGTAGGTATATCTGTTAAAATAAGCTTCCGTAAAAATTTAATTATTTGTTGTTACGTCGATTTTCCGACTTTAAAGTAATATTCCATATGAATTTTTTTTTCTATACCACCGATTTGTTAAAATAAATTCCAATAGATGTCACTACACGTATGGCATTGTCAAACTCTCGTAAATTTTTAACTGAATAATCTAAAACATCTTTCGCAAAAATAAGCAACTAAACATATTTGTATCTCAATAATTATTATCATCAAAAAATGTTCCTGAAACATAAATTAAAATCAACATTTATTTTAGTTCGCAACAATTGTTTCCGCAAAAAATAAATATATGTAGTGTTCTATACATATAAATGTTGCATGACATAATTTCATATATTTAAAAAAATGTATTTTGTTTTTATGTACCTACCTACCGTTTATGATTCACGCAATAACTAAAAACAAGAAATTAGATAATCTCACAAAAAAAAGTATTTATTTATTTTTTTAAAGTTAATGACATGTTTTTGTATATATATTTTTTTTTGTTTAATAACACGACACACGAATGACGTAATTTTGGAGTGAATTGAATATTTTTGAAATTTAGACATGCTGAAAACTTTCTAGAAACTTAGAAACTGAATCGAAGATTAGACCTGAATTGGACAGCAAATTCAAAACTGTTTTTTTTTTTTTTAAATTTTGATTCTTTACATAAAATGTAATCTTTTTTTTGGGGTGAAACAAAACTTTGTTATATTAGATCTGTTATATTAGATATTGAGTAGGTATTATGCTTTAATTTTGTTATTTGTTTTTTCTTTATCAATTTTCGTTTCTTTCACAAAAACGGGCTTCAAAATTTTAATTGCTATTCAAAAAAAAAATTAAATCAACAAAAGTACAATAATTATCGATTGAAAGTAAAAGATCAAGTATATATCAAATAAACTGAAGGATAAAGATATATTTCTTTAACTTAATTTGAGCCCTAAATCTAAATTTAAATAATTGTTGTGCATTACATAAAAATTTTTAATTATTTTCTGTATTATATGTTATGATGGCTACATGAAAAAGCGCCAAGAAAGAATTGAAATAGTGTAGAGATTATTCTCTGCACTAATTCAGTTTTTTTTTCGAATTACTTAACGCAGATATTTTAAAACTGAATTACCACCATTTTCAAACATTAATGCGAAATTTGTAAATTTTCTAAAATTATTATCAATCTATATCTATCTATAACTATACATAATATACATAAAAAATTAAAGTTCATTTTTGTATATAACCTGTAAACTTCTAAACTAATGAACTGATTTGGACGAAACTGATACCATTGGAAAGGTAATTTTACATCGTTGGTTTTAAGCTGTTTTTTTGTTTACATTAGGTCGACGATATTGGACGCTGGCAACTTTTTAGACTTTTTTGTACCATTTTCAAACATATTTTCTGCGAAATTTGTAATTTTTTATGATTGTTAATGAAGACTAGGCTAGAGCGAAACAACATTTCGCTTCGGGGTCGATTAGTTTTTAGCAAAAATGAAAAAACGGACTATATATTTTCAGTTGACGTCCGCCCGTTAGTCTGTCGCGTATTCAAATGCTTATAACTTTTTAACTACTTGGCCGATTTCAATCGTTTTTTTATACAAATTTTACACACACATTCAAAAAAATCTTCATTTTAATCTTCGAAAACAGCCTGTGTAAATGGAGGGTAAATCTTCTGTTTAATAAATTCCTTAACCTATAGATATTATATTATGGTACTGAGAAACTTGTCATTTTATGGAGAAAGTGGAGAAAGTTTCCTTTCTTACTGTACTCCTTGAAAGGATATGAGAAATGAGAAAAATAAAGTCAATAATAACTACTTAATTATTAATTTATTTGCAAATTATTTGAGTATATCTTTGTCATCGTTGTTATTGTAATTTTATAAGTAAATAAGTAGATACTACATAATAAAATACCAATTGTAATTATTTTCGAAAATTTAGGGAATTAGTAAATACTTATTATATTATTCGTCTTGTTAGTTATTCGTTTTGATTGTACAGAACGTAAATAGTTTATAATTCTTATTGGAACGGAATAAACTGATTAAACTTTAATAATATGGTATAGACACAAAAAATTGCTCGACAAAGGATTTATAATGGGCAATACCAGATAATACTATTACTTTTATTGTATTAAAATATTGTGTAGTAGGCCATCATCATTGGTTGGGTTATCATTGATATATTGTTATTACCACATATGTTCTTAAATTTCGAGAACGAACTAATGAATTCAGAACTCTAAGATTTATGAAGTTTCTGGCAAAAACGCTTAATTTTTAACATAATGTCAAATTTATATTATATTGCTTGATAAAGCCACCACAAAAGCTTAAAAAGCACAGATAGAAATATGTTTTTATTTTAATTTTTTTTTTTTATAGAACCATAAAAGGCAAAATGTATGTTTATACTTATATTTAAAAAAAAATGCCATTGAACTCATTTTTCTTCTTATTTTTTATTTTTAACACAAAAAAAAAAATTTTTTTTTGTGCTTTTTAATGAAACTAATAATTGGCAAATAAAAAATATAAAAAAAATGAATGTATTTTTAGGCATTTTTTTTTTAATTAAAATATTTTCCCCAAATAAAAAATTTAAAAAAATAGTCGTGATATATTGTATACTTAAAGCATTAATTTCAAGATCAAAATTAAATAGTTTTTCACACAGGGAAAATTTTTAGCAATTGGCATAATAATGTGCAAAAAAAATATTAATAATAAGGTTTAATGTATGTAATAATTGTTCAATTATAAATTTTATTAAATCCTCTGAGTATATATATTCCATTCGCAACAAAATATACTTAAATCGAAATAAAATATGAACCTGTACAAAAATCAGTTATTATTTAAGTATAAAATATCGGCGAGAAATAAATCTGGTATTTATTGGATAAGAAGTTATTACTTAACAACATAATGTATGTACAACAAATTGCTTTCATTTCAAGAACGCAATTTTAGCAATTCTCGAGCAATTAAAACGTCATGCCTATTTATCTATTCTTTACTATTTGACAAATTAGCAATAACCATTAGGTAAAATATCTTAAAATATACGTGAGAAATAGCTCAAATAATGTAAGCACGTACTTCGAACATGAGGCAATAAATAGGCATGTAATGTAATTACTTGGAACATCAAGTGCCTGATTTCTGAAAACTGTCAAACCTCGCTTTTTAGGATTTAAAATGTTCAATTTAGCTTCGAAAATATTCCGAAAGAATCTCGCAAATCATGAAAAATTGAAAATACATTAATGTTTGATAAAAGTAAATTACCTAAATTTTCCGCGAATCTAAAGTTTTCATAAAAAAACAACACACACACTTAATTCAAGTGAGACAAATTTGAAAAATGACACAAATTCCAGTCCGAGGTGGGAATCGAACCCACGACCGAACACGCCGTAGGATAATGGCAATACCACTACACCATGACGGCCGACAATACACAATAATAATGTCAAGATTTCCATTTTACAATCAATTTTAAAATCATTACAAGTTAAATTTACTAAATTTTTAATTGATTATCAAATTTGAAATAGTTGCATTGATTATGATTTTTAAATGTACAAAACAGATTCAATTCCAAAAATGGAGCTTCGCTCAAAATAAATTAATTGAAAAACATTATAAACAAAACTTTAAATGGAAACTGAATAAACTTGTCTTAGATATAAGTAGACTGTTTGATTTTCTTTTTATTATTCGAGAAAAATAATTAAATTCAATTTTGTGTAAGATACTACTAAAGAATGTGTGTATGTATACATATCATAGAGGCTTCAGTCCCATAAAAAAACACAAATTAAAAAAATGAAACAAAAAATCTTAAATCATAACTTCATGAGTTTATATTAATTTTTTGTTGTTAATTTTTAAAGTTTTAAAAGCTTTTATGAGATCGAAATTATTAAAAAAAATAAATATAAGGGGTTGTGATTTTAGATTTTTTGTTTCATTATTTTAATTTGTATATTTTGTACGGCATTGAACCCCTGTGATATACATACTCTTTGACACCACTGAAGTACTAATAAATTTAAAATTTCTAATCAAAAATATTTTTTTGACATTAAATATAGGTATACTTTATAGAATATAGTTTAGATTTAAGAACGAGGTCTATCTACAATTTTATTTATTACATTTTTCCAGATTTAGATCCAAATCGTCGATCATATGTTCGTAACGATACATTCAAAAAGAAATCTTTAGAAAAAGTAAGAATCGAGTAAGAATGTTTGTGATCAATTTTGGGGAAATCACAATTACTTAGAGAATTACAACTTATATCATTATACTTAATGCTCTAAAAAAGGTAGTAATATTCATGACAATGTTTACAACTTTATTGGGTTGATACATATTTGTAGGCTCACAAAAAATTACAAGTCAAAGTTACTGAGCATTTAAATTTTAATTAAAAGAATGAACAAAAAGTTTAAGAAACTTTTGACTTCGGCAATGTTAAAGCGATTATTTTATAAAGAAAAGCAAAAAGCTTATGCGTTTTTTTATGATTTTACTTAATAAAAAAAAGTCAGAGAATGAAAAAAAAAACCTCATTAATAATTAATTTTTCTTTACGTGTTCAAAAATACACATTTTTTCGACCTAAAAATAATATTTTTGGTGTTAATAAATTCAAAATGAATATTTCCACTATCTTTAATTATTGAAAAATTGAAAATTTTCATTTGACAGCAACTGCAATAATTTCAAAATATTTTGGGTCAATGTTCAGTATTGAATGCTACATAGCTAAATATAACTTTTTTTTTATGGGAAAATTTATATTTTAAATTTAAGTTTAAAACAAGTTTTTCTTTTTGCCATAGAATAAATATAATATTCATGTAGTCCAAATGAAATTTTAGGCGTTATTCGAATTTGGCGAAAAACTAATTAATACGATAAATAGCTAAAATTATTAAGCTTTTAATAATAAGTACTTAAAGAAAAATTAATTATAAAAAATATTTAATACTTAAACAAAGTAAGAAATATAACTCGCACATCGAAGAATTTTTTCCGAGGGTAACTGAAATTTTGTTTTAAATAAAAACAAATTACTTATAAGTTATAACCAGATTCTAGGTATTACAAAAATATAAATGTATCCATTTTTTTCTGAAAATAATTTAGGTACAAACGGATTGAAATTATTTGATTGAAGTCATAAGAATATTGACAAGATTATTGAAGTTAAAAGAAATATTTAATTTAAGTAGTTTAAGTAGTGTGGTAATACAAGCCTATATTGCTATGAAACCGCATAAAATAATAAAAATTATACCAAATATCATGATAAATTATATTTTCCGAGCTTGAAAATTTGGGCTGCTTTAGCTCAATAAACCTTTTGTTCATTATAAGTACACTTACCTACATTAAAATTTGAAATTTAATTTTAAGCTTGAAAATTTGGGCTGCTTTAGCTCAATAAACCTTTTGTTCATTATAAGTACACTTACCTACATTAAAATTTGAAATTTAATTTTAATTTTTTCGAAATATTAAATTTTAATATTAAGAACGCTGGAAAAAATTATAGAAAATAATAACAACCTTGAATGCAGGCAGAAAGTAATAAATAATGTGTTATCCTTGGCATTATTGTCAAGCTTTAGTGATACAATATGTTTTTATTTTTAAAAGATGTTCTGTAATTAAGTAGGTAAGTATCTAAAATTCTAAATTCAAAATTAAAATTCTAGTCCAATGCAATTATTTGGTGACAATTAAAAAAAAAAAATAATAAAGAGGTCTGTCATAAAATAAAATGAATATTATTTTTATGGAGATAGAAATTTTTGTTTTGTTATTTTTAATTAAATTTATTACAGAAATAAGAAAATAAAAATATATATACTTTTAATATAAATTACGTTAAAAATCCTTGTTCTATTTTCTTAATAAATTATCAATATTATTTAGACATTATTATTATTAAATGAAAGAAAATCAACAAAATAGGTAAAATCTAATAAAAAAAAATTGCTTATAGAAATTCTTTTTTTTTTTAAATAAAAGCAAAAACACAAATGCATTAAAATCGAGATTAAAATTTACTTTTAAAATTGAATTAAAAATTTTAAAACGAAATCCATCCTTACTAATTATGATACTTATTCGAACATTTTCAAATATAAAAATGTTTAACCGAAATAAGTTCGATTACCAGAATGGAATTTTTTTTCAATTAACTAAGTAACTACTTAGTTTTTCAAATAGCTACTCTATACAACACAAACACTTATATCAAGTGGACAATTGAAAAATTCACACAAATTCCAGCCCGATGTGGGAATCGAACCCACGACCGAATACACTGTAGGATAATGACAATACCACTACACCATGACGGCCTTATACTTATATTAATTTTCTTGTTATGATCAAATTCAACAAAATTAGATTTGCTTGTTTTGACACTAAAATCTTATAAGCTGCGAATTAATACTATTGTACTTAATAAGAATATGTAAATTAATTTTAAAGCCCCATATTAAAAAGAAATATAAAATCATTATTTTAGTTCAAAATGACTGTCGAATTTGATCGAACTGCTTAATTTAAACTTGAAGATTCTTAAAAATAACACAGGAAAATCCCTACTTGTGCAATATTAATATAAAATTGTATTGTACATGTGAATTTTTATTCTCATAACAAAAAAAAAATTATTAACCAGTGAGCAAATTTTAGTTTTGCTTACCTCCTTTTGAATCAATGATTCGATATCTTCATTACCATTGCCACAACTTCCTTCGGCTTTATTAATATCGTCGATGTTTTCATTTTTAATTTTTATTTCGGAGATTCCTTCATCACATTTCTCATCATCATCGCTACAATCTTTATTCACAGCAGTTTCTTTTTTCTCATCATCGGTTTTAGGAATTTCAATTTCGTCTTCATCATCTTCTTTAAAGAAATCTTGCAAATTAGCCCAACTAATTAATTCATCATAACTATCGTTTGTTCGACTCATAGAATTTCGAAAATCAGTATCACTTCCTAATGCCGAATCAGCTTCGCTTGAAGGCTCAAATTTAACGTCAAATGGTACATTCAAATCTAAAGGTTCGTCTTTAAGCGGCAAGTTCGCATAAATACTGGCAGGCAGCAAATCGTCATATTCTCGTAAATCAGCCAAATTTTGTTCAATTAATGGTATCTGATTCTGAAAATGATCTGAATTCAGAAATATGTCTAAATCATTTCCGGGACTTGGAGATATTGGACTTTCTAAATTCACTGAGCTGCCAGCAGTCGGCGGATTCGTTGTTGTGGCTTGTGTCGATGTATAATTTTGTCCGGGTATCGATGCTGTTTCATTTGCCTGACCATTCTGAACGTTCAACAAATAAGCCGTGATATCAAGGAAATTACTCGCTTGACGATCATATCGAATTAAATCTTCAATCAGTGGAATCATGGCTTTACGGTTAGCATAGGGATATTGAGCCATTGGTACGGCTCTAAGCATTTCTAATTCCCAGGCATCTCCGTTTCGTATATCGAATTGGCTTTCCCATCCTCTTCCGAGATATGTCTCAGGATCAACTTGGAGAAGACTTAACGCCAAAGCAAGTTGTAGCATTTGCTCAGCATACGATTTTTTAAAGGTAATCATTTTTATTTTCTTTTTTTTTTTGAAATTTTCTTCTATCAGCAAAATATTTTTTATCTTTAAAATTATTTTATGTTAGAAATTTCTTTTTATTAAAGTTGATTGCTAAAATTAAAAAAAAATTGTTTGAAGTTTAAAAAAAAAATATTTTTAATTTAAACCTACATACAATTTATTGTTTCTAAAAATAAAGCTTTGGAATATTTATTGCATTAAGTATTCAGTATACTTTGCCTCGACTTCTTCTTGGTTAAGTAAAAATCTTTTAATTTTAGTGAATTATACCGGCTCAGTTTTACAGACCGTGTTCTATCATGCTAACATCAATGTTTTAATCACAATGTTTTTATTTTCTGTTAAGTATACTTAAATCAGCAGAACAAAAAAAGTATTTCGGAATTTCACAATTATTAAAAACATTGTGTATTTTCTGAAAATGAAATTATTAATTTCGTCGAGTATAAAGAAAAATAATTTGATATTAAGGCGTATTTAAATTTAGTGACAATATGATTAATACAACAAAATTTCACTACGTACGTTTATACACATATATTTATTTTAATTTGCTTAATTCGCGTTTAATTAAATACATAACAATAAGTATCATTTTTAGTGTGACCTTTGAATAAGTATAATAAGTATAGTTTGTTACTATAAATAAATACCTAAGTATGAAGTACTTACTCCATTTTCTAATTTCACTCCCTAATTACAATATTATAAATAACATTTCGAACCACGAAAAACCCAGAAAAACCAAACCCATTCTCAGTCTTTTAGAGATTCATTTAGAGACAATTAAGTGCGTGACAGATTTTATATTTAACCTAATTTCGAATGTTCTACTGATGAAAATAAAACTAGAAAAAAATAAAATTTATTGCTTTATAAGTTTTTTGTAATATACTTAAATAAACCCAAGTTTGTCTACAAAAAAAAACAAACTATAATGGTTAAAAAAAATAGTTTTGTAAAAAATGAATAAATAAAATATTGGTCAAAATTAGTGAACGGAAATGTTGTTTAAAATATTTCCTAAACTGTAATCTTCTAATAACAAGACTATCACAAGGTCTTTCAGTCAATGTTATTTTATTTTTATTTACTTTATATACTTAACTATAATTTTTTTGAAACAATCAAAGAACGGTCAAGTGACGATGCGATGGTAAATTGAAAAGCAGTCAAAGACAAAATTTTTGTTTACAGGGCATTTTCATAAATTGAGTGTTTTGTACAATACATACAACTAATTTTTCATATTTTGAAAGTCAAAGAATTTAAATGTTTTTTCGAATTTGAATTGATAATTATATTGTTTGAATTATTCAACTTTTGTCTGAGCATCAAAAAAAAGTATACTTTTAAATATTTAAAATAGGTTTTTTTTTGTACTTTAGTTAGATGATTGAAAATTTATTCAAACAGGTTTCTAATGACGTTTTTTCACTGTTGTATAAGTAGTTTTCTCAATTTCAAATTCTTTTAAAATTGATTGAATTAATATTTCAAATTCAAAAAATATAAATATAAAATAAATACTTAGTTATAGGCTCGGTAGGTAGGTAATTAAGTAAATCGGTAATTACTTAGCAATATTCAGACTTTCTAGTAAAACTTTATCATGGCAATATCCGACTAATAATGGTAATAATTTTTAAAATATAACAAAATAGAAAACATTTTTAGATTTTAAAATTAGTTACTCAATGTACATATGTAAGTACCTACTTTGGCACCATACCCAACATAGATTCCTCAGTGTCTCAAAATGGCAAAAATAATCAAAATTTTAATTCATACCTAGTTAATAAAATTATAACTACTTACTTAATACCCACGACAATACAGAGGATTATTTCGGGATAGTGAGTTTTTTTGGATTAATGTAGAATTTTTATACAAAATTTTTGGCGAATTAACTTCCGAACTAAGTAAGTAAGTATTTGGATGAATATTTTACAAAATAATACAGAATAAATTCTTTTTTTACTTATAAATTCTAGTACTGATGCATTCATCGAGGCAGTGTTATTTAAAAATAACAAACAAAGGAATAAATAACTTTTTTTTATGTTATAACACAATATCAAAGAATGGGTTAGGTCATCACTTTTTATTTAAATGCATACAAATACTTATTCTTCGAAATTGTTTTTTTTTATTAACTAACACGTTGATTTCTTAAATTTATTTTAAATAGTACTGAGCATATAAAACATAAGTATGTAGAAAACAAGGTAAGTATTTGAAACATAATATCTTTTTATACCTAATCAAAATATTTAGCCACTTATAGTATCGATACTTATATCTACCAAAATACATAATTAATTTTATTTAATACCTAGATTACCTAATTAAGTTTAAAATACTCATAATCATAATCCTGCTTTTAACTTAATGTGTAAGGCTAAGGCTCACAAACTGAAACTCTACAGCAGGACATTCCTTTATATGCAACTAACAAACGCGAAATCTAATTAATTCTATAAATTGCTTGTCAATATCATAAAAGTATGCAATCTGACAAGGGCCAGTAAGTAGTTATTTATGTTGACTCGATGTTAGGTAGGTACTTCTCGAGGTGCTTACTATAATGTTTTTTTTTTATAAAAAGGTTATTAACAATTTAGCTCGCAATTTAGGTATTACTTCAGTTGCGATTCTATCGTAATCTTAAAAATCTAAAAAAGAAAAAAAAAGATAGCAAAACATAATATAATTTATGAAAATATATACTTAAGTATATGTATGTATATCCAAAACTTTATTTATATAAAAACAATAAAAAAAAAAAAAGTTTCACAGTATAATTTTTTTTATTTTATTTACCAAAAAATTTTCTTTTTTGTTAAGATTTTTTCCTGTTTATTTAGCTTTTTTAATTTAATTTTTATTTTCTCAATAAAATTAATTTTTTTATTATTCATATTGTTAATTTTATATAAATAAATTTTTTTTTCTTATTTATTTAAAACGGAAAATAAAAACTATTTTCCGTTTATGTTTTTATAGTTTTTCATTATGTTTTTCATAGTTTTTATCATTTTCTGAGAAAAATAGTAGGTATCCAGCATCCAAGATGTTCTTTGTTTGAAAAAAAAAAGAAGAAAACAAAGAAGAAAATTGTTTATTATTGTTTACGTTTTTCGTCTCGGTTTTTTTTTTCTTAAATATATTTACTAGGCATATTTTGTGGGAAATTTATGTTTATGAAGAAAACAAAGCAATTAAAAAAAACGTGACAGGGTAGGTGGAAATTAATAAAAAACATAGTTTTCAAGGTTTTCAAATGCCAAGTACTAAATATAGGTAGCCCATATAAATATATTTTGATATTTTAAGAAAACAATCGTCAATGATATTATAATCATAATTATGTTGATCAAAATAATTTACTTATTAACATAAAAATAACGAATTCAGCGAGAACTAACGCACTATCAAAATTAAAGTTTAAATTTTCTTTACTTGGAGAAGGGTTTCGTGTGAACAGTGGTTGATCACAAGTTAGTCGGTCCTAAGTTCAAGGCGAAATCCTATAATTTTTTGCTATCTATAATTTTTAATACTAGTTAGGTATATAAATACCTATCTAGGTACTTTATAATGATCTCTACTCTCTTTAGTGCTTTTTACTTTAGGTAGGTTTTAGAAAGATCAATCAGAAGAACTTAGGTAGGTCGGTACAAACCTATGTTTGTGCTAAATTGTAAATTAAAGGAATATCTGAACAATTTTAGTTCGTGAAAAATTCGGATAGGTAGGACAGGTACCTACTTAGCTTATTTTAGATATTTTTTTTCTTGTACTGGTGCGTAATCAGTTTTTTTTTTTTTACATTTAAATTATTTCAAAGGAAATAATCGTTTTTCAATCTATACCTATCTATCTAGGTAATATAGGAATAGGTACTTTGTTTTTTTACTTCTGTTGAAAAATTAAAGCCGGACGGAAGTTTTTTTTTTCCTAAGTGGATAAGTTTAATAATCAATTTTATGAATTTCAGTTTTTTGATAACAATAAAGATGGTGTTGATTTAAAATAAAAACAAAGAGCTAGAAAATTAATTTATATTATCCATATAAAAGATTATAAAAAAAACAAAAGAAAATTCGTGGTGTTTATTTTTATTCACATTCAATTTCACATTAGAAAAAAAGCAAAAAAAATTGGTAAACGTCATAAACAATGACTGTCAAGTTTTTTCTCAATAATTTTTAATTCTTTATTCACATATTTCCAATTCCCGAAAATTTATTCTTTTTTTTTTAGTAAATTTAAAAATAATAATAATTCATTATAGAATAGAAATATTTTTGTTTTTATAATTTCAAAATTCTTTTAATTTAAAAAGATTTTATAAATTAATATAAATCAACTTTATGTTTCCACCTTTCCAGAATTTTTATTGTATTTTTTTTTTTTTTTTTTCAGATTTCAAAAAAACCTTTGCACTTTTGTTGAAATTATTCAAATTAACAAGAAACAAAATGAATATTTTTTTTATAATTTAAAAAAAATATATTTATTTCTTCTTATGTTTTATTTTAAAAGCTTTTTTTTTAATTAATTCTTTTCTTTAAACTTTCGTCTTTAATTTTATTTTCACAACTAAAAAAAATAATTTTTTCCAATGAGGTGATTAATCGGTTTGACATTTTGATTTTTTTACCTTGTGAACAATGATGCCAGATGCCGAAAACAAATATTCTAATTCATAGATATGATAATTTAGTGGAATGCTATTACAGTAAATAAATAATGCGGTTTGTTGTGTGTCAATTTTTTATTAAATTTAGAATTTAATTTAAAAATTATTTAGCAAGTCTAACTTTCTACTCCTTGTTCCCGCCTGAAAATATTTCCGGAAAAAGAAGGGGAAATTTCCTCTTCTAAAAGTGTTTTTCAGGCTTGAAAAATGAAAAAAATTTGACATATCCGAAAAAAAAAAGTTGCGAACTAGGTATTACTCTCTAGATGTAGTATCTAGATGTAGTTACATACAATGATGTCGATATTGCTCAAAGAAAGAATTCTACATTTATAAAATATCAATGTATTATAAATATTTAATTTATAATACATTGAAAATTTTTTCATTTAAACAATTTTCACATACACAAAGAAGTGAGAATGACGTGTGTACACAGCCTGGCAATTGAATTTTTTTTCCTTAAGAAAAGGAAAACAATAAGGAAGTCAAAGTTGTTGTTGTTTAACTGTCAAAATGTACCCCCCCCCCAAGTTTTCACCACTCACTTTCACCACGAAAAAAACCATATCATAGTTTTCCGTTTATACGAAAAAAGTTTTAACAAAAGGGGAATATTGCAATCGGAAACTAACTCTTATTATTGGGGGGGTACATTTTCAATTTTCAATCAACTTTCTTTACTATTATTTCTATGTGTATGTATGCATTAGCATTTGTTAACTATATTTAGCTGTTGCTATTCCATATATGTTTATTTCTACTAAATCATTTTTTATTTTCAAGAGTATTAAATTTCTCAATAAAGTATGCGGTTACATATTTTGAGTGTCAAACAATAGAAGCTGTTCTTTTATCGCCTTAATGAAATTTTTAAAGCAACATGTAGATTTTTTATAAATGTTGAGAAACTTTTTAACTTATTATGATAAAAACATATGGGACAATTTAAGCTTCCGAAGCACCGGTAGCATGCAATAAAAATAAAGCTGATATTATATCAGCAATTTATTATAAACATTTTTAAATTGTATTCACGCATCACGAAAAAATTTTTGTTGTAATAATTTATATTTTATAAATGTAACTAAAAATTATTTACAATTACAATGCAATATATCTAATTATTATTATTTTTATAGATTTGATTTGCAAAATAAAATTATAATATTTTGGAATTAATTTACTAATTAATTGATAATCCAAAAACAAAAACAAATATTAATTTGTTAGCGAAAAATTAGAACTTAGTGATGGATAGTAAAGTATAATGTATAACTTTGTGTTGTTTTTGAAATAATGTCAAAAAATAGAAAAAATAAATGTTAAGGTTATTGTACTAAATTCAAGATCACTGAAAGTTCTTCAAGGCCGAAAAATGTCACAAAGCTTTCTGAAAAAAAAAAAAAAAATTAAATTAAATAAAAAATTCAAATGAAAATTAACATATGGAACAAAGGCGCAAATAAATATTTTTATAAAAATATGTCTTTATTCTTCGAAAAAATGTTTCTTACTAAATTTTAAAGCGTATGTCGATGAAAAATTGAATAATGTTCTCAATATAAAGATACTATTTTCTTATAATAAAAAGTGTTTTTTTTTTTAAATATTATATTTCTGTAAAATTGTTATGTTGAATTTTCTCATAACTTTGTTAATAAGCAAAATATTTTTCGGTTTTTGAAAAGTATATTTTGAATACAGACATTACACTGTGCAATATACCTACGGAATTACATAGGTATATATGATGTTTTTTGAATTTCACTTTCAAAGTCGTTTTTAGACACTCTTTTATTCCAGTGACAATTTTAAAGTGCTAGAATTATCTAACCGTCAAAAAATTAATATTCAAGGCTTGTTCTTTTTGATAACAAAAAAATTAAAACAAATAAAATAAAACTGTAAGATTGATGAACGAAAAATAGAAAAATTAATTAATCTGAGCTTCCCAAGTCATAGTCGTACACATAGCCATACACATACACAGGTGACTTAGAGAAAATTTAATTACTACTTAATTTTTTGTTATTTTCTACTTTTTTCATTTGATACCCATGGCAGAGGAGTTTATATTCTATAATATGAGAAAATCTGTTTTTTTTTTAATTATCCCTACCGCTGTATATGGCAGCTTTTTGCATCCTACTTGTCATACCCTTTCATTTGATACCAATATCGTTGGCAGTGACGTAGCGAGCTTAACTCTCGCCCGGGGCTCAAAACCTTTAGCCCCCCCATTCGAAAACCATGTATTATTATATGTAAAATATACTCGAAAATAATAAATAAATAAAGTAAAATAAATAAAGTCATAGGCTCAAGCTAGACTTTAAATTTGAGACAAAAAATGTAGTTGAGAAAACAAGACTAGATTTTGAAATGTATATGATCATCTAGAATTTGTTCAAAAGATACCTATTATTTATTTTCATATTTAATAAAGAAATATTTTAAAAACACGCAGTTTTAAAACAATAAAAAATTAAATATTTATTATCTCTATGGAGATACACATAATATGATTATAATACTAATTAGTATGTATAAATTTTCCTTGCTTTTGGTGAAGCAAATTTATCAATAATATCATCAAAATTGATGATTTCAAATTTTTGTCTTTCCACACTTAAAAATTCCCTGACATTTCCTTAACACAACAATAAAATTCCTCAAATTTAAAGAAAAACAAATCCGAAGACTTGCCATTTCTATTATTTTATTTTATTTTATTTATTTCAATCTATCAGTCTTATACTTTACAGATTTTCCTTAAAACTAATGTAAAAAATTCATTTTATAAAAATAAAATAACAATATAAATAAGTTCAATTCAAATATCAAAAAATATAATCAAATTTCATAACTAAAAATTTAGAATAACGGACGGTATACCATCAATACCAGCAGTAAAATTTTCATCTAATAAATTTATTTTAGATTCAATCTCTTCTACATTTAAAATCATAGAACCAATATCAAAAACAGAGGACAACTCAGAGAAATCAACACTTCCCAATTCATCATCAATAAAAATTCTTTGAAAATATCTTGCAAAGAGGTCACAAGTAGACTGCAAATCTGACGCAGTAATTTCACCATCAGTCATACCAATAGGATAATTAGTTGAGCTTCTAAGATTTTTTATATGAATCCAAAATGCACGAGAATTATTTTTAATACTAGACTCAGTATTCCATAAATATTGTTTATAAAGAAAATTATTCAAAAATTCATATTCCCTTTTTAAACGATCAAAAACAATTTTATCTACAATCAAATTCGACAATTTCCACTTTTTATGCGCTTTGTTTCGGGCATTTTTCAGAGCAGCGAGACGTTTATTTTTCCAGGGCACAGAAAAAGAAAATGAATTCTTTTTAATAGGGACAAATAATTCAAAACTAGCAAAAACTTTAGAAATAAAATAATCATAACAATTCACTAAGGATAATCCATCAAAACAATTATAAGAAAAGGAACCAGACAAATAATTATGCATACCTTGGAAATCCGATCTTTTAAAATCAAATATTGGTAATTGCGAATCAATACTGGTAATAAAATCAATATAATTTAACTTAAGTAAAACTGGAGGATGATAATAATCAGAATCAACCAATGAATAGTCACTCAAATTAATATCATAGTTCAAGTTTTCAGATATATAAAATATTATTACAGTTTGATTTAGACCAGCCATGCACAACCCGCGGCCCGCGGGCCGCATGCGGCCCGATTATATATTTGCTGCGGCCCTAATTTATTTATAATTTGTATCTTGAAACAAAAAAAAAATTTGTTGTATACTAATTGTGAAATTATGCAATTATATTGAAATGCATAAGAAAATAATCCGATATGAAATGAAACGACACTAAAAAAGTAATTACTGGTTGAGATTGAAGTCCAAATTTAAGGAATTGAATTGAAGAATTGAAGAATTGAAGTCCAAATTTAAGGAAGGGGATTTAATGAACTTCTATAGATGTCTTCCTAAAGAAAACTTTCCATATTTACTACAAAATGCAGCGCTTTGTGGAAGTTTATTCGGAAGTACGTATATTTGTGAGCAAACTTTTTCAATAATGAAGTTGAATAAATCAATTCAAAGAAACCGACTTACAAATGAAAATTTAAATGCCGTGGTAAAAGTAGCTACTACAAATATTACCCCAGATATGAAAAAGTTGGCATCTAATATGCAACCACAAAAATCTCATTAAAATTAAGTTGTTAGTAATTATAGTTACTAATAATAATTTGAGATATTATGAATTATTTTGAATGTTAATTTTCTTTTTTTTATAATAAAGTATATAATAATAACCGGTTCTAGAGTTTTAGTTTTTGTAATTGTCCTGTCGCCCACATTCAATTATTAATTTGCTAATGCGGCCCACAGCGTTGAAAAGGTTGTGCATGGCTGTTTAGACTATTAGTGTTCCTTTTTTCCTTTTTATTTCAGAATTAACATTTATTATATTACACAGGCACTAAATTTAAAATATATTTTCCAGAAATCAATTATAATAAAAATTAAAATTATCCAGCAATTTTTTGTTTTGCGGACCATTTCGCGCCTTTTTGAGTAGAGCCCCTTGCCCCCCATCACTACGCGACTGATCGTTGGGGTTGTAAGAAAAATTGGAGGTGTCATAAAATTAAATGTACTATTGTATTGTCTAACTGAAGATGTGTACAAAATTACAGCAAGATTGGATGTCGAGAAGTGGTCCAAAAATCAATC
Organism: Hybos culiciformis; assembly: GCA_964007475.1. NCBI lineage: Eukaryota > Metazoa > Arthropoda > Insecta > Diptera > Hybotidae > Hybos > Hybos culiciformis. The sequence goes on from OZ023273.1 coordinate 41,800,103, forward strand.
ACCAGTTGTTTCTCTGACAGACAAGAATCGAAGTTAAATAAAAGTTTGTAAAAATTAATGTGGACTTTAAAATGAACTTTTGCTTACAAACAACTAACATTTTAGACCAGTGTGATGTGGTGTAAGAAAGTTTGCAGTGCAGTCTGCACCGTATTTCTATCGTTAAGAATTTGTGTGATAAAATATAATATAGCCCAAAACATGGCCTTCGGCTGACTCTTATACCATCTTATGAAAACATATTAAAATTGATTAATATGGTGCCTTTAACCGAAAGACAAGAAGTAGCTAATATTATTTTTATACCACAATAAAATTAATTGCTTTTTTATCGACGACTTAATTTCGATCAATTCCCATCTGCGTAACAAGCATCCGCTTCACAACTAAATTTCACAGAACAAATTACGAATTAATAGAATTAACAGAGTTGTTATGATAATTATGTATAAAAATGTAATTGATTTTCCTTCATCCAAAGATACTTTAGAAATAAAACTTTTACGTAGTAAAAACTAAATTAAATTTTTTTAGAGTAAATTTTCTTGTAATAGTTTGAGCTAAACGAAATAAATAAATAAAATAAATAAATCAAGAAGAATAAATAAACAAATAAATCATTTTAATTGTTCAAAAATTGCACAATAGGGTCTTCTCAACAGAGTTGAGTTCAACGCATCCAAAACCCAATGCTGCCTAATTTCTAGAAAGCTGTCAACTTTCGATCCCCAATTTTCCTTTCAAGGAGAAAGTATTGCCAAATCTGGAAGCCTTGACATTTTAGGTTCGAAAATAACTTGCGATTTAAGCTGGAAAATTCATATTTTCGAAACGGCAAAAAACGCAGCGCAATGTCTTGGTTTTTTAAAAAGATGTAAACAATACTTTTTCCCCTCTGATCTCTTAAACATTTACAAATGCTAAATACGACCAAAATTAGAATACAATTCGGATGTATGGGCTGGTGCTCCCAAAACCCATCTTGAATATCTGGACAAAGTTCAGAGAAGGGCTATTAAATTGATAAACAATCACCAAACCACCAGCTCATTAACATCACTCAACCACCGTCGTAATGTAGGTTCACTTTCCATTTTTTATAAATACCTTGTTGGAATGGATATGTGTTCCCTGGAAGTAAAAGCCCTACTTCCCCAACTTCAAGTATTTTCACGCCAAACATGTACTGCTTCAACTTCACACCCATATTTCGTAAAAATTCCCAGATGTGATAGAACGAGCTTCGGAGATTCGTTTTCAATTCGCACCTCGAGAATGTGGAATGCTCTCCCATTAAAGTTGTTCCCGACAGCTGGTGGACGCTTAATTTACGACTTGCGACGTTTTAAGAAAAGTGTAATATTGATTACCTACTAATGCCTTGAGCACAGCAAATAAAGCAAAGCAATTTTTGAAGGAATGTTCCGGAAACCTGTTCACAGCTAATTTTACCTGAAAGCAAAAAAATCAACTGCAAACAACTGTTTTTGTTTTTTTTTATAATATGATTGTGACAGAAAAATGTAGCAAAACCAAATTTCGATGCAAAAGAAACGCTGTGAAAAAGAAACAAAAAAATTATTTTGTGACGTAGTCAATTCTTTCTGGAGCAAAAAAAAAATAAATTCAGTTTTCTAATTAATTATGAAATAATTTTAAGAAATTCTTTTTACAAAAAATCAATAAAATTAATATCTTTCATTTTTCATAATTTTTATTTAAAATAAATAAGAAATAACGCAGAAAATCGGTTTTTACGGTAGCTCAAAATTGCTTTGCGGCATTAGCTGTGCTCAAGGCATTACTGTCCCACTTTTTAATCCCGTCTAAACTTCCTGTCATCATTACCAAATCCATACTTCTTTAGTATAAAAGGTATCTCACCTAGTAGTTTGGTAACTTTAATAAATAAAAAAAAAATACATAACATGTGTACTATGTAGGTAAAGGTATGTATATTGGAACATTTTATTTATTTAAAGCCGTACTTTTAAAGAAATATTCTGTTGGTGGCATAAAACAAAATAATGTAAAAAATCTTTTGATAAATATTTATAAATTACGTTTAGATACTGTTCTTATGAATGAAAGGCCTATTATCCACGTTTCGATTTAAAATACTTTCACAAACAATATTTTTTTAAGTTGCTCCTACAATGTAGGACGAAGACGGTCGGATATATATATATATAGTATATACAGTAAATACATAATTTACATTTTTTTTTTCATTTTTGATGAATAAATGAATCAATTAAATTTAACAATAATTTTTAAATTATTTTTGTGAATGTTAATATACATATTTTATTTCATTCAGTAATTTCAACCATTTATATTTATTTAGTGATCTTACATAAGTTTTAAATAGTTTTAAAAAGTTATTTGATTAGTACTTACCTTATGTTCAATGTAATGACAATTATTGTAATTAATCTGTGACGATTGATAAGGTGGCGATAATGATTCCATTTGAGGAAGATCTTGATAAGCATTAATCAAAACATCCATTGCGTAAGGATACTTAATTGTAAGACAACGCTAAATATTGGAAGAAAGAACACAATAATAATATAATAAATCATTAAATTGAAAAATATTTAAGTATTGTATACAGCAGCGCCACCTAGCGGCTTCAAACCTTAACTAAAACCTAAGCGTGGTCCTTAGTAATATAATATGTTAGAAGTTTGAGGACATTTCCTCAAATAGTTTTCCTTAAAAAGGAACACTTATATCTTAAAGCAAAGGCACCGTGTTAGAAGTCCGCAGGAATTAATTTCACAAAAAAAAGGGATTCGTTTCAGCGGCAAGTCTACGATACCTGGGTGCCGCAATTTGGTGTCATCATCTTGTAGAACTCGACAAAATATGACGAAAAGATAAATAAAAATTTTCGGTATCACGCTTAGCTTTCGAGATACGGAAAATTTTTAAAGATTTTTTTTTCATTTCACTATGGGACTTCATGGATTAAAACTCCTTTTTTCGCAATTTAACCTATAATTACGCGAGCAAAGACCTTTTCGCATGTCCCTGTGGGGCTCGGGGATTAAAACTCATTTTTTCGCAACTTAACCTTAATTTATGAAATAATTTCCCGCAAACAATTTTTTTTGTGAAATTATTCCTCATAAAGCGCAAGAATTTCGCAAAGAAAAGTTAGTGTTTAGACAACAACAAAATAAATGCAGCAAAATTATTGCCGTGAAATTATTTACTGACCCCTATAATACTATCTAGAATTTTTGTCACCAGACTTATTTTTCTTTTAAAAAATTAAGCCCGCCGAAATCTGCAAACATACTTTCAAAGATTACGGAGCTGATTCGGGATGAGTTATTTTCCTATACTTTGGAAATAATTTCGTGGGCCTGAAATTTAAAATTGATGTCGAAATTAGTTCCTTTTGGAAATGGAACCTAAAGCCCTTTTGGAAATGGAAACTAAGGCTCGGAAAAAAGGAATTATTTTCTTCATACTATTAATAATTCCCGCGGACTGATTATACCCGCTCCCTATATACTAATAACCAATTTTTTACATTGTATATATTATTTATATATAATATATAATCATTTAAATCATTTAAATAAATTTATTTATATTATTTCTTTTGACATATAATTTTTACAAGCTTAGATTTAAGAGATTAGATTTAATATCATACGTTTTCAACTTTAACATTTTAATAATTTTTAAGTGGGTGGATAGTTAGAACAACATAGGAGGGAAATTTTCAAAAACCCTTATATATATTTATAGTATATAGCAGGGGTGCTCAAAGGTTTATGCATGGGGAGCCATGTTCGAAATACGCAAAAAACTGTGGAGCCACAAAATTGTCAATGCAAACTTAAATTTAAATTTTATTATCGTAATTAATTAGTAACTAAAAGCATTTTTTTTTGAAATTCTTATATTTCAATAAATTTATTAAAAACTATAATATTACATTTAATAGATTTAAAAATTACTTGAAAAATATGTGCTCGAAAATCTGAAAAATTATATTAAAATTGTATAATAAAATACAAAATTTCAGTTCTTACAACTTAATCATTTATTGAGCCACAAAAAAAATGTCAAAGAGCTGCATGCGGCTCATGAGCCGCAGTTTGAGCTTGTCTGGTATATAGTATATTTATTAGATATACTTCACAGTCCAAAAAAATTAATTTTCATTTTCTAGGAAAAAAAAAACATGTGTATATTATATATATATATATTCTATGTATATATTTATAGCTATATGTGTATATATATAGGAGAAAACATAACAAACCGATAAATAAGTTGTAACAAGCCATAATTGTTTATGTGAACACAGGAATATAATTAAACTAGGTAACACAATTTTAATCTTTATTATAAAAAAGTACTTTTATTACTTTAAATATTTTTGATATCAAACTGTAAATATAAGTACCTACATCAATACTACAATACTTAATAAACAAACCTTCAAATATTTGCTTAAATTTTTTGTTATCATTCAAAATAATTTTTCATAAACTTATTTGAATGAATATAATTGACGTTTCAGTTTTGTTTCAGTGTTTTATTTTTTTGGCATTCAATTTTTGCTATTGTTATATTATTACTTATCATTATCAAGAACTACAGGATATTTGAATATATGTCAAATATTGGTGGACGTCCAAGCACGTACTTTAGTACCTCTGACAATATGCGTCTAGTATTTAAAAATTATTATTTTTTAGATGAAAAATATTTTTGATTATTATTTATAAGCAAATTGCTGTTATTAGCAAGTTATTGATAACGGCAGAAGAGTAAATTCTCCACTAATATTTTAAGAACGCTTTATTAATGATAACAGCGAACAATAGAGAATTTTCCATCAAGATAATGCTCCCAAATTCAAAAGTTTCAAATATTCAAAAAATATCTTCTTTAAAGAGGAATTAAACATAAGCATTGTTGGAAAATTAACATTTTCAACAGTTTGTTTCTGTGCTGAGCAATAATAGTGACACGTTTTTGTCACCCTAAGAATAAGTAGGTACATGGTACATTCATAGTCTAGTCATAAAATCATGCCTAGTAAAATACATACATGTATCGAACCTACGAAAAATATATTAAAAGCTTATGTTTATAATTATTTTTATTAGATAACAAATAAATTAAATTCAAATTAAATGAATTAATGACGTGCGCAAAATAAAAAATAAAAAAAAAATACAAACTTTAACTCACATTTTGGAGAGCTTTTTTTTTTCTGATATTTTAATATTGTTTATATCACAAAATTGTGAATTTTTTATTATGTTATTCATGAAACTCGCGCAAAAATAGATTTTTTTATGCAATTATTACAATTTTTTATTAATTTCTTATAATTATTATTAAATTTTTTGTTATTTCTTTTTTATTTTTTTTAATTAATTTACCACGAATTTTTGAACTCTAAAGATCAGTATCGTTATCAATATGGAATGGAGAAATAAATTAGTTCTATAGGTTCTTTATTTAGCAAATTAAAAAGTCTGACTGGAAAAAATATTGTTTTTATTTTTTTTAAATCATAATTTTAAAATAGAAATAGAGAATATTATTAAGTCACAGAACAGAACCATTAAAAAAAGGTGTAAGAAAACATTGTCAGTAGTTTGGAACTTGATTTATACGTATATTTTTTAATATAAAATTTCAGTGATAAATAAAAAAAAAATGTTAATTTAAGGAATTAAAAAAAATAAAAAATATAATTTCAATAAATTAATTCTTGAGAATCGTTTTTATGAAGATCATAAATCATTAAGTGACATTGAATGAAAATTTCGACAATGCCCTTGTATATTTATTATTGCAAGTCGACCCCTATGTAAATGCACAACGTTTTTAAATTTTTTTGCTTTTCTTTTTACATTTTTCGTAAGAATTATGCTGGACTTTGTGAATTCGATTAAAATTCGACTGACCAACCACCAGTCCGCACAACCACCGCCCCCACCCCACCCTGTCGTTCAAATCAGGCCAGTAAATGTAATGTATTACTAACTTTTACGAAATCGTATTCTTACGTTTGCCTAATCTTGTGGTTAATGTACACATTTACTGGAAAATGTATACATTTACATATCACATTTTGTACTTTAGCGGTAACATATATAATGATGTTGATAGTAAAACCATGATGAACTGAACATTTTATTCTTGGATAGCACCGCAAGAATTGTTTAATAAAAGTTAATAAAAGTTCTTTTAATTTTGAAATAATTTTCATAAATAACTTTCGAACTTTTATAAAGCTGGTCGAAAATTTTGGGGCTAAGAGCTCCGAATGAAAATTGGTATACGAGCAGATGTAGGTTGAAGGAACCTTAAAAATTTGTTTATACCCGGTTCAATTGGCTTCTCATTATTTTATATACAATATTGAAGTCTGAGTGTTCAATTAGCTTCTTATGATTTTATATAAACCAATTTTAATTCGATTGGATTCTCATGATTTTATATATATGTATAAGAAATGACAAATTTGTGAAAAGGGTTTAATTGGTTTCTCATCATTTTATATGCAATATTGAGGTTTGAGTGTACAATTGGATTCATATGATATAAACCAATTTTGGTTCGATTGGATTCTCATGATATAATGTAAGTATATAGGAAATGAGCAGTTTGAGGTACCCGGTTCAATTGGTTTCTAATCATAATATACAAGATTTGTCATGATTGGAAATATAAAAACAGAAAATTTCATTTAAACTTTATTTCCAAATCTGCGTCTAAAATATTTATGAAAAAAAAAGGATCAATAAATGTGGATTTCAATCTAAATTGGTTTAAGAGAGCAAATATCTAATATATAATAATATATAATATAATATTTTTAATTGAAGTGTTGAAAACGGACTCCATACTACATTTAGGAGGTACTGTTTTTAATTTTTTTCATCTCATCACTGGACACTGAAAAATGTTTACAAACTGTCCAGTGTTCGTACGAAAGAATACCTTCACACTAGTAATCTAGTACGAAAGAATTGGTACTCTAAGAAACTTTTTCAGAATTTTATGTTAAATAAACTTATTTTTTGTCGGATATTCATAAACAGAAACATCAAGAAAACAAAATCATATAATCTTAGATAGATATAAATAATTTAATAAAAGTTATCTTGAGAACAATTAGAAAGATTCGAATAAAATGATATCATACTCGTAATAGTTCGAAAATAAAAACCATAACATTAGTAATACAGAATAAACTGGTATTAATGACAACTAGGAGTGTTATACATATTATGTCAAATTATATATTTTAAAAATTTGTACATTGGTATGTTTGTATGATAAAACATTATATTTATTAAGCGTTAACTTAATAAGAGAAGCTTTTATTTTGATGATATTATGACGATTTAACTTTTTTTTTTTATCTATTTATTAACTTTATGCGATGTGGCTAAGGTATTTCACAATAAAATTTATTGTATTCAACTAAGTATATTTATACGTTTTGTTATGATAATTAATTATTTTTATTAAAAGTTTTTATTTCTACGAGGAGTGAACTAAAGTCCAAGTCCTAATGGTTTTTTTTTTTCATTTCATTAATTCCATTGTATTAAGAAAAGAATTACTTTAAAATACTGTTATTTTATACTTAATCAATCTTTTTAAAATACAATTCCAAAGTTAGTATTGATTCCTTTTTAAAAAAAATTACTTTTAATCAGTACTTTTCTTAATACAATTCCATTTAAAAAAAAAAGTATTGATTACTTTTTCAAATACGATTGCTTTGTATTTGAATATCGAAAGTGTTTGAATAATTTCGCTTAGGGAGTCGTAAGTAAAAAAAAAATACACAGATTTATATAGATTTAAAAAATATTAGGGTACATTTGACAAAAAACAAGATTTAATTATGAATAAATTAGTAATTAAGAAGGTCTTACTCGATGGCTTATTATGCACAAACCAACGAATGATTATTTTTTTTATATTTTTAAAAGAATTAATACTTATATCTTTATTAAATACATTATGAAAAATATAAGAATTGTTGAAAAATTTATTATTTTAAGATTTAAACTAAATATTTTAATTTTTAAATATAATTAATATTGCTTTTAATTAAGCTATGTTAATTAATAAATAAATAAATAAAAAAAGGTAAATTCTTCTGAAAAAGAGTTAGGTACATAATTTGTATATTTTGCTGAGAAAAAAAAATTCTTCAAATAAAATATATGTAAATCATTTATTTCTTTTTAACAATTGCATATGCAAGCATATTATATACATTATGATTATTGGTATACTACAAACTACATAATTTTATCTTAAATATTCCTCAAAAAACCTTAATATTTTTACATTTTTCTTTATATGAGAACAGAAACATCTTGAAATTTATAAGATTTTTTTTTTATTGATGTGTACATATTTTTTATTCAAAATAAGTTAACGTTTTGTCTTCAGAACATCAAGTCCATTAAAATTCATATTGTCTAATAGAATAAAATAATTGTAATTAACTGCATTATTATATTTCCAAAAAAAATTCAATTAAAAAAATGATTAAGCTAATTGTCCAACCAATACCACAAATATAAAATAGAATTTGGAATTGAAGAATATTCATTGATTTAAAATATTCATATGGATCACCATCATCTTTCAATAATGTTATTAATTTAGTTTTGATTCCTATACGAATTAAGTCAATTTCCCATTTAATCCATAATCCGCTTTCTAAAACTCGATATGAAAAAAGTTGTAATTTATACAAAAAAGGACAATTTAAATGAACAGCATAGCCAAATATTACTAGACAGAGAGGATTATTGGCTATTCGCATTTTTGGTTTACTCAAATACATCTGTTGGCTTAAAATCCAATTAAATTTATCTGCTGGAATAGTGAAGCAATAGCTGGTATTTAGTTTAGATCTTAGTCTCTGGAATCTTTCCATTGGAACTATTTGAAATTGATTTTTAAAATCTCTAGAAAAGTTTGATGAGCTAAATAAAATATTTTCTTCTTCTTGGACTATTAAAATTTTCAAATTAGCTTTTATTATGTCTTCAAATGTATTAATTTTTCGTTCAAATATATGACATGTTGAGAAACTTGATAAAATTGATAAATAATAATTTGTCAATATGAAACCCAAAAGAAATATAAAAATTTGAATTAAAAATATTCTTTTAGAATTTCTAACATACTTTATATATGACAAATTTAATAATCCACACAATACTCGTAATAAACATTTTATGAATTCGAAATTATTATTAAAATAATATTGAGCAAACGAAAAACATGTTGCTAAATAAATTAATCCTACACCCATTGTTATCCAGGAAAAAATGTCAAAAGGCTTAACATAGTACATATAAGGTTGAATTTCCTTTGGATGTGGAACCAAAATATTCCAACTTTCAACAGAATAAGGATATAAAAATGAATATTTTTCAAACAGTTTTGAATTCATAGGTATAGAATGAAAACATATATCAATTTCTCTATTTGCAACCAATTCTAAATCTTTGGTTAGATTGAGTTTTTTATATTGTGTTTTATATTCTTTTAATGTTCCATTAATTAATTTTGTAAAAATAAAAAAAAAACGATAAATAGTTCCATCAGATTTTTGAACACCATTTTCATCTTCGTATTTGAATGATCGATGCGGTTCATGTTGTATTGTTGTTTTTAATGGATAACCATACAAATTTTTATATTGATCGTTGAAATAATTTTTAAAATCATAAATTGAATTATTTATAAAATGAATTATTTGTAATTTTGGAAACCACTGACATGATAATATTTTCAATTTTGATTTATCAAATGGAATCGAGATGACAAGGATATTTGAAAAATAATTTTCCCAACTCCAATTGCAAATTAATGTCATAAAATCTGATATTTTTCTTCTACTAACAAAAATAATTTTTGTATTTGAAATTCTTCTTAATGATGTATTTAGATTTTTAAAGTCTATGGAGTTGGGATTAAATATCAAAACTAGACAATTTTTATGAAATTTTAATAAAAATTGTTCTATGATTTCTTGTTCAATAAGAATTTTAGTATAATTATTGGATTGAAAAAATTCATTATCCAAAAATTTATCCAAATTTACATTATTAAAATATATAAAAACATTTCTAATTTTATGATATTCAATCAATGATTGAATTATATATTGCTCTGGGTGATGAACACTATCTGGAACAATTATTGATGAAAATACTTTTGTAAAATAAAATATTATAAATAAACCATATATCATGTTTTTAACCGATGAGTTTAGGTTGTTAATTAAATTATTCCACCTGGAACTGTAAGTTAACACTATTTTCGCTTAAATAGAAATTGATATCAATAATTTACTTAACATTTAATTAGAATTTTTTTTTACTCTGTGTAATCAAATCAATTTCTATAATTATTTTTATAGATTTTATGAATTGATAACTGGGTTATGAATATTTTTTAATTATAAATTATGGTTTGATTTAATATAAAATAAAATATGCTTGTACACGCACATAGGTATTCATATAATTTTTTTTCTGTATTCAAATAAATTCATAGAATAGTATTTACCTACCTACATAATGGATTAAAGTAGTAAAGTAGTAATACGTAAATTTTTTTTTATTATTCTATTGTTTGAAATAAAAACGTCCCTATTTTTAAATTAAAAATTAAAATGCTTAAGAGGACTTGGTACCAGTTTGGATTTTTTGTCCCAAAATTTGATTGTAGAGCCGTTTTAGATTATTTTAAAGTTTAATTTAAAAAAAACATTTCATTCACAACCTCAGAAATGTTTCATAGTTTAAAATGACATAAAACTTTTTAGAATCTGTTAAGGCTAAGTGCTCGAAATCTCTTCAAAACCATTTTGTGACACATAACAATGGTTTTGAAGAGATTTCGAGCACTTAGCCTTAACCGATTCTAAAAAGTTTTATGTCATTTTAAACTATGAAACATTCCTGAGGTTGTGAATGAAATGTTTTTTTTAAATTAAACTTTAAAATAATCTAAAACGGCTCTACAATCAAATTTTGGGACAAAAAATCCAAACTGGTACCAAGTCCTCTTAAGCAATTTTTTCAACGAAATAAAATTAATGAATTGAAAAATTAAGAGTATAATAAAAGATTCAAAAATCTTTATTAAAGATTTAATTCAAGCTTGAAAACTTAAGTCAAGCTCGATAATTAAAGAACATTGTTCTAAATAATTTTAGAAAGATTAATGGTTTTTTCATAATCCTAATCTCTAATTTTTTGCTTCTTATTACTTATCATTTTTAATTTTTCCTAATCCAAATTTTCAAAATATTGGGTGTTATAATGATCGAGAAATGATTCTTTAACAGATTTTCTGTTCAAAAAAATTAAGCCTGAAAAATAGTAGGTACTAAAACAATAGAATAATTTTGTACCACAATTCAAATTTAATCTTTATTGAAGTAGGATTTCCAAAAAAGCAACAGCATTTAACTTTTCGTATTTTAATTTTAGTCATAAAATTTGCAGAAATAGAAAAGGCTAGTTCACTATTTTTCGAAGTTGGCTGAATGGTAAATAGGATTTGATAAAGATTTTCTAACATTTTGCTATTTCGACCAGTTCCTTCTACAATCTTAAAATACCTTTTGAGGTTGTACTGACGTACGACGGTTTTGTTTTTTTTTTATAATAGCATTCTAAAAAAATTTCGGTTTCGTAAAAATTATTTCGATTAATCAATTAATCGTAAACATCGATTAATCGTAAACATTTGAAAAACATCGAATTACCGATTAATTGGAATGAAATGGGTACAGATTTTTTTCTATATAAAATAAAACTTAAAAAAAGAAAATACATTTTTCATAATTTTTATGACAAAATTTTATTTTTTACCTTTTTTTGTATTTAATATCATTTTGCTAGATACTTTTTTTTTAGTTTTATGTTTCACTTTATACGCACACAAAAATAATCTCTTTATTTTCATTAAATTACATTAAAATTTAAATTTAAATAAAACTTTCTTGTTTTTTAATTATTTGAATTAAAAAAATTAACTTTACTACATAAAGTAATAAGATATTTAATTAAAAGGAATAATTTTAAAAAAATTGATCACTTTTAATTTCAGCAATTGCAACTTGTTAATGTACAGTTTGGTAAATTTATCCAAAATTAATTAAAAAAGTTTTTGAAAGCAGAATTTCTGTTCTTAAATTGTAAATAATTGCTAATCTACTTTAGTTAATTTTATTATTTATTTTTTCGATAATTTTATTAACAATTCTCAGAAATTCAATTAAAAACATAAATTCGAAACCTATAATTTTTACTTTTTTTCTCGATCGATTACTTTAGTTAGACAAAAGAATTTCAAAAATTACAAATATCTATTTTTGTAAAATAAAGAAATTTTAACTAATATTTAACTAGTTGCTACGAAGACTCAACTAAGTGAAATATAAATATGTGTAATAAAATAAGGGTATATTATTAAAATATAATTTTATCAATATTTGCTAAAATTTTAGGGCTACAAATTATTTTGCTGATTATATTAATGTTCCGTTAACAAACTTTATAAGAATTATATTCAAGTTAAAATAAATTAAAATATTTAAACAAATATAATATGTCGTAGTTTAACACTCAATAATTCGTTTGATTAATCTAAAATAAGAAAAACAATTAAAATTATAAAAAAAAACCTGAAATTTGATTTAGTTGTAAAAATGTCATTGTATTTAAGCATAAAGGAAGTATAAATAGAGAAACTAGTCCCATACAAAAGATGCAAATACAAATAGTGAAACAAAAAATCCATATCACAACCCCATGAGATTTTTTTTTGTATTATTTGAGAATTCCACTCTCACAAAACCTTTTAAAACTTTCGAAATACAATTTTTAAAGTTTTTAAAGCTTTTGTGAGAGTGGAAGTCTAAAAAATACAAAAAAAAAAGCTCATGGGGTTGTGATATGGATTTTTTGTTTCACTATTTGTATTTGCATTTTTTGTATGGGACTAGTTTCTCTATTTATACTTCCTTTATGATTTAAGTAACGGAATAGAGTAAACCAATGTACATAATCCTCACTTACAATTTAATTATTATAACGTTCATAATAAAGAAAAAGGTTTTGGTTAAATTATGAGACTTTTTGAAAAAATAAATTAAACTGTCTATGATGTTTTCGAAATTTTGATAACATCACAATAATTATGCTTTTAAATAATAATAATATTAACTATTATTTATGCGAAGCAATATAGCCCCAAGATTTTTAGAGGCAAATTTTAATTATTTTATTGTGAATATAATATAATATAGTCAAATAAATTAATTATCTTTCCTATATAATTTAATTAATTACAAATACAATATTTTTATTTACAAGTATTTTATTTATAAATTACTTAGCTTTATATCCCTTTTTAAATATATTACATGAAATTTTATCTAAAATATTAGTAATATTTGTATATTAAATAAATTTTAATGTTGAAAAAATGGAAATATATACGTACAAAATAAATAATATTTTTATTTACGACTATTTTATGACATAATGAAAATGTATTATTCAAATTGTTTTCTTTACCAACTTTAAAATATTAGATATTAAAAATTTAAATAAGTTCAACAAAGTTTTCAGAGTTCATCGGTATAGAAGTATGAAGTATAAATAAAACGAAAAAATAATGAAATTGCGGGTTTTTAAATTACTTAATTTTTAACTTCTCAATTATTTCTAATAGAATGTTATCTAAAAAATAAATCTAATGTTTGACTTTTTCTTTTTAGAAAACTTGAAAAATGGTTGAATCGCATATTTTAATTTCTTTCAGAATTGAATTTGTTTTGCTTTATCACAGGATTCACTATAGTCTTTTTGTCCAAATCTTCGGCTTGACTTGCCAGTGAGCCTTATGATTATGAAAAACAAAAATTGAACTTTTTTTTTTATTTTAATTTGATTCTTGAATTTTCACATTAATAATTCACGTTCATATTTTTTTTGATATAATTAAAATATAAAATAAATTATGAAAACGGTTCATTTGTAAATATTCTAAATTTAAAAAATAAATCCATTTTTCTTGATAGCTATTAACAAGTGTAATCTATTAATTTAACATTAAAAATCAAAAATATATTTATTTAATTTTCTTTTGTTTTATTAAATTTAATAACATGTAGTATAGGAAAATGATATTCAGGCGTTATGTTCATAACATAAAATGCAAGTATTTTAGTATAGTTCATTTCGTGTTTATAGAAAAAATATGTATGTTCGTAAATAAAAGGAAAACTTTATTATCTAGGAAAGAGCTACATACAAATTATAGGAATTTTATTTTTAAATAATACGTTATAAATAAAATTGTATTAATTAATAGATTGTAAAATTTTATGAAATTGAATAAGGTAATGTTAAAATAATTTTAGTTATAGCTTGGACTTAGATTAAAGAATTTTATTTTTGACGGATAATGGCAGCACCAGTCAAGAATTTCGTAAAAAGCAATAAAAAACAATGAATTTCATATTTCAGTTAATCTACAATGTGCTTTTTATTAAATAATGACGTGAACAGTAATATTAACTAAAAAGAAGAAAATTTCAAGTTAAAAAATATGATTGTATGATTCCTTCCAAATCAAATTTTTTGCTTTAAAAAATAAACATGACAATAAAGTTAAGTTTACTATATGTAAGTAAGAATAGATTTTTAAGGCATTAGATTTATATAAATTTTATTTTTACTGAATTTACATGTGATTTACATACATATTTGATAAAAGAAATTAAAAAAAGTTTTCAAATAATTTATAATTATAAATTAGAATTTTCTAAAATTATTTTGTCTATAGTAATGTGGGTTTGTCTTAAATTGAAGAAACGAAGAAAAAATTGATATTATATGGAAGGAAAACTTTTTCTTTTACGTTAATTTAATAAGTGAAAAAATTTTAATTATTAGATATGAATGTCACTATAAATTTAAAATTATTTTTTATGTTTTGTACAATAATTCTAATGTTTAATGAAAAATTTAAAAAGGAAAATAATATATATTCAATAAAATTGTATAAAGGTGTGTTTGAGAAATTTTCATTTCAATTTTCATAACAAAAAAATACGTTCTCCTGTACGGGTAATTCATGTTATAGATCTTTTTATTTACTACTTTAAAAAAGGAAAACTATGGCTGTAAAATAAAAATTTAATCAGAATATTTTAAAAAAAATTGATAGTAACAAATAGTAATAACATAATACTAAACATTTGTTGTTAGCTTTGAATATTTTCTTATTTTCTAATTTTATGGGCTTTAGATTCAAGCAAATTTAAAGCATGACATTTGAGAATTTGAGATCTGAATAATTCTAAATGACAAAAATAAAAATTACTTTTGAAATTTCGAGAACGCTTCTTCTTCTAATATAAATTAAATTATGTTAGTTGTAAACAAAAATTTCTCAATCTCACCAATCGGAGTTCCTATTAGTTAAATATGTATATTTTGTTCATATTCCTAAAACAAAATAATAATTCCAAACTATTATAAACTAATTTAAAAATTAATTTGATCAACGAACATGGCCATTAGTTTCTACCCATTTAAATAGTGTTGTTTGTTGTCTAGCTACCCATTCTACATTAGCACCTACACTACTTAATGTCATATTTAGTATTTCCATTCC
Source organism: Hybos culiciformis (assembly GCA_964007475.1). Classification (NCBI taxonomy): domain Eukaryota; kingdom Metazoa; phylum Arthropoda; class Insecta; order Diptera; family Hybotidae; genus Hybos; species Hybos culiciformis. The sequence continues at coordinate 41,815,829 of OZ023273.1, forward strand.
TGGACCATAGCCAAATCGATGAACTAGTGATTTTAGCTAAATAGAATAAAAAAAATTAAAAATTATTTTTTGTGAAAAACTTAATATCATAATAATGTCTGATTAGAATTTATAATATTGTCGTTTTTATCAAATAATTATATATAATATAAAATAATAAAAAAAATCTTTATTAATATTGAACAAAAACCGAACCGGTATTGACATTTGTAAACTTTGAAAAAAAAAACAGCAGCAAATATAACTAAGATACGATTAGAAAAGTGTGACAACATCATGGCACTTATTTTGATGTAATTTTAAATCTGAGTGTGTGTAGGATACGTAGTTCCCTGTCAATGAACAAAAATATTTAAAGAATGACAACTTACTTCATCGTAATCAAATTTTGTTGCGCCATATTGAGTTATAGCTGATATGACTTTCGCGAAATTTATGGTACCTTGACCTAATTTAGATTGTAAATCATACCATTTCGCTTGCAAGAAGCGGCAAGCCATCGCACCGCCAGTTGGTGTACCAGCTATAGCTTTTAAAACTTGAACAACTTCTGCAGTTGGAAGCATTGTAACATGTGACAAAAGACGATTTTGTAGCCATGCATCTTTAGTTTTCCCTAAGGCTCGCAATAACTGCATTCGCTCCACAAAACCTTCAGGAATTCCTCGTAAGGAAATAAATTTCGTCCAACAGTGTTGCCAATATATGTATTCACCAGATAAAACTGCTCCAGTGTAAACAGCCTAAATAAAACATTTGACAATGTATGAAGTGCAATATAATATTAACGAAATCAAATTTTTTAATACTTCTCTTAAATTTGGTGGGATCACCGTATTATTCACTAAGCTGTTGTGAAGAATACTACGAGCTTTGCTTATGCTATCAACATCTTCCCATAAAACTGAAGCAAGTAAAATTTCCGGTCGCAATAATCTTAAAAAGTTGAAGCAATTATTGTAATAAAAATAATTATTTGATTTAAGATCCTAGTTTCATTAAAAGTTATATGTCAATAATTTCTTTTTACCTCACTTGATCAGATCCATCATCCATCCAATTAAGTTCGGAAATTGGTTTCTGTAATGTGATTTTAATAAATTCTGATAACATTAAAAAGCATTCAGAATATTTAAGTATTCTACGCCACCGTTCCAAGTGCTGTAAAGCTGTCACCACTGGACCCCAGTGTTTTTCCTTAGGCAGATATGTTATTAAATTCATCGTTATTTCACATGGCATTAAATTAGCATGACAAAGTGTGAATGCGTCAGATATTAAACCCATTCGATCCTAAAATAAAATATTAATATTCCAATTAATTCATTAGCCTTAGTATTATATAAAAATATTCTCACTGTGGCTGATAATTTCATGTGATTACGCATTAAAACTTCAATTAAATTTGACCAATTATCTTCGTCATATAAAACGCGGAAATAACCATTTTGGCCAGTGTTAACTTTTATCCATTTCACATTTTCCGGTATTTGAATAGTTGCTAAAGAAAAAAAAAATTATTGAAATATATCTATTCGATTTTTTTTTATAATTGAGAGAATAACATGGTTATGACAAATTATTACCGTCCATGTTATGCATCCATAATGTTTCAGTGCTATTTGATTTATCTGTTGTATAAGTCACTGGGAATATCCAACGTAAAACTTTTGAATTTTTACTTTTTGAAGTTGTTGTGGTGGTTGGAATTGTTGTCGTATAGTTGTTACCATCATAGTTATCGTCTAAAATTGCTGTAAAATCTGCTGGTTGAAATGGTTTTTGTGACACCGAGACACTTGTACCTATTTTGGTAACAGTTAATAATGGGAAACCTGGTTGTAAGGTCCAAAGATTCATCATTTCCTAAAATTATTTTTATTTAATAATTTATTTTATTTAAATGTTTTTTCCACATGCAATGTGGTACCTTAATATTTTTAGCTCCGTTTGCTTTCTTAGTACAAATAGTCCATAAATCAATAGGCTCAGCTGTTTTGAAACGATTGGCCTTTAAAAAGTTTCCCAAACAACTTCTAAATGGATTTTCTCCAATGGCAGTATGAAGCATTGAAACTATGGCAGCCGTCTAAAAAATATAATAGAAAAATATAATTAAAATCGTTTTATTTTTTTTAGAACATTTTTTTTGGTAAAAATAATACAAATTTACAACTTACTTTGTCGATGTAAAATGTTTCATGTAAGCCATCAATAGATGTGCCAGATAATATCGATTTCCAGCCATGTATAGCATCAATATCTAGAGCTTTATTAGATATATGCAGTAAAAGTTTTTCGTCCATTGGCCAATCAGGTTTTAAAGGTGATAGAATAAAAATACCCAAATATTTTATAATACCATCCCATAACCAAGTGTCTTTTAATATTTTTGGTGATGTTATACCACCAAAAAATTGCTTTACAATTGCTTCAGATATTTTAACAGCGGCTGAATGATATTCTTCAGTTGTTATCGCCTCAGGGCTAGTTAAAAATGAAGATTTTAATGTAACTAAGCCCAAAGACGATATCAAATCGCGATCCAAAGATGGTAAAGCCACAAAATCAACTTTGGTCAATGGGTATGCTACTTCTAACCACGTTTGTAAATATTCCAAAACATCTCTTGACAATGTTAATACAAAACTTGATCTGGCCAACAGATCGTTAGGTGCGTAAAATGTATAAGATGGGGCTCTTTTAATGATTCTACTGCCTAATGATTGATTCATTGAAGTTAAATTTTTTGCTCCAAGCTCTGGCGATGTTGTTGACGTAGTTGTTGTTATAATAAAAGAATTCATATTAAGTGAATGAGTTAATGCAGTTATGTTTCTAATTGGTTTTTTAATATCAGTTCTAAATGTTAAATTATCTAATGATGATTTAGTTGGTCGTAATGGCAATAATGGTGGTGAGGATGTAGTTGTTACTTGATATGTAGGCGAAGCTTGTAATGATTCACGTTGGAAATCACTAACTACCCAAGCAACTGCGTCAGCTGGAATTGGGGGGGTTTCGATGAAATCATCACGCAACTAAAAATAGATAAATTTTTGATGTGTATTTTTTAATTAACTAAAATATCCAAATGATATTACCAAACCCGTTCCCATATAAAATCCAACATCGTCAGTTGCATGTACTATTGAATTTGATAATCCAATATGAAATCGATCTCTAAAAACTGAAACTTTGAACGGTGCTCTTAAATGTGGTTCATCAAAACATGGAAACGCCTTCCGTGCACCGCTTGGATTAAATACTGTTGCTGCAAGTAATCTTTAAAAAAAAAAGTGAATAAAAATACATAATACTTTGTAGATTTTAAATATGTGTCTAAAATTAAACTATTTAGCTTCAATATACCTTTGCAGACCATTAACACTTTCATATTGATCGACATAAAAGCCTTCTGGCTCTGGGTTCAATTTATTATACCATCTTAAATTTAATGTATAATTTGTTTTCTTTTTCAGCTTTTCCTTAAATTCTATATATAACTGTTGTCTTGGTGGAAATTCAAGTAATTTAACTATTTTTATTGAATATTGTTTGGGTCCAACGATTGCCTAAAAATTGAAAAATTATTTTATTAGGGTATTGTGAATCCCTGCTTTGAAAGATTTTTAAACAATAAACCTAATATCGATATGAAGTAATTTTATTGAATTTTCCAAAATTATGTAAGAGTTCTCTTGATGTAAAATGAATTTAGTAAATCTGAGTTTCTCTCTCTTAATATTTAGCAATTTTTCTTATTTAGTTTTGGATTTGAATTTAAAACCATTAAAAATCAAGTTCACCAATTAATAAGTTTTTTTATTTTTTCCAATAAAAAAAATAATAAATCAAGAAACATAATTGCATAATATTTAAAAATATAATTTTAATGAAATATTGAATACTATTGAAATTTATTAGAAACTATTTTACAAAGGAATAGTTTTTAAATAAATCGAAAATATATTTGTAAACTTGATTGTACACTTTATTATACAATATATTAAATTTTTAAAAATTTACTTACTCTTTCTGTAACATTAAGGTCTTTTATATTAATTACTAAAAAACTAGTATCTTTTTCTATGGCTAAATCTATGGTTACTTGTCCTGTAGGGAAAAAATTACAGTTAATTATAATAAATATATGTAATATTATATTAAAAATTTTCTTTTTGTAATAAAAAATATTATTTTTATACCTTTAACATCTAATGTTGTTAAATTAGGATGAATTGTTAACAAATAACGTAATGGTTTTACATATGTTGGTAAATTTGCTTCTAACCATGGAAATGGTTCACCATTTGTTGCTATTGGATTAAAAATAACAGAACCATTTTCACCTTCACCTCTGTAGCCTGGTGGCATTTTTCCAGCACATGAACAATCTTCAAAAAAAAAAAAACATTAATTAATTATGATGTTTTTATTAATGTTTCTACCGAACAAATTTTAAATATTTTCCAAGAAATTACATTTGAAGAATATGTTCAAACCAAATTAAACAGAAAAATTTTGATAATTCAAATAGTTGTGAATTAAAAAATTTTAAATTTAAAAATTCGAAATTTTTCAATCACTTCCGATATTTCGAAATATTAATTAAGATACGAACGACATTGGTTGATACTATAAATTAGTTGCACCAATGTATGTTAAGTATGTATAAATATAATATCAATAATTTTGCATATACTTTTTTTAGTGACTGAAAATATTTGACTAGACAAGATACATTTAATTAAACAGAAAAAGTTATTTGGGTTAAAATATTTTCTTTTATACAAAACATATTTTTTTTCTAGATACATTACATACATAAATAACGATTCAAAGAATCTATGTATGTACATATGTATATATCAAATATAATGTAGAATTAGATGGAATAAGTTATGGTAAGAATAACAATAAATAAAATATTTTTATATAATACCATCGTACACTTATGTATATATATAACGTGTATTGTGTACATAAAAATTGTCTAACTAAATAAAGAAGAAAAGAAGTATGTAGATTTATATATGTGATCAAATTCAGTTACAATTTCCATTAAAAAAAAGGAAAAAAAAAGAAAATTTATAAAAAAGGATGAACTATAATAAACTCTTGTTGGAAATTAATTTTCAAAAAAAAAAAAAAAATTTAAATAAAAATTAAATTTACATAATGCGGTATCTGTTTACATTGAACGAAATATCTATAGTTAGCAATTAAGTATATTATAATACATAAAGCTTGCCTTAAATCCACAACGGTATTATATATGAAACTTAATTAACTTTCTTATGTTGTATCAACAACATTGTCCATTCTGGTAAAAGTTTACTTTCGAAATGAATGAATGTGCATAATTTATCAATTTTATAATGTTTAATTAAGTAAGGTTTTAAATATTTTAAAGGACATTATGATAACTCTTACATGAGACAATTCGCAAAAGAATTTGTAGTTTAACATTCGTATGTATATACTTACAATATTACATAAAGATATGTATAAAATACACACTATGAACTAAAACTTAATGTTAATATTATTATTTATTTTTTCTGGTTATATGCATAGTTTTTAATTTGTCGGTTTCAAAATAGGTATATATTTGAAGTTTATTTGACCTCTTGGCATTTTAAAATCGTCAAAATATCTTTAGAATCTACAATTTGAGGCTTTACTTAATTTGAATTTTCAAATTTTTCTTTTCTCGAATAAAATAATTCCATTGAAACTTTAAATTCTCTCAAACTATCATTATTATATGCAAAAATTAATTATTTTTTAATCTATCTAGTTTTTTTTATCATTCTCATAAAAAATGAAAAACAAAAAATTTTCATGCATAAATTTAAAAAATACATATCATCTTATGTATAAATGTATACAATCTGAATATGTATGTGGAAACATAAATTGTTTTGAAACAGTCTAAAAATTATAATGCGAAAAATATTATAAAAAGGAATATGTTAAGCTTGTTGAAATTAAGCAAACAATTAAAAACACATGTTAAAATGTTGTTGACAATGACAATATGTTTGAAACTTGGTTGTTCAGAAAATTCAAAAATTAAGTGTTCAGATACAAGATACGATTTACGAAAATTTATACTTTTAGTTGCTTATGTATTTATTCATAAACATAAATTAATAGAGTCCAATACGATTCGAGTTTTAAATAAAAGTTCATTAAATGATAAGTAGAGTAAATATTCAGCATAAAACTTGGAAAAAATTTCTTCAAACTATTTATAATTTTGAATTTGGCCCTTTCAAAACCATTTTTTTTTTAATATATTAGCTCTAAAATTTTTTCTTCACTAAATAAACAATTTTTATTTTTTATTCAATGAAATAGCCTTATATAAAAATATTAAATATTTATACCAAAATTTAAATAACCAGGTAATAAAAAGATATTAAAATCTTTTTTAGGATATTTACGAAATTCTGGATATTTATGTATTATGTATGCTTTTTTATACGACATAAATATTTAATTATATGTTTCATAAAATGAGGTAGATACAAGTTTACTAACATGAAGAAATTTATCAAATATAAATCATAAAATTTTTAGTTTAACGTAAGAAAACTATAGATTTACGTATAACACGCGCTATGTGAATCAAATATTTGTCTCTCAAGCAATTGATCAAGCTATGTTGATGGATATATTATATGCGTACATATTTGCAACAGTGGTTGTTAATTGTTTAATTTCATTATTCAAACAACAAATTCATATAATTTAAAGAACAATATCATAGTACGGGAGATGGAGGCTTTTAAAATGAACTCAAGGACATAATATTATTTGCAAGTTCATTATGATAAATTTTCTGACAAAATGTCCCTATACCATAATGTATTGTATACATAATGAAGATTTATTTACTTTTCATTTGAAATATAAATATTTTTTGTGTATACCTTACTTACATGCACATATATATAAGTATGTTTAAAATTTAAATTATATATAATTTTTTGTTATATTTTAATGTTGCTTTCGTATAGTTACACTTTTTTATATATAATTATTATATATACAGCAGATATATAAATATATATGTGTATATATATATTATACAACATAAAATAAACATAGGGTTTTCAATATAATAATATAGTTACACAAGAAAGATAACATAAATAATTTTATAATGAATTTATAAAATTTTACAATTTAACTGCAAAATATTTGATGGACTGCCATTTAAATTTATTAAATAAAGATAATATATATTTTGAAATGCCATTATTGGTTCTTTGTTTTCATACATAGATACTATGTATGTCATAATTTTTGTACATAAATTTATTATATTAGGTTGTATACTTATATTATGTTTTTTTCTAAAACTTTATTTTAAAATAATACCAATGATTGTTAAATGACATATAATTGATGTATTTGCAAAGTCTTTCCATTAGCGATAAGAAAATAACATCATAAACATAAATAACCATAATTTCTTTCGATTTTTTAATGTTGAATGTATACAATCTACGAATCGATGGATACAATATTTTTTTTAATTTTAAGAATCGAAAATTTCAAATTTTCATTTATTAAAATAAATTCAGAATTAATTATTATAATCACCCATACATATATCTTGAAACTAAAACAGTTTCTGCTTAAAGTATATTATGAACATATTTCTTATAATTTTAATGTTTTTTTATTTTTTAAAAGCGAGCAAAGATGAATAAACATCCTGAAAATTTTAAGATAACACATTCAAAAGATATAATTTTATTTTAAGTATAATTTTTTGTATATTTCTCCTTTTTTTGATAAATTTTTTTTTAACCAAAATAAATTAGCAAAGTTATAAGTTGGAAGCAGACAGTGTTTAAATATTTACAAACTTTATTAATAATAATGTAGGCATTATTTAAATTCATTGTTATTAAGGAGTTATTAATTATATACCATTTTATGATGATGAATATACCTTTTGACAATTTATTAATTGTAAAAATTTTGTAAATAATTCATATTTCGTTCTTCTCAGTTTATCAATTATTTATTTAGTACAATTTTTATTTAATTAATTTATTTTCTAAGCTTGTTTGCTTTTAAATCTATAACAAAATTAAAAATTAAGCATATCTGAAAATGATATAGATTTTTATATAAATGTATGATACTTCAAAACTTCAATTATTCTGATCTGGGTTTAAAATTTGAATGCAATCATACCCTGTGAATATTCGAAAGTCTTGTAAATGAAAAACGTACTAACTTAGATTTTAGAATTTATAGTTGAAGGGAATTTTCTTTTTATATTTATATTAAGAAGTTAGCAAATCTTTATCTTTTAATAACAGATTCTGATGGCACTATAATATACTAATAAATTTAATGTAATTTTAGCAAATCTTACTTCTATAATTCAAAATTAATTAGAAAATATTTATGACTGAATGTGGGTAAGCTACAAATATTTCAAAATATAACGATATACACATGTTCAGCTTCAAACGATAATGTTGATAAATTTTCAAGGGAAACGGAATTAAACTTATCTAATTAACATGAGTAAGCAACCAACGAACCTACATAGTATGTAAGTTTAATTCTATAAGTTTACTTCATGCAATTTTTATTCACATAAATAAAAAAAAAAATAAAACAGAAAATAAAATTATTATCTTTGAATAAAATTATTTTATTAAGATTAAAATTATCGCTATGAATAAAAAAGGAAAATCAGTTCATTCAATATCACTGTAGCAATTTTCCTCCAGAGAGTCATTGAATGAAGTATAAGGGGTAACATTAAAATCAAAACAAAAATATAAGAATTGTATGGAAAGCTCACGTATCTATGACCTCGTTTATATATATTTTTTTTATTTTCTTATTATGATGGGTGATATACAGATAAACATTTTAATATTCCATGTGTATACATGTGAAAATATTCATAAATATTGCTCTTCATCTTTCGTATACATATGCATATATAAAACCAAACATGTTGTATCTTTTTTTTATTTCATCAAACCATAAAAGAGAAAACAAAATTGTGTTGAATTATTTAATGATTCTTTTTCTTGTTCGTTCCGTTCTACTACTAGAATATAAAAAGAAATGCGATAAGGCACATATGAAAAGTGAAAAATTATGAATATGGATAAAATTTTAATTGGGTGATGTCGTATAATATTTTAAATGTGCTTTAATCTTTAAATAATAGAAATCTACCTACACATCAACTTATAACATATAGGTACCAGTTTAGAAATTTCCAGATTTGAAATTTATATCAAATATGTTAATATTAGACTTTAAATATTAGTGACAGTGATTAGGAGTACTCAAGGAAAAGTGCGTTAAAGTATCTTCGCCAATAAATTTTTTTTTACAAAATATTCTTTGCGGAATATTTTCTAAAGTACATAATTTAAAAACTATTTATTTGCCTAGTTATTTATAATAACTACATATATGTATGTGTATTAAAAATACTTTAACATTATGTATGTTGTATATGGGATTCAGTAAACAAATAATTTCACCAAAATCCTATACTATTTATCAAGGAATTATCCCAATAAGAATTTTTTTTTGTACATTTAAAAATATTTAAATATTTTTAGTGTTAGTCGACAAAATTGTTTAAATTTTGTTAGTTTGACAATTTGTGCCAAACATCCTTAATTTTAAAAATCCACTTGTTCTTTTCATAAATGGAATTCCAGAAAAAAAAAGTGTAATTACATAAACAACACTTAAAATACTTTTTTTTTTTCAGGAATAAAGCTTTTCGCGGGAAACGGAGCATGAAAATATATACTTTTAATATATTTTACTTAAAACACAACATATATAGATGCATAGTATACCGTAATTTGAATCCTTTTTAAAAGAATTATCCTAGTGATTGAGATATGGTAACAATATTTTTTTTTTTAAGATTTATGCATTATACATACATATGGAGAAAAAAATAAATTAAAATCCTATAAAAAAATGGGAAAACCACTTTAGAAACTAGATGCAATGCTATGATTATTATGTAATGTGAAAGCAAAAAAATTAAAAAAAAAAAACACTTGACATTTTTACTAAATTAGAGCAGTGTGTCAAAACACTTGGGATATTATATTTGTTAGATATTAATGATTTTTATACGTATACGTCTATGTGTAACCTGTAAATATAAATTATATATCTATTTTTCATTTTATTTATTTTTTTAATATTTAGAATAGCGTGAATTAGTAAGTGTAAAAATTATTCATATTAATATAAATTGTATAGAATTTTTAAATTAATGGACTATTTTAAAAAAAAAATATATAAATAATTAATCCAATCTCATTTTAACGAGGTGAGAGACAATTTACTCTAAACTAAAGTAAAGGAAAATCAAGATGCTAAAATAATGTAGACTCAAAATACTTCAAAGAATGGATAGACAAATTAAGTTCATACTTTGTAAGTTGTTTTTAATTTTTTAAATAACTATCATTTGTTTTTTGATCTGGATTTATCTGATATCTAATAATTGAAAAGTTTTCTTCTTTTTTTTATATATAGGCAAAAGTAATTGGATTATAATTTTATTAATTCAATTTGATTGGCATAAAATTAACTCAATATTATGGATCATTTATATAGAAGTTATAGAATTGATTGAAATAAATATTACAACAATTAAGAATTTTCTATTAACTATGTCTTATATAGATAAAAACCCAAACAAGTCGTTTTGGTAAACTTTTTTCCCCAAAAATCGGTAAATAATAGAAAATAAAAGGATATTTGATGTGATAGATATTAAAGATATGAATAACTTAACTATGTAAACAATTTTTTTTTATTAAATATACATTATTAATTTTAAAAGTAAAGTTTTACAAATTGTGCCTATATAACTAACTATAAATAGAAGAAAAAAAAACTGACTTTGGAACTTGATTTTGCAAATTTCGAAATTAATTATAGCATTAATATAATTCATTTATTAACATGCGTCTTGTGCATCAAAAAATATCTTTATTCAAAACAAATATCTACAATAATTTTCGTAACTTGTACAGATGCGGATAATACATAAATCATTTTTTATTCTTGCTGTTAATTTTATATTCCTCTCTACTTCAAAATTTTTTTTTTTAAATATTAACTAGGAAAAATTATAAATTTTTTTTTAGAAGATAAATTGATTTGCACAGGAATACAACATTGTATAACTCTTATTCATCAACACTATTATTTACGAACCCTTTCAGAAAATAAAAATATCAATATTATTCATATTCTTGTCAATAAAATATTCTAAAAAAAAAAAAAAAAAATTGGGACAGGAAAATAAAAAATATATAAATGTATACCTACACAGATATATTATACGTATGTATTTTATCAGGAAATAAAAAAAAAATTTGTTAGCAATAATTTTGTCTATCAAGTGAAAAAAAACTATTGGAATGTAATGCCAAATAAATGACAGACAAAATACTATTCTACATTCAAAAAAAAAAAATTTTATATGACTTATTCATGTACAAGATTAAAAAAAATAAAATAGTTTTTACCATTTTGTGGACCGGCATATGCTATTATAAGTGCTGTTAATAATAATGATCCAACTACAATTCCTGTTACACATAATGCTCTTTTTTGTGAACACACAGCAACACCATTTCTTGTTTGTCTTCCACCACCGCCACTGCTATCACCACCTGAAATGGTACAAAAAGGAACAAAAAAAAAACTAATTTAAAATTTATGAATATTTTTGGCTTAAAATAAAATATAAAGTTGAATAGATTTTTATAATAATAAAATATTATAGAATCAGAATATAATTTTTCAGGTTTCCACTTTATTTTCACTTGACACGAAATTATAATTAAAATTACATACACATTTATGTACACAATATGTGTGTTTTCTTTCAGGAAATTAGAAAATCATAAATATTTTTAGGCTTGGTAATTTTGTAGATTATTCGAGTATCTAATAAGTAAAAACGTTAAGGATTGTATGATTTGTATGTGAAGTTAAGATAAGTAAGATCGCACCTTAAAATTTATTTAATTCTGTATAATGAATAATATTCTTATATTCTTATTATAGTCTTTAATCCTATATGAAACGGTGGGTTTGTTCAAATGTTTGTTATCTATTTTTAAATAATGTGAAAAATATTAATATATCAGTACAATATTCTAATTTTATGTTTTTTATGCCCCTACTTATAAGTTATAATGTTAAAATATTCATGAAAAATATTTGATATAATTATAATAATAGTAAGGTAAATTACATAATACTCTATTTTTTTCTTCCACAACATCAGCCATAGTTAACAAAATTAATTTACGTTTTTAGCTGTTCTGTCTGATCGTCATTCAACATTCAAGTACCTTCAAACAGCAACATTTATATAATTTTGTAAGTGTTTAATGTAATTTTTAAATTTACAACCAATTTAAATTTTTCTATTTAATTTAATAAAACAATTTTTGTGCGAAATTTGCGATATTTTAAAACGGGTTAAAATATTTTCATTAACTTGCAAAATAAAATATTCAGTATTTTGTTAATAATTTATTTTTCCCTATAGTCTTTTTGGTTATATTCCAAATTTGAGCTTAAAAGATACTTAAAAAATAAGAAAAAAAAAACAAAATTTTCTATTTGAATTAAGCTTTTTATTTACCACGTACGATAGGTTATCAAAATAATAAGTCTTAAATAATTTTTGCGCCAAATTGGACACGTAATAAACATTACACTTATTTGAAATTTAGTCCTTTCGTATATAAAATATTCTTATCTATTTCATTACTACTTGTTTTGGCTTATGGTTTTATTTATAATCGATGTTAAAAAAAAAAAGCATAATAATAAATCTCGAAGGGTCATGCAATCCTATAAAACTTAAATAATTCAATAACGTAGGGGTATTATTTTATTATTATCGTCATAAAATTATAATAATGACGTAAAAATTTATTTTTTCAATGTTTTTCGTATAAATCGCCTATTTAAAATCGATATAAAATTTTTAGAAGTGGTGATTAAATTAAAAAAAAGTATTTAGTTAATTTGGTAAGTAGTTTCAATTTTCAGTTTATTGTTATTAATATAACTCAAAGTATTTTCATATTATTTTTAAAGGGAAGTCCAAGTCTTCGATAATAAAAAAAAATATAACATACTATTTCCAAACTTGGTTATCAACTCAACGAAAGAAAAATGTTCCTACGCATGATATTTAAGAATTTAGATGCAAATAAATTAATTCATTGTTTTTTACCTGATAAAAATGCCACATCGTCCAAATCAGGATCTTGTGTCATTTCAATTCGTTCACGACGCCAAATTTTTGAACCTCTTTGGCCACCGCCAACGACCGCAATCTTAACGGGGCCTCCTTGACGTTGATTTCCTGCCAATACGTTATTTTCGTTTTCACAAATTTACTTTTTAATTCCAGTTTTTCTTCTTTTTAATTCTTGATAGATTCCAATACCAGTTTCGTTATTTATAATAACGTGTATAAGTCAAATTGATTTTTAGTTTTTGAACTAACAAATTTTCAAGAGCTTTACAAAGAGTTTTCGATGTTTTTCATATTTTATAATAAGAAAACTTTAATATTTTTATTTTTACAAATTAACAGCCCCAAAATTTTTTATAAGTAGTATATACTTAATAATTACACTAATTTTTTATTTTTAAATATAATTTATGGACGATTTTCGTTTAATATTATTTTTGTTTGTTAAAATCACTAGACGTTAAATAAAATAGGACGCTAATCTGCTCAAAAAAATTAAAATTAAGTTTGTTTTAGTTTTATTTTTATAGTTGTTTTATTTCAGTGGAAAATATTCAAATTGAACGTAAGTACAGTAAATTTGATAGAATATACAGTAGAATATATGTAGCGAGATAATTTTAACATTTATGTTTTTTATACTAAGGCTATGGAAACTCTGAGTCAAGAATCTAATTGAATACTGAGTCAAGAACCTAATTGAACATACAAATATTTCACCAGGAGATTATCCAGTTTTATTCTGGAAAATTTCGTCTCCTCTATCACCGATAAAGACTGTAAGCAAATTTTTTAGTTTTTATCAAACAAATTTGTTTAATTACAATTGTTTTATAATCGTCGTAATGTTAAATTTAGACTGCGTTAGAGAGATATAAAAATTATATTAAACTGTTTTTACAAGTTAATAATGCAAGAAAACTCATTAATTTTCATACCCATAATTATATACTACAACACGAGATTCTTCGTAAATTAAAGCTTGTTCAATAGACTATTCATTTATATTTGCTACCGTTTCACTGATTTTCATTTTAGAAATTCAAATTTAATCTATTCAAATGAAGTTTTGTTAATATTTATCCTTGTAAAATTACAGGGTGACTTTATTCAAAAATAGAAAATACGAGACGAAACTCTTCACAAGTAGAAAATAGTTACAAAAAATACCGATCACCGAAAAACTTCCAAGTATAAAAAATAAATTAAAAATAGATTTGAGCATTAAGTAATAATTTATCAAGAATATATATAGCCTTTAAAAATTTCATTGCATAAGATAATACAAAATGTCATATTCATGATGCATGGATAAAATTTTATCAATAATAATATAAAAATAATACCTATAAGTTTCTCGTCTGAGAGAAATTAGAAAGTCAACCTTTTCAAATTTCAAATAATATCATTTTCAACCAATTCTAAGATAACTTTAACAATAACCCTGCACATTATTTATTTTATTTTTATGCAAATTCAGCTACCGCACTTCAATAAAATCAATATTTTTCTTTTTCATAAAAATAAAATAAAATAAACCAAACAGAACATCACAAAAAGAAAAAAAATAATTAAATTGAAATATGGTTATACAATGAAAAACAAAAAAAAAAAAAATATTCTTTTGGAAAATAAAAATGAAAATATAAAAGGCCTAGGTACTTAACTTATAAAATAAAAAAAAAGTTGTTGCAGAACTTAGGTGTATAACGAAATTAAATAAAGAAATATACTAATTTTAATTAAATGTTTGAACAAACTTGGTTATTTCAAGTTTTCTTATATAATTAACATAATTTTTTATTATAAAGACTCAAAATCAAAGTTACTTGAATTCAAATGTACTAAATTTTAGATTTATGATTGTGAATCAATTTCGAATCAGCTTGGATGAATATTTCGTTCTACATAACATTTATAGAAAATGCAATTAGGCTTTTCACCTGCTATACCATCATATGATCGAATTCAATATAGATTATCAAAGAGCTTCAAACACATTAAAAAACCACAATTCCAACACCGTAAAATAATTTCCCTAGTATTGGAGTTTTATTTAAATTTAACTTTTTTTTTCTATAGTGATGTAACTAGGTTTGAGTAAGGGGTTGGAGAATTTGGAGTGAATTATGTTTATTTTTCATTTCTATAAATTTCTGTTAATTTTAATTTAATTTTTTAATATATTTTTATTTTGTTTTTTTAAATTATACTTTTTTGCCTCGTTTAAAATTGTTTACTACTTTTTCAACTTTTACATAGAGACAAATAATATAAAGAAGGGATGAAATACATTCTATGCTAAAAATAAGAAAAATATGTTTATTCCAATCGGTTAACTCAATCCTGATCCTGACAGGCAGCTAGTAGACTAGATAACATTTTTTAATTCGATAATTCAATACTTGAAAACATATAGTTTTTTTTAATTATTTTCTTTGCAAAGTTTTTAGGTAACTAGATTATAGAAGAAATAAAAAGCTCTCCAATGAAGAATGACCATTTAAGAAATAAAATTTATTAAATGTTAACTAAAACTAAAATTTTTTTTTATTAAGTATATATTTCTTCCTTCCTTTATAGTTATACATTTATATAATTCTAATATACACTGAAAAAAACAGAGAGCTGGCAAAGTTATAATTTCTGTATAACTCGTGCTATGTATATAAGTCAAATCGAACTAGAAGATAACGTTAGCAAAATTTGCTATTTAGTCATAGCAAGAAAAAATATCTAATATATTTACTTTTTAATACAATCTGTTCATATGATTATAGAAATATTTATCATAAAATTTCAGAATTTCATTTTGTATAAAAATGCATTTTTTGTAACTAATTTTTCGTAGGAAAAAACAATAAAAGCTATTTTCGATTGTAGCCAAATTTTTGGACGAGTTTTCATATGTTTAATATTAAATAAATCGCATTTTTATTTTAGCAAATATTGCAAGAAAATAACGCAGTTTTAGTTATAATTAATCTTTCTGCTTATTTTATAGCTGACTTTTCTTTTAGTGTACAATTTACAAAGCTTAACGATTTGGAATTTTATTTTCATTAACGAATAAACAAGAATTTCGTGTAAAATTTTCTTTTTAAGAGTTTTCTTGTTATACGATAGAAAAATGTATATGTATGTAAGCAAAATTAATAATAAGTAATTGAAAAAAAAAAAGAAAAAAAAAAAAACAATTCTTATTATAAATGAAAATAAAGGTACAAGGTTTTTTTTTTTCTTAATAATGAGCCGGATGTCAGTAAAATTACAGAAATTACATCAGCAAAAAAGTAATTCGTACAAAAATATATTTTTATTTTTTTTTGTAATTTATTAAACTTTTTTTTTTTAATTTATTGATAGTAAAAGTATAGTTATAGATATGTGAATTAAGTCAGCGTCTATTTGAGGAGGAACATTATAACTATATATATTTTAATTTTTAAGCACATTTTTGGGTTAAGAAATTTAAAATAAAATGGAAAATTTATTCTTTATTTCCTTTACTAATTATATTTTTATTTGTTGCCCTTTTAATTCGTAAATCGTAAGAGATCAATATTTAGATAATATTTTATGTATTAATCATAATTACTGTAATATCTACATAAATAAAATATAATCAATATATTAAAGTTACTATTAATTTTATTTAATTATATACTGCGACATTTTACTATTAATTTATAATTTCATTCGTATACACCTACTGTATACGTGATTATTTAAAATTTTCCATTTACATCAAATCCTTAGTTATTGCTGAAACTACATTATATATACATAAACTGAAAATAAATAAATGTACATTCATGGTACCTCTTTCAGCAATAATAATAATTAAAATATAGTTTTTGATATTGAAATTGTTTGAATTGAAAATTATTTGAAAAACGGAAAATAATTTCGATTATGACGAGAAAGCAGTACCCAATCAGTTTTCTAACAGTATTATTATATATACTATTTATAAGAGAAATAATTCTGAAAGATGAAAAAATTAATTGAAAATTATTATAGAATTCGGTTGTATTCATAATAAAAACCATTATGCAGATATTAAAGGAATTCATATTTTTTATAAAATGAAAGAAATAAGGAATAATATGTATAGTTAGTTATGATTTTTCTTTTCGGATTGTTAGGTTTTCGGTACAAAAAAATAAATAAAACAGACAGAATGTATAAATGACATTGAATCTGATAGAAAATGATAAGACTATATAAAATAAAATATAAAAGAATTCCATGTTTCGAATATATAGTATTTTTATGAAAATGAAAAATTGTAAAAAAATAATATTGAAAACCCCTTTATTTTTATTCTTTTTGCAATAAAACTTAATGTACGTGAAGAAAAAATATTTTCAGATCGAATGCAGCAAAAATTTCTTTTCCAATAAACTTACTTATATTCGCAGCAACAACTTTAAATCTCGAATAAAAAAAATTTATATGGTAATCTTTATTATTATTGTTTGCTACGGCATTTTTTTTTTTGGCATATTTTCTTCTTTTAAATAAAAATAAACAGATAAAAATACTTAACAAAAATATTAAAAAAAAAACATAAATTTTTAAAGAATTAAAAAAATAATAATAAAACGCAAAGGTAATTTTTTTTATGTTATTAATTTAACTGCACAAAAGACATCGATGGAAGTTTTCGATTTTATTAAGGAAATGAAAAGGACTAAAGAATTTAAAAAAAAAGAAACGAAAGAAAAACCAACAATAAATCAATTTGAAATATATATAAAAATATATATATGCATATCGCATATGTACATATAATGTTTTTTAATAAACTTTAAATAAAAATTTGTAGTCTGAACACGTAAAAAAAAAACGAATGGAACATTATCCCATTATGTCTAAGAAAGGAAAAAAGAAAAACAATATCGCCACGGTATGAATTTGAAATTGGTATTTAACAAAATAATATGGAGAGCTTTTTCAAAGCAAAAAAAGAATGGAATTTAATATTTTTTTTTTTTTATTAATAAAGATAAAAAAGAAATTCTTGGGCAGAAAGAAAGGATATATCAAAAAAAAAAAACGCTGACCATTAAAAATTTAAAATTATAGCTTTAAAGTATAACAATCCAAAATTGAAATTATCAATTATTTCGTTGATAACAGTACGTTTACAAGGTTCTTTTACCTTTTGATTGCTCAACAAAATATTTTAATATCTAATGTGTTATAAACATAAAATAGGTGTTGATGATGAATCTATAATGTTATTATAATGTTAATTTAATCGAGAAAATCGAATTTTCAAAATAAATAAATAATTTTTTTAATTAAATATTTATGGTATAATATGAATTTCAAATTGAAAGAAAAACCTTCATTATAAAGAATTTGCAAAAAAAAACGATTTATTAATTATTATAATGATTTATGAAATTTATAACAAAACTTATCTAATTGTTTTCTAAGGAAATGAAAAATTGAATCCTTGAATAGTTTGATAATGTCAATAGCACATAAATCTTCTTTAAAATAAATGAAATTAGTTTTATTTTTATGTGTGGGTAGTAAAGTCAATGATAAATAAAGAAAAATTACTCAAATAGAAATTCAAGGACAATGAAATAATTTTATATTATAAATTTATAGAAGAACATTTTGTACTCGTCTCGAACACATAAACACATGAACATTATACACTTTATAAAAAATAAGATAAAATTCTTTTTCAAATATTTATTTTAAACATAGATTAAATATATAAATTTAGTGTCCGTATTGATTTTTGGCTTTCAATATGAAACATAGGATATTTGCACAAATTATTGAAATTATATAAAGACGAAATATTTTTTTAATATGGTACAAATTTAGAAATTATACAATTTAAGTTAGCAACTATACTTTAAATTAAAATCAACTTAGAAAACACTTGTTGATCTTGCGATTATTTAATATCCACTCAGTTGCTGAACAATTATAGCAGGAAAATTAAGTTAATTAGTATACAATAAAAATTACTATAAAAACTAGGTGTTTTTTCAAAACCTTAAAAAAGTGCATGATTCAATTAAGTCAAAACATTAAAATTAAATTCCAGTTACATTTCGATTTTCAAATCTGTATACATTATATTAATATTGACTTTCTCTTTCTGTACCAGTTGCGAAATTGAATACTTTTTTTTATGAATTTTTAAGAAAAGATCTTCTTTTCATAGTTAAATTAATTCCGCTCCAACAACTAAAGAACCAAATTATAGAATACAACAATATTTTTATTTTAATATAGTCTTCATTGAATTACATTTTATTTATTATTTAAATTAAAATAATTCAGATGAAAAATTACTTCAGTTTAATCTAAATTTTTATTTCCGGTTTTATTATTTTATATATCCGCATTTTTATTTATTTATTCATATGAAAAATATTTATATATCACACACAAATATAATATTTTGTTCATAATTTTCATTATTTACAATTTGAAGTATATAAAGAGTGATAAATTTTTACCCTTCGAAACTTTATTTTTTTTTTAAATTTTATTTCCCATTTTTCTCACTTTTTAAGAAAATTTTCTTCTTTTCATTTTCTTCTAAAATTTTATCATTTTTTTATCTGTTTTAAATTAAATTCTTTTTTTTATATGTACGTCTGATGAAGGACAAAACGCCGACTGAACACAAAATATTATCCTGACAGTGTATGGAATGCGCATAAATTTTTTGACAACGAAAAAAAAAACAATATCAACACAAAAAAAACGAAATCATTCTGCTGCTACTGCTGCTGCTTTTCCCTCTGTTTTTTTTTTTTTTTTTGGTTTTTAGTTTCCTTCCCCAAATGATGGCGGAAAAAATTTTTTCATTTTCCTAATATAAATATACCAAATCAAAATTAAAGACATAGTTGAAAGTCCGATATAATTCTTGAATAAATTAAAAGCAATTATTATAAAATAATAATCATATTTTTATTTTTATTATACATATATCAGATAGGGCTTGTGTATGAAGAAAAAGTTTGAATACGTATACTTACTTGAATTTAAAGTAATAACAATGAATAACTTTACCGCAAAATGTTTTATGTCTAACAATGAACTGATTAAGTTTATAAATGAAAATTAATTAAGCCTAGGCTTACAGATCAGGAGTATTTTTTAAGTAAGTTAGTTCTAGATCAGATAGCTTTTATATTAATAATTAGTATATTAAAAAATTAAATAAATAAGGGTTTTTAATTCCATTTTCTCCATATTATAAATTATCATTTACTAAAAAAATCATTATTAAAATTAGATTGAAAATCAACAAGTTGCTAACGATTAAGACAAATTTTTTCTCTTAGCTTCTGGTAAATACATTTTTTTTGTAGTAATTCTTTTAAATCATGGAAATAAGTTTTGATTGAATTATTTATTAACCTCCATAAATTAATTATTAACCTCCATAATTATTAATTTCCATAATTATAAAACTCCTTAAATAATTTCCACATTTAAAAGAAATGTTAACGAATCTGAACAACGTTTAAAATATGTGATGATTATTTTAGTACACTACAGAATCTGAATATTGTGCAAAAATTTAACATTTTTTCGATCTTACATTCTAATTTTCAGTTTGGGTCGATCTTGTCCATGAATCACGACTGTTATAAATCATTTAAAAAAAAGAAAATCGAACAAAAACGTCGAGAATTTTAATAAAACATAACAATTTATGAAAACTTCATACAAACGGAACTCAAATGATCTACTTGTAAAATTCTGCGAAAGCGAAAGCTACAGTGAGAAAAATTTTACTGAGTTTGTTATAACTCACTAATTTTATTAAATTTTTCAAATTTCCTTTTTAAGTTTTCCTATTAAACCTGCTCAAAGAAGTAAACAGAACTAACACACTCTTATTTTTGTACATAAATAAGTACATATTTCTACATAAATATAAATAAAATTAATACTTTTATATATGTTTTGTTTATATAACTATGTATGTACCTAGATAAAAGGAAATTCTGTGTACACAAAAAAAAAAAGTAAAGCAAAATAGAAAAAAAAATTCACATCTGATTAATAAAAGAAGAAAAACCCCAATAATGTTTAGTGCCTTTATTTCAGCAAAAAAAAAAAAATAAATAAACGCATATTTTAAATACATTTATTGAATACAAAATAAAATTGGAAAAATTTTCCATTCAGTAAAACTTTTTTATAAACTTTTTTTCAAATTTATTGTTATAATATGGCGAGTTTTATTTTGCCATTTAAAAGTTAAACGTCAAAACTTTTCGCAAAAAAAAATTTAACAAATTTATTCAATTAAAATTATTCTATTGTAATGCATCCAGTAATTTTATTTTCATTTATATTTATGAACTGGAAACTGGCATAATACATGCTTGAATCGTTTTTGAACCATTTGCAATAATTTAAATATTTAAAGAAATAGTTTTAAGTACATATTTGAGTTTTTGACAAGTTAGAAACTAAAAAAAATTATATAAAAAATTATTCAAAAAATCACATTCGTATTAAATAATAATGAATAAATTTAAAGAGTTATGATTTTATTTCAATAATACCTACATAATTATATAAACAAATATACTCTTTAACTATAAACAACAATTGAAATGAGGGTCATTCTTAATAAAAAAACAAAAAAAATTATATATATTTTTTTTTTATTAATGACTGTATGTGTATCACATCACATATTTATGCTCTACACTCATTACTTTTTTTTTCGAGATTTTCTTTACATTTATGCTATTTAATTCAAGTAGATACATAAAACGTTAACTAACAATCCATTTTCATTCAAATAAAATTTTCCATTTTCCAACTCTGCACACCCCTCTACAAACAGAAAAAACAGAAATAATAATATTTGTTAGGTGTCTATAGTCAAAATATAACCTCATTCCATATTTCCTTTCCATATTCTGATATGTACATTATTTATGCTTTTTTATTCTGCTCCTGTTGTTTAGGTACTTATGTTTTTATTCGGTATATTTTGTGTGTATCTTTTATTGTGCGGATATTACTGAACACTAATATCATTCTAATCTATGTAAATTTGAACTTAAAAGAATACCGGGGTTACTTTTTTCTTCGTGTTCTTATCCACCCATTTATAGAAAATATAATAATACCAACTGTCAAATTATAAATATATCTTTAAGTTGCCGGATGTTTTGCTCAGATGAAAATTAACTTTTATTCTGCGTGTAAATAATTGTACATTTCAAAAAAATATAATTTAAGCAAGTATTAATTTTAATAAACCAAAAAATATTTTTAAGCTTGAAAAAAAAAAAAAAAACAAAACCCTCTAGGCTTCTCGGTTTATTACAAAAATAAATGCTATATTCTTTAAAAAAAAATTGAATTGGTTGATGTTACAAATCTATTCGAATTCTTTAAAAATAAATAAAATTTTCTTGGTCGTATTATAAAAGCAGAACACCAAAAGGTATAACTAAGGTTTATGGGGTTAATTTTTTTTAAACGTAAAATATAAAAAATAAATTTCTTTTGATAGTTATTATTATTTTTTTTTTGTTTTCTTTTCTTTGCTTTGGTGGTAATCTCTTAAAAAGTTTATTATTAAAAAGTTTATTTTGGAATATAAAAATGAAAATTAAACAAAAGAGCGGTCAAATATCAAAAAAAAAAATTATTTCTTTTTTCGATATGAAAGCAGAAAATTAATAAAATAAACTTTTTGATGAAAAATTTATGTTGCGAGGAATAACAAATTATATTAAAGTGTACGGAATAAAGTGCTCCCACTTCAGATGTTATTAACAAAATAAAAATAAATAAATAAAAAAATTATTTATGGTCGGCTAGACGTTGATTAATAGTTCGTTCAATATTTTCCAATTCGTTTAAGATTCAAACTGAAACGAACTTTTTTTTTTTAAACCATAGTCAAAATGTCGGAAATATAATTCATATATGTATACAGTTGTACTATCAATGTTTACGCTGGTGATATGAAAATCTTTGAGACTGTTTGAATGATTGTCTAATGCTGCAGAATGATATTGATGATTTTTCTACGGGGTGTTCCAAAAATAATCTTTAGCTTAATTCAAACGTCAGAATATCTTTCACTCTTAAACATAATGCCGTTTTCGTTCAATATAAGATAGGAATTTGTGGAACTTTCATAGTTCAGATAGTTAGAGATCTCAAGTGTATTGTCTACGATTCAATTTCGGTTGGAATGCTTGGGTTTATGAAGTTTTTTGTCAACTTTGGTGGAAGAAATTGAGAATGCTGCATATGCGGCCGCATTGGAACATTATGCATGATTTTGTTAGAGAAAAGAAGCAGGGTTGTGGATTAAATATTTTTATAACATTTTACGATATTTTTATCCTCGGCTAGAATAATTTGAAAAATTTGTTTTCGTAGAATTGGTCATTCTCTATGAACGAAAAGTTAGGCTATCCTCGGTAAAGCCACACAGCACCTGTTGCGCTATGTATATATCTGTCTTTGGAATTCAAAATGAAGCTAATGAGTTTAAAAATCTTTTCGGCTTAAATCATACGAGAGAGAGCCGCAATTGTGGCGGCTAGTTTCACGTATTTTATTTAATAATAAAGTCTATTGTATATATTAGTTTATATTTGGTTATGTGCTATATGTGTGTGCTTTATTTTTAATAGAGCTTGGATTAAGATAATATAGTTAAATAATAAATTATAATTTATCTTGGTAAAACGTTAAGGTAGTAATGATAACACCGCAATCCTGGATTCTGCTAGATTTTCAGTTAGGACATATAAAGAATATAAAGAAATTAGCATCTTCTGTTGAAAGGCTTAATCAAAAATGTAAAACTTTAGAAAAAAAAATCTTGAAAGTTTCTTCAAATCTTTAAAATTTGTAATAAACGCTTTCAATTCCGAAATAAAAATTGCAATTCTCTTTCAACGAACATGGAACCACAGTTTCAAGTGAATTCTTTTTTCGAGTTTTAATTCACACAAGATGTCAATATTACTTTTATTCTCAAAAAAAAAACAGAAAAAATTTCCCTCCATTTTGATAAATTAAATAATTTATCTAAATACCACCAATATTTTGTCTGGACTTTTAAAGTCAACAAATCGTAAAATTAAATACAAAAAAAAAAAAATAAATAAAAAAACAACAAAAAACTTCCCTATACAATAAATTAAATCTTCAAGTCCTTAAACAGTTGAATTTTATCTCAAAAAGAAAAACTGAAAATATGGAAGGAAATTTTATGTTTTTTTGTCTTTAGGTAATCTTCTACACACAGTATAAAGAGTGTAGGTAGATACATGTTTTCCTTCTTCCGCAGTGTAATTTTTTATTCATTCATATGTACCTATACAAGAAATTTTATTTATAAATTATTCAGTGATAAATATAATAAAAAAAATTCTCTATTAAATAAATTATTATGACATGAGATTAATCATATTATTTTGTTAATTTTTCGTGGAAATTATACGCTGAACTTGGAAAATAATTATTTTTGAAAAGTTATCCTGAGAGACACACACGAGAAAATGGTTTAATTATATAAAGCTTGAAATGAAAAATAATCTATCAATGTACATTTATTTAATTTAATGAATTTACCAAATTGAATTTAAAATTTTAGTATTATTTATGTTCAATCAATTTCTATCAGTATTCTTTGTCAGTTAATGGACCTTGGAAATTCTTTTAATTTATTTAATTTATAGAATCTATAGTTTTATCAATATAAACTGCAATGAAAAATTTAATAATATTGACTTCAGTTATATAGGGGCAAAAACAGACAAGAAAATAAAATAATATCTTAAGTTTAGTTTTCAGATATAGCTAAATGAAGTTAAAATCCAAATTCCAACTGTTTCTCATCAGAACGAAGATATATTTCTTTTTACCTAAATTCGAATATCAAAAATTTAAAAAAAAAATTCTCTCCTGTTTCCTGGAATCTTATTTTGTTTGATAATTTTTTTAAATATCTTTTTAATCAAAAAATTAGATCAAATTACTAAAATTCCTTGAATAAACTTAACATGAATATTTTAAATACTTCACAAAGATGAAATTAATTAGTGACAGAGCTATTCAAAACACTTCCACAATATATGTATCTATCAAATTCACTCAAATTATTCATTTCGATTTTAATTTAATCAAAATGAAATTAAATCCAGTTTAATTTTACAGGATTTTTATACTAAAAATTAATAAAAAAACATTTTTAAATCATAATAATTTTTAATTTGTTTTTTTTTTATTAGTTAAATTCAAATAATAATTTTCCCACAAAAAAATATTAAATTTTCCAACTTTTACTCTTTAAAAATAAAATTTTTACCAAAATATTTTTTTTTTTTTGGATTTTTCTTTTTCATATATACAGAAATTTTCACATAAAAAAAATTTTTCCTTCTTTCTGTGCACAAAAAAAATTTTTTTTTTAGATTTTTCTTTAGTTTATTTTTTTTTGATTGTACTAATTATTTTTTATACTAATTTTTTTTTTAATTTACAAATTTTTTTTACTTATTATTTTTAAATAAAAAATATTTTATTTTTTATCTCTTATTTTTAACAATATTTCTTTTTAAAATTTAAAAATAAATAAATATTGCAAAAAAAAAATTGGATTGAAAATATTTTCTTTTTGATGCTGGGGTAAAATAGAAAACTCTTATGAAAAGGAAAATCAGGAAAATAGAATTTTCTTCTTTATTTGCTGTTTTATTTGATATATGTATACATTTTCCATTTATTAAAAAAAAAAAGAGGAAATTTTTTCGTTGAAGAGAACGAGAGAAGAAAATTCTTTTTTCTTTTTTTTTTTTTGTGCTTTATTGACATCTTTCCTCCGTCCGGTATGTGTATAGAAGTGTCTAGTCAAACGCATGCGTTCCCAAATCATATTATAATAATCATTTTATCACATTATAGAATTTTTCCCTCGTTTTTCATTTTTTCCTTTTATGAATTTTCTTCTTTTTTTTTTAATGTATGTAGGGAAAATTATAAATATCTATGCAAGTCCACATTTGTAGATATTTATATAATATATGTTTGTATATAATTTTAATATAAATTATGTGGGTCTTCAAAAAAAAATAAATAAATATAAGGGTGGTATTTTTATATACATAAATATATTTTTTTAGAGAGTTAATTTAATGATTATAGTAGTGGTTGGTGGTGATTGTGTATATATAGTTTAGTAAAGGTGTTGGCACACACTCTACTAAAGTAGTGAATGACAGTCAGTGCAGTGCGGTGATGGAATTTGAACTTAAATAAAAATCAAATTATTAGTTCTCATAAAGATTTATAAAAAAGAAATTTGTCAAGGATATAACTATTATAAATTATGTAAATGCACAAAAAAAAAGTAAAACTTTCGGTAATACTTGGTAATTTTCATATAATTTTAATCATGAAATTATTTTTTAATTTCAATAATTTTCTTATTAAAGTTTTCAAAGAGTTTTCAATAATAAAAAACGATGGTAGAATATTTGCAGAATTTTCAATATATATTGAATGTAATTGACCCTAAAAAACGAAATTACATTTTTACTTACTTGTGCAAAAAGGTAGACAACACAGTATTTTCAAAATGGATTTTACATACCTACATGTGTAAAAGTTATACATAAGTATTTTTATATTTTCGTAAATCTTGTTTCTCCAATATTATTTGTCTAGTTGAAAAAATATTTTTTATTTTACCTAAATTATAATACTGACAAAACTTCCTAAAACCGTCTTCTCGAAAGCATTAAGGTTATCTAAATATACATTACATTTTACAAAATATGTACGTTATGATATATTATATACACGAAGCTAGACTAAGATATTGGGAATTATGAATTTTTCATTTTTTCAAAAAAAAAAAAATATTTCCGCAGATACGTATAGAGACTAATATACAACAGCTTTTTCTTCGTATTGAGGTGAGTAGTACTGTACATTCTATCCTTAAATTTTATTATGATTAATTGTGTTCATGTATATTTTTTAATCGATAAAGAAGATAGTGAGGATAATTAATCCATTGGGATTATAATATGCGAAATCCAAAAATTCATGAAATAATAATTGGTGATTTAATTTTAGGTTTTTCATGACTATTTTTAAAATTGTTAGCTTTTGGATTTTCCGTATTAATTGCAAGCGTTGTAGACTGAGCAGTGAGGTACCAAAATTTAACATAATTAATTGTTCAAGTAAAATACAAGCATCTTATTAGGCTCGTTGTAGTTCTAAATTTCGAGCTTCATATTATTTTATTTTTAATTCACTTCTTTTTAATTAAAATTTAAATATGTACTGCCCTATTATTTTTCAATATCAAAAATAAGAATTAAGTTTCCATTATTCATATGTCAAGAAGAAAAATTATATCCCTTCTGTAGATTCCATAAGGAATAATTTCGATGTTTCTATAAAATTTCAATAAAAAATGAATTTATTTTTCTTTATATCATAAATTTTATTTTAAATATTTCATTACAAAAACTAAGGGTGACGAATGGATCATTGATTAGAGTTCTATATCAATAAAATATAATATTATCGCATTCTGTCAACAATTTTGTTTTCATTTCAAAGATTTCAAAGGCATGTTAGAAAATAAAAATGATTTATTCTTCTTTTTATTATAATGATGATTCAAGACGACTGCTATTAGTTGTGTTCCAAGCAGTAAACTATGTTTCGAGACAGAGTGCAAAATATTGCTTACGACTTTACGAGTTTCAGTTTTGTATTATTTGGAAAAGAATATTTTCTTATGATTTTCGAACAATTTAAAGAAAAAATATTTTCTGCTTATTTAATACCAAAAATAAGTTCTACTTTCATACTATTAATGGAAAATTTAATAATCCTTAATGTGAATCTTTATTTATTTTTTCTTTATAAAAAAACTAAATACATGCGTTTTTAATCATATTTATTTCTAGGAAATTCCACTATTTTTTTCAGGAAATCATCATGATATAAAGTGAAAGTAGAATCTCAGGAAAGAAATATAAAATCTACATATTTGTAAATTTATGTATTTTATAAACATCAAAGAATATTAAACCATTATTATAGAATATTAAAATTCTCTAAGCTCTTCTAATCCAAAAGAAAGTTTCTTTTATATGAGATTTGCATAAATTGAAGCTTTTTGAATATAAATATTATTTTGTTTCTATTTTAGAAAAGAAATTTCTAGTTGTATATTTTCTTTGAAGCAAGGCATTTCTATAATATCAAAGTTAACCCACTTATGTCAGTTTCATATTATATATAATTTCTAAGTTTTAGTTTTTTTTTTTATTTCTTTAATTTTATGCAAATGGACAAATGCAAAGAGATTAAAAATGTATGAAAAAAAAAATATTTAGTTTAGATAGTTCAATGGAACTCATAACATTTTGTGGTATATTTTTTATGTACACACTACATTTATATGTATAAAGTCAAGAAACATTCTTCTTATCACTATTTGTAACTATATCGTGCTACAGAATTTTAGCAAAAAAAAAAAATTTTTATATAACATTTAGAAACATACAATTTAAGAACAATGTTTAAGCACAAAATTAACAAAAAGCTGCGAATAATATAAATTTTGTATTGGAAACCATTTACTTTTTTGAACTAGTAGAAGAAAGTCTGATTAACAAAAGTTTTAGATATTCATAAACTTAACTGAAAACATGTACCGTACATATATTATGCTTACACTCTTAATAGTATTTTTAATAATTTATTTAATAAATCAAGGTGTAAGTGTGATATATTATCATATCATATCAAGGTGTAAAGTGAGATATATTATGTTGTTGGAAATTATCGCGTTGCTGTCAACTCATCATACTGAAGTAAGTATATGAATATATATGCTGAAATGAGATATCTAATAAATTTGTCTTTTGGCGATTCGAAATTATAGATTTGGTAATTTTTTGTTAACAATAGTTATTATTAATAAAGAAAATAATTGCAATATCAAGATTTTCAAGCATATCTACTGATTTTAAATTTCTTCCGAAACTATTATATATACGAATTCTAAACTTTATGATAACGAATTCTTTAATTTATTAACTAAATAGTTTTACATCTTCCAAAACTGACTATACATTTTGGTATATAATGTACCTATATATAAAACGTTAAACTAAAATTGCATTAAGAAAATGGTACAACTTTTCATTTTAATGCCAATGGAAATAGAAAAAGTGTTATAGGACACTTTTATTATTATTATTATTTTTTTTAACTAAAAGTACGTAAATAAAATAATATTTATTTTTGAAGTAGCAAAAAAAAAAGAAGGAAAATGAGCAAAATAAATAAAAAAAAAAAATCAAAAAAACAACGTTCTAAAAAGATTTTTTTTTTTCATAATATATTTTGGCCTATAAACACACTTTTCTCAATCTCCTTCACAGGATAATGAATTCTGATGTGGAAAAGCTCAGCAATTTTCATATAAATTTCTTTCATTTAGAAAAATTGGATTTTTTTTTCCATTCTTAGTAAACAATAATAATATCTTCTTTTGTTTCGAGTATTTTTATTTTTTTTATGCTTTGCTTTTTGATATCAAAACAAAACATTGTAGAATTGAGTCGTCAACAAAATTATAAAAATATGAAGGAAGAAGTTAAAAAAAATTATGTTGAAAAAAAAAATATGAAACAATTTTTTTTTATTTTTTAATGAAAATTCCAAGAGTATTTTCAATTATGTCAACGTTGGTAAACAAATTAAAGGAAAAAAAAAGGAATATTTCTTTTTTTTTTAGAATTGGTTACGCTATCCTGGCAATAGTTAAACTAAAATCCCTATTATATTGAAAAATATTTATTTTGTAACAATTTGTAGTCAATATTCGCTATTGGTTGTTGTGTTAATGCTAGGCAAGAATTGGAAATTTATTCTATTTATGTTGTTTGAAGGTGGCGGTCACAAATTTTCGACCATATTTTTGGAAATTTTGAAAATTGAAAAAAAAAATGTTTAATCTGTTTTATGATAGTACCTTATAAATATGTAAATGCAATACATATATGTTTTAATTTTTTTAATATTAAAGGTAAAATTTATGTATATACATAAATAAAATTGTTAATTACCCTTGAATTTAAATATACCAATATACCTCAATCGAATAACTAAAATTGATTTCGTTTAATGTAACTTTTATTTTAAAAATATATAATTATATATGTAATATATTTTAACGTGTATCTATTACAATGTTAGGTTGAAAATAATCATATGAACAAGCAAATCATTATAACTAAATACATTATAATTATATTGATCAATAAATTTTTTTTAGAAAAATAAATACCTCGATTAACTATGAACTTCATATTTTAATTATAATCGCCCAAATTTTCTTTTATTGATTTTTTATTTTTTTTAATATTGTATAAATAAAAACTAAGATCAAGGATGAATAATAATTATACTTAGAAGAAAGTTCATAATTATCGCAATTATGTGTTCTTTAAGTTTACTACAAAATACATATATGAATATTTTAAAAATGATAAACATTTTGTATTGTCACATCATTCACAATA
This sequence comes from Hybos culiciformis, assembly GCA_964007475.1. NCBI lineage: Eukaryota > Metazoa > Arthropoda > Insecta > Diptera > Hybotidae > Hybos > Hybos culiciformis. The sequence continues at coordinate 41,846,753 of OZ023273.1, forward strand.
TAAAAGAGTTGAAAAAGCGAAAACCTAAAAATGAGCAAAAATTTATGCTCATGGATTATACATGAATCCAGAAATTTTTTTTAGGGTATAATTTTCCTTTTTTTTTTTCTTTTTTTTTTTAATTTTATGTAAAATGTATGCAAGAAATTCTATTTACACATCATAGCTTCGGGAATCAAATGAAATATTTATATTTTATATTTGGATGGAAAAAATATTGTGAGATGGAAAAAAAAAAAAGGAATTGAAACGAATAAAAAAAGAATAAAAAAAGAAAAATTTAAACTATAGCGCAAACATACAAGAAAAAATCTATCAACAAATCAACCCTTGGGGTTGATTGGTGGAAAAAAAATATTTCACATGGTTAACTATTCTAAATATAGTATGTATTATAAATATTAGGATGTTTCATAAATGAATTTTTTTTTCTGTTCAAGCTTTAGTTTTAATTTTAAATATTATAATATCATAAGAATCATTATTCTTCATTGGTAATGTTTTCCTTCGTAATTATTTACTAAAAATAATGAATGAATTAATTTTCTGTCTTCATTGTTTTCTTTTTTTAAATGAAAATAAAATAATTTTAATTTTTTTTTTTTTTTTTAATTTTACCTTTTAGGCTTTTAGTTTTGTACAAGTTTTAAAAAGGGTTATTGAATTAAACTTAGAAGATACAAATTATTTTTGTGGAAGTATTAGTACAGTCATTTGGTAGTTTTACCTGGAAAGTTTTCCGGGAGTTTTGAAAATTGGTAATTTTGTAAATTTTGATGCGCTCTTTCCGAATTTGGACTTTGCGACCTCGTATTTTGTCCGCTCGCGCCACCATTTTGGAAAAATGGCGCTTAAAAGCAGTTTTTTGGCAATATCTCCTTTCCGACTGATTTTACGACAAAAACAATTATATACAATGAAACTAGAGACATTTACCTATAATTTATGTATCTACCTTTTTTTTTCATAAAGTCAATAGTTTAGGCGTACGAGCGCCTCAAAGTGTACTGCTTTAAAGCGCCATTTTTCCAAAATGGTGGCGCGAGCGGACAAAATACGAGGTCGCAAAGCCCAAATTCGGAAAGAGCACATCAAAATCTATAAAATTAGCAATTTTCAAAACTCCCGGAAAACTTTCCAGGTAACCACTATTTTTCGAACCAAATGATTGTACTATATGAATTTTTTTAAAATTTTTTATTAGAATTTTTTTTCATTTAATAAAAATATAAGCTAATAATAACCGCAAGTATTTAGGCTTATTATTTATTTTTCAAAATTTCCTATTATTTTAATAACGTACGGAGTCACAATTTTATTATAAATTTGATTGTTCGTTTATATAATACTATATTATTCAGTATAAATTGCCTTTGTTTTAACTAAACACTCTTATTCAATAATGTAAAAAAAAATTATCGAAACACTCTATAGACAGAGCGTAAAGAAAATTTTTATATTATAACTAGAAAGTGTTAAAACTGTAATGAAATGATTATTTTTTTAACTTATCCAAAAGAAAAAAAAATTCACCATTACATTAGATGTAAAACTTAAAAAAAGAAATCAACATTACACAATATTACACTACATCATGTTAAAATGTATTGAAGGATCAATAAGTTTACGGTTTACTTTACATAAAATGGTATAATATATTTTCATAAGTGTGGGAGTTTTTTTTTTAAATAAAATAAAATACATATATAGAATTAAATGAGATTTCAAAGTATGAGAAAAATCAAAAAGTTAAATATTTACGTTCTAATAATTTTCAAATAAGTATGCTTATTATTTAAGAGAATTTTTTTTATAATTTAAAGATGATTATATGTATAAAATACATTTATTTGTGTACAACATATTAGTATATAATGCATATATATTGATGTAATCTAGTTTGTACATTATATTATATGCATAACATTTCTTTTTTTTCAATATTGATTTCACATTGGACTTTTTGTATACTCATCAGGATCTGTCAACATTTTTTATTCAACTTTGTAATAGATGTAATTTTTTGAAATTATTCAAAACGGATAGTAGTTAATAGTTAAAATTATTCAAAACGGACATAAATAGTTTTATGTTATTTTTATGCTAAACAGAGGGAAAAGAAATAAAATTTAAAATTTTGTCCATTCAATTAAACAAGGGGGAACATTTTTTTTATTTTTTAGAAAAATATTAATATTGTTGGTTTTCCTCTTATATATGATAATTAAATAAATATTCTGATAAAAATACTTAATACCAAATAGGATGTAAAGTACAGTGCAGAAATATGTAAGATATATTTTAAGACTTATGGAAGTGTTGCAAAGAAGTTGTTTGAAATAAAACAATTATTTTTCTACAAGTTACAAACAGTCAGTGGCAAATTTTAGATATCAAAGATGGATGATCAATTTCGTTCACTTTGATTAAAATTTTAGATTCTTTCATTTCGGTTTTTGGAATAAGAGGCGAAGGGTCTTAATAAATAATCATATAATTTTTATTAATTTTAAATTCTACAAAAGTTTAAATGAATTCTAATAAAAATTAGAATGTGGGTAGACTTATCTTGATTTCTTGAAAAAAAATCGTGACAGCCCAACGTTTCGGACTAGAGGTTGCGTATGGTATATGATTAAAAGATGTTTGTATAAGTATAATAATATTAAAGGTATACTGGTATAATATTTAAGGAATGTTCATCCTCTGATTTTGCCTTAAAATTAAAGTATCTTGAATCTAAATGCTGAAAACCAGCCCCATTCTAAATTTTTCCAATAAAAGTTCTTATCGATGGGTGTGCCAAGGAAAAATTTGTAAATTTTCTACACTCACCTGAACCATTTTTCAACCCATTAGTTTTTTGATCAGATTTATCTCCGCCAAGTGGTTCTAATTCGATAGCATTATCATTAGTTGCTGCTACCTTGTAGTCTCGTTTGGACATATTTCCACAACAGCCACAACACAACATTTTTAAATCTCTTTTCCTTTATTTGTTTTTTTTTTTTTAATAAAAGATCAAAATATTTCTTTCTTTTTTTTTGTTCCGATTTATAATCTCAAAATAGTCGAAATAATTATTTTTTTCTTTATTATATTATTATTGTTTTGTTGTGCTATTTATTTTCTGATTGTGTTTTTTATTTAACTTTTTTCTTTAAAAGAATTTTTGATAACAAAAAAAAGTTATATGTAGTTATGCTTCTGGTTATTTTTCTTGGTTATTTTTCTATACATTATATTATTTAATATTAAAATGATAACATTCAAAATGAATTTTATTTTGTATAAATATTATGTTTTTCTTTTGGTCCTTTTGTGATAATACATTATTCATAATAATAATAATAATATTAATAATAATAATAATTGTATCAAAATTTTGACCTGAAATGAGAAAAAAAAAAATTAAAAAGAAATTATTTTGAAATAAATATTATTTTTATTCTTTAAAATTTTATTACATATATAATGTACCGGGCACATGTCAAATTATTTTGGCAATATCCGGCTTTGAAATTAGACAATATAAAATATATTTATTTATTTAAAAAATATAACATGCATTATATGAAAAAATAATTATATTGGAAAAAGAATTTTACAAGAATATAGCAATATATATTTGTGGTAATGTTAATAAAATTCAATACTTAAGTATTGTACTACTGTACTATTGCATAATTGTAAAATAATGCAATAATCCAAATATTCCAAATTACAAAGTATTTTCAACACTCAAGAATAATGTATTATATGTGAAGTAAATGATAGAATGCTTATTTGCACTGTTTCTTACGTACATTTTTGTACAGTTCTGTAGAATATATGGAAATATTCTTCAAATATTGCAATATTCATTTAGTAACTATTGCACATTTTAATGAATTTTTTACAGTAGCAGTGTACCTCTTGTACTGGATATTTTTTTTGAAGTATCAATATAATGCGTTTTAAGATTAGATGTATAAGTTTACTATTATGCGGAGTATAAGTTTACCATTCTTCATGCTCCTTTTTTGTTGATTTTATACATACATATATAATTAGACTTAGAACGCAGAGTTTACCACTTAACTTCATTTAAATTTTGAATTATGTCTAGTACTATGTACTATGTGAAAAATTTATTATTTCCCCCTATTGAAATATTAAAAATTTATAAACTATAGATTTAATGCAGCTTATTTTATAAAAAGTTATGTTTAAATGGATTTCCTGTCAGTCCTTTTTAATCTGGGTCGTCATCCATCACTAATGTTATTTGCTTTTAATATATACTAATTGAATGTACAATAATGTATATAAATGGTATAGATCTTTACAGTGTAATAGACCGTTTCATACGTTCACTTTTATTTACTTTATTTTTGTATTTTGAGACAATTTTTATTAGCTCATTCATTCATTTTTAAAGGAATTCATACGCAAATTATATAAATTTAAAAAACATTTTATTTTTAATACAGTGCAGTGGTAATATCTTGTGGTTGAATGGTATTTTATTTATTCAACCGAAGCAGACGTGATTTCAAATGTACACTGTATTTTTGAAAATATATTTAATATTATCCTCAACTTCAACTGCAAAAACAGAAATCATAATAACATTACATAAAAATTTCTACTTCAAAATTATTATGTATAGATTGAAAATAGAAGGGTATAGCATTTAGCATTATTGTTAAATTTTTTGTGAAATAAATTACTATGGTTTTACAAACAATATTAATTGAACGTAAGTTTTTACATAATGCCAATGCGGCACTTATACATAAGGCATTGAAATGAAAAGTATTCCAATATTGACAATGTTCTAATTCGACTACTATCAGACTTGCGCCATAAACCTAATTTTAATTTTACAAATTTAAGTACATTCTTCAATCTTAAGAAAGTAAAAAAAAAAATTTAAAGTTTATATTGATTTGACCACAAACTCCACTTTTGCTTCTGAAGTTTTAAATTTTCTTGTTTGCATTACCAGTTGACTTTATTGCACTTTTCAAATCAATTTATTTTAATTTTGAATCTTTTTTCCTTTCAACGCTTCACATGTGAAATTCTTTCCTATCTCATTAAAAATAAAATATGAATTCGTATCAACGAGAAAAATACCAAGAACGCTTTTCATCTTCGTTCTATGATTTATTTTTTTTTAAAAAAATTTCTCAATCAAACAGAACAATATTACACTTTAAAACTTTTTAAATTTCCCGCATAAAAGCTGAATTTTTACTTTTTGTTCGACTAATATTTTTATTCAAAATCCAAGTTCAATTTTTGAAGTGACAAAAAAAAAATCAGATCATTGTTTGACATAATCAAACAATAAATCTTCTTGTGTTACACTAACCATGAATAAAAAAAATAAAAAAGAAAGAAAACAGACACTTCAATTTTCTTTCTTTTTTTTTTTAAGTAAGGTTAAATTTGTTCTATATTCTTTCAATTTCAATAATAAAGTTAACTTAAACTCAAAAGCTTTTATCACTATCTTCTATGTCACATGAAAAAATAAAATTTGTAACAATTATGAAAATTCCACTTTACCTATAAAAGGAAGGCAGATTTTTTTTTTATGTCTATTTTTTATTATTATTTCAGGAAAGTCCTTCAAAGTTTTCCCTTATCTTTATTTGATATAAATTTGATCTAATTTAAGAATAAAAAATAGAGTGCCTATTATTTACAGAACTCTTAATTGATTTTTTTCCCTCTTTAGTTTTTTTTTTAATTTGGTTCATTGCAAGAAAAAATAAAAATAAAAATTAGCATTATAATTGCATTTTATAAAATTTTAAAAATAATTAAATTGTATGTGTGGGCTGTATTATTGTATGCTTTCTAGTTTGTAATTGATTTACTTTTGCAGTTTTTTGATAAATTAAAACGATATTAGGTTCTAAAATTTTGCTATACTTATGTATACAAAATATACAAGCATAAAAAGTTTTTTTGAACATTTAATGTACAAAAAAAGAAAACATTATAAATATCATAAAAAAAAATATTATGGACCCATCAAAATATATTTTCACAACAAAATTGAATATACCAAAATAGTTTTATTTTGATTATAAATCCAAAATGGGAAGTTCATACTTCCAATTAATGCATATAGAATTTATGCACATAGTTTATAAAAGTATATGAATAATTATTAATTATTTATTTCTCTTTAATTATCCTGAAAATTACCTAATTGGTAATGGCATTATTCAAGAAATTATCGTTGTCAAAACCTATAAATAAATTATAAATAAGATTTAACACAACTATTATATGTTAAGCTGTGTTTAATTGAGGAAAAAAATGTAAAAAATGCAAGGACCTTACACCTGTATATAATACCTTATCCTATTATAGGTATAACCGAATTGACGATTGGACTGAATCGATAACATCTTTATTTCTGTATTTAATTTAAAAAAAAATTATATTTTGGTTTTTATTACAAATCATAAGTTGTATGACTTAACAACAAAGTTCATATTATTGTTATTATTATTATTATTCGAATGAAGAAAAAGGTTTTTTTTTTTAATAACAGGAAATATAATGTAGTTTAATGTACTTTTAGGTACTTTCATTTTAAAAATACAATTTTTTACTTGAACATTTAAACAACAATAAACTAAATTATAATTGCTGTTTTTGCTTTTTATGTTTTGTTCTACATATTCGAATATAGTTGTAGTATCTTAAAAGTGAACTACAAAAAATTATTTTTTTTTTTTTAAATCAAATGAAACATTTTTGTGGACATAAAGAAGTTTTATTAAATTTTTTCGTACAACAACTATACATTTTTTTTTTATAAAAGGCATTTTTATTTCATTAGGTATAATTTTGTATAATATCAGTCACTGTATCAAATTCTCTGAAAAAAAAAACTATTTTGCAGAAAACAAAAAAAAATTATTTTCATATTAAAACTTTAAAAGTTTGTTAAAATGTTTTGAGATTAATATGGCTTGTGCAAATAAAAGTACAAAACAATATTTTTCAAAAATAGTATTTCAAAATTGAAAGACATAAACAAATAAAGAAGTTTTATAAATTATTTACCATTTGTTAGACAAATGAAGCGGTCAAAAGGCTAATGACCGATCAAATTTTTAAGCCACTTAATATTTTTCAACAAGCTAATTTTAAAACAAATTTCTTAAGTTTCATGCTCGTTAAAGGGTTAATAAATATATAACATAAGACTATACTGAATTTATAAATTAACCTTGAAATATTCTACAAATAGTTTAAATAAGTTAAAAAAAATTAAAAAAAAAAAATTACCTAAAATGAAACTTGTCAAATGCAAATAAGAATAAGGTATAAAAACAATTAAATCTTTTATGGATTTTTTTTTTACATTAAAGACTAAATGTCTAGGGGATTATATGGTTTTAAAACAAAATCAGCAAATTTCTATAGTAGCACTTTTATTGAAAAAAAAAAAGTTTTATTTTTTTTTTTTTAAATACAAATCCCTCTTTATTATTATTTTTTTAAAACAACAAATTTTTCATAAAATAACATGTTAAATTTCATAAGTACTGGAAAATCTGAAAAGTCAGTAAAAAATTTTCTCTTATTTTATTGAATAATAAATCATTGCTCGATCAAGTGGTTTTACATTTTCAATTGCTTCCATTGTTTTCTATTTTCTTTTATAAATTTTATTGCATTTCTTAATGCAAAATTTATTTTTTTATTATAAATTGCTTTCATAGACATAAGTATAATAGTTTGAAAGTTTTTTGTTAAGCATTCATACCTTTACAAGGACTCTTTAAGAATGTGGTAGGAGATATTAAAGTATACACCTCTATTATAAATAATAAATTCAAATACTATATAGGGATATATCTTCTCCCGGTACGTCAATTCCCGAAGATACACCTTCATTATAAAGAAAAATTGTTTCATAATCAATAAATCCAAACACTATATCCCTATAGCCTGATCCTGGACATTGATTCGCAATCTAATTATAAATTTCAGATGTTGGTCAGCGATATTGTTGAGCTTCACGCTCCTTAAGCGACTCTTGAATACACTTAGTTTAAGTGAATCTACTAAAAAGTTTAAAACGCTTGGAAATTAGGACTGACTATTATAATCATTATAACAAAGAACCAACTTTTTCTTAATTTTGGGCTTATATGAAATTATAGAGGGCTCTTATTCTTATATATGTATAGAAATTCTTAAATTTTTTTTTGTCAATCTCTTTCACAAATGAAAAAAATGTAATTATTTAAAGAATAAAAAATTATTCCATTATGTCGTTAAGTTGGTACATCTTTCTACGCTATACAATTTAAAGTTCTAACTCAATTAATATTAATTCATTATGGTATTGAGGTATTATTTGCTTTAAACATTATGAAAAAAAATAAAAACTCTAAAAACAAAAATGTTTGTACTAGCAAACCAAATTATTTCATTATGCTTGCATCCCTTGAGCTTTAATTAACGGTTAGTCCTATGGGATTTGTTTTTAATAACCATATTTACATTTTATGAATAAACTGACATAGAACTAACTGTATGTACAATTGTATCTATAGAAAAAAAAAATTTCTTACATTCATTTATTTTATGTTTTCAAAATAAAATTCATTGAATAACTAAACTCGAAAGGACTTCATAGAAAAAAAAAAAAAGGATGACAACCTTTAAATGAAATTATAAACATAGTAAAGTATATGTTACCAAAAACAAATGAAAAATCTTTATTTTGATTTTTGACAGAACTCAGGAATAAGTAAGTAAATCTGCTGTTTCGAATTTGGTGAGATTTGATTTTTTTTTTACTTTCCATAACTTAAAATGTCACAAAAAAAAACTGATTGCATACCAACAAAAAAAAAAATATTAAAAGTAGAATCAGTCAAATAAAAACAAAATATCGTCGATTACATGGAAATTTGGAAAATAAAGAAAAAGCTAGAGCTTTTGCTATCTAGGCTGAAGCCCTCCAGTAGTGTAGTTAATTTAGAGCCCAATTCCCATTGTAACTCCTAAATTAATTGCTGTAGTCATTTTAATTTTTTTCATTATCCCTCCCAGAGCTAGTCCCGTATATATTTTAATGTATATATTTTAATGTCAGGACTTTGATGTAGATACGATTTTTTTTTTTATCAAATATACGGAAACTTCAACCTTTTCTCAAGTTATATATTTATATAATATCTTTATATTTTTTAAAATTAGATAAAAGCTGTTGCAGACACTCATATAAATATTAATTAAATAGAGTATCCTTAAAGGGAATGAAATATATCTGAATATAAGCTAATTTTTTTTTTTTATCATTTCAGACTATAAATTTTGTATAACTTTTTTCAACAACTTTTTTTAACGTGTTTTTACCTTGAAAATACTATTTGTTGATATAGGACCAAAAAAAAAAAAATTATTTTTTACGTCGTCCTCTTTGTATGAAAGCAATATATATGTAATTTGTATATCTACGTTTTATTTACATAATATAAAAATAGCTAGCTACGATAGAATATGTATTGTACATAAAAGATGAAAAAAAAAATCTAACAAAGGAAAATTATGACGAGTGCGGTTCCATAAATGTGTAATCAACGTTATTGTAGCGAATTTATGTGCACCTTAATTAACTTAACTAAAGCAATTTGTTTTGGATATGAAAAAATTTTTGACACATTATGATAAATCAAGTTTTGTGTAAAATGTATATTTATACATTTCATAAAAACAATATTTTCATATATATTTCGAAAAATTAAAAAAGGCCAACATAGTCTTTGACGGTTTATAATAGAGTTTTTAAACTGGCGATTTTTGCAAATGTCTGGTAATAAATCAGGACGTTAAACGTCATATTAATTTATTTAGTATCAAGGCACAGAATTAATTTTTTCTGAATTTCGGTAATAGTATAACTTTGTATCCAACTCAAATTTGATGGAAATATTTGTGCGTTAAATTTCACACAAATGTTTATGTTTGACCACTGAGTTTAACTTCTAGAGAATCTTAGTATAAAAACTGACACATTCTTTAAGTTTGATATAATCTACAAGATTTTTTATCTTTTTCTTTAAACTAAATTAACTTTTTTACTATTTCATTTTTCTTGTGAAAAGTTTATTATTCAAATAGAATGCTATACATTACATTGGGTATGTCAAAAATTTAATGTTTTTAAAAGAAAATATCTTCTTTTTTGTAAATACTAAAATTTTTTCTTTGCAGTGTGACGAAAATATTTAATAAATATAGATTTTTTTTTGTTGATAAACACAAAAATTTTGATTTTTAATTTTTTAAAGTTATCTATTTTTATATGTGTAGCAGCTAAAAGTTTGTCCAATATAAATGTGTGTAATTTTTATAGAAAGTTTGTTAAATTTTTGTTAAGAATTTTGTTATTTTTATATTAATTTTGCAAAAAATAACTGAATGCATACATTCAAATTTCAGTGAGCTTGAGCTTAATTTTTTTTTGTCAGTTTTGCAATTTAATCTAATAGTTATGTGCACCACACACATATATAATGATCAAAATTGTAGAAGTTTATGTAATAAAACAATAGGTTGTTGTAAACGTTTATTGGAGTTAAAAATATGTTTTAGTGTATTCTCCATTATTTTGATTCATATTATAAATATACCCACTTGTACAATTATCATTAAAACAAATTGGAAAAAAAAAAAAATAGATTTTTACAGAATGTACTGCACTAATAAAGTTTTATTTTTAAAAAAGAGAATAACTAATTAGTGATAATTGCGAAAATTTTGAAGCAAATTTTTGAAATAAATGTGCAATCATAATTATTATACTCAATTAAAAGTCTGAATTTTTAACACATATAAAGTAAACAAATTGTCTTCGATTTTTAATACAAAGTTTAAAACTTTTTGGATGAAAAACATTAAAACTAGTCAAACAATAAATAATTAAATAGTGTCGAAGAGTCAATATATATTTTGTTTCTTGAATGTCCAATAAAATTTTCAGTTCAATTTCATAAACAGTGATTATGAAAATGTTCGGAAAATAGCAAAAATAAAATAAAATTAAGATATTTTTAGAAACAATAAACTCCATAATAATATACAGTTAAAAAACAAATAGATGCCGCAGTTTAATTCAAATTGAATCAATGAATAATTAAGAAAAATTAGCTTTTTGTGGCAAGCTATTTGTGATATAAACATTTTTTTTTGTAATTTAAACTATATAATTTTGTTCTAGCGACTTTGGTTGCAATTCATTTGCTATATATTCTTAATAATCATTGCAATATTTTTCTGCACATACTGCCAGAAAATAACGCAGTTTAAAGGTGAAAACACAATTCGGGCGACAACGACGGCGACAGCGATAGCGACTGTCAAAAACCATATATTTGTATGAGAATGAAACAATTGAGGCGATTTTTTTATATGAAAAATCGCTGTCGCCGTCGTCGTCGCCCCAATTGTGTTTTCACCTTTAGTTACAATCTTTCTGCTATATTTGCACCAAGTTTTTTTTTCAGTGTTCATATCCGAATTAAATAAAAGTTGAATCACCACAGTATAAAAAAAAACATTACCTTCCCCCGAAGCAAAAAAAAATAAGAAAATTTGTATTAAAAAAAAAATGTAAATAAAAACATGACTGGAAAATTAAAAAAAGAAAGTATTAAAAAAAAATTCAAGACGTAAAAACATTTTTTATATTACCTTTATAGCGGTCATTTATTTTAATAAAAAATATTACAAATCCTGATTATTATTATCCTGTACTGACTTTATTACGTATATGTTTATGTGTAGTATATGTATGTATTAAAGTTTCTGTTTTCTTTTTTTTATTCTTTATTTTAAACGTAATTTTATTTTTTTATTAAAATTTTGTTTTTTTATTTTTATTATATTAATTATTTTTATTTTATGTAGGTATTTAATTCTTTTTATTTCTATTTTTAAGTTTAATATACTACCTTAATTTATTCATATGTACATATGAATATATATAAAAACATTACAAGCAAAAAGTTAATTTTTTTGTTATGTTTACATATATGTTTGTTTTTTATTATTGTTTTGGTTGAAATTATTCTTTTTTTTTCTTTCTATTTTTTAAAACAAAATAAATTTTCCACAGGTTTTTGGTTCATCAAATATTTTTGTATACATATATTATATTATGTATACATATATGTGTTATATATTTAGTATATAAAGGAAAAACAAAGAAAAGAATAAAAAAAAAAAAATGAAAATTTCACTACACAATATTTACGTATAATATATTTTGTTTGTTTTATTTTTAGTCACTTAAAAACAACAAAAAACCAAAAGGATAAAAGTACATAATAATCTGAAAAAAAAAAAAAAATGTTTTTCTTCATTTATTATTATTATTATTATTATAATTTTTTTTTTTCAAAGGACGAAACGACGAAAATATTTTTTTTTGTTTTTTTTTAATCAGAATTTTAAATAGTTCTCTGTGGAAAAGCAAAAAAAAATAAATTATAATAATAATTCATAAAAATTATTAAAAATGTACACAAAATGTTCATTAAAAATATCTACTAGGTACTACTACTAAATTTAAATAATAATTTTTTTTTTTTAAAGAATGCCAAAAATATATTGTCCTTTAATCCTTGACGACAATATTTATATTTGGCAAAAATTTTTTGTTAAAAATAATTTAATTTTTATTTCTTAAAATTATTTACTTTAAAATTATTTAAACTTTTAAAAGTACATATGTAAATATTATTAATGAATGTATATATATTTTTTTTTTAGAATAATTTTATTTATTATTGCAATTTATAAAAACAATTTACAATTTATTAGAAAAATAAAGAAAACTTTAAATAAATATATAAATTTTTTAAGAAAACCGTTTAATTCCTTCGATGGAAAATCCTTATATGAAAATTATTTATAAAAAATATATTTTCCATGCAAACAGAAGAAGAAGAAGAAGAAGAAAAAAAAAATTGTTTTTTACAAAAAAAAGAAGAAAAACCGCTCTTTTTTTCCTCAAGTAAAATTGTTGTTTTTTTTTTTTCATTTCTATTTTCTCTGTTTTTATATTTTATATATTTTCCACAGCATAAATAAATTTTCACCCCCAGTAAAAAAAAAAAAAAAACTAATATTTTTACCGTTATATTGGAAAATTTTCTCGTAGGGAAAATTGAAAAAAAGAAAAAAAAAAACTCCAAGGGAGAGACTGTAAAAAAAAAAATGTTTTTTTTTTTGGAGACCAAAATATGAGCAAAATATCGAAAACATTTAAGAATAAAATTCCTATGTACAGAATTATGAGAAAAAAAAATGTTCAATGCATGAGAACAAAATGTTCGAAAGAGAACGAAAATATTTTTCGTGAAAATTGTGAATGCAATGCAAGGTAAAAAGGAAGGATCAAATGAAAGGCAAGGGAAAAATAAAATAAAAAAAGGACATTAAAATCAAAACATAAAATTACGTGAAAATTTAGATAAGAAAAGTTATCAAAATAGGGTGACATTGTCAATTTTCAGTTTCTAATAATTTAATAAAAAAAAAAAATACATAAAATTTTTTTTGCTAAAAAACAAGCCTTAATTTAGTCGAACTAAAAATTAAGACAAAATATTTAATGAATAAAGTTAAATAGTAAAGCTACAGGAGAACCCCCCAACTTTGGTTAATAATCAACAGGATGCACTTATTAAATTAAATTTTCATAAACTTAGAACTTAGAGCTTGAGGCTTCAGCTTTTAAGATGAACAACGTTTTGCGAAACTAATAGCGCAATAAAATCTCTGTTCTTGATAAGATCTTCATCACCATCTAGAGATGTAGTCCCTGTCAAGACAAATCTAACGAGCCTTAACGCCATGGGGCTATCTAATTTAGTTGAGGCGTTGCTAGGGCCAGCATCCGGCTTCAAAAATTAATTACAAATTTTAAACCGGAAGTACATTAATATAAAGCTTAACTTGTAATAATGGAAAGAAATAGATATAAAAGTAGCTAATGGAATAATAAAATTTAATAGAGAATTAAATGCTGACATGAGTTAACGCCTAAACCTCAAACCTAATTCAAGCTTTGTTAGCCACTGGAGTTCAAAAATTTATGGAAGTAGAATAATATTATTTTGTTATGTTTTATACCTCTTCTGCATTTTGTGGTCATGTTGTTATTTTTACTCAGTAGAGTAATGTTAACTATAAAAATTAAACTTATTTTTATGAATAAACTGTGATGAACATTTTTAGTCCAAAATGTGATGAAATATAGAAAATGTTTATTTTTATTTATATATATACATATATTAAAATTGTAGGTATATATAATTATAAATAATTTTGTTTTACCCTATATGTATTGCATAAAAAGTTTTTACCCTTATCTAAAAAATAAATAAAATAAAATTGTTAAACATATTAAAATAATGTTGAGGGTAAAAATACCGAAATGTATTCATTATTTTAATGTTTTGCACTCGCAGCGGGTGGAAAAACAAGTTTTTGATAATAATATTTACATATCTATTTTTAAGGAAAAAAAAACTCTAATGCTTGCAACTATACTGAAAAAAATTCAAGAGCGAAATAGAAAACATAATATAAAAAGGAAAGCAAAATATAAACAATTATAAGTTAAACAATAAACACAGAAAATAAAGCAAATTTTTAATAGAAAATTCCTTGTCTTTTAAAAGTTAATTTTAGTTAGAAATTATTAGTTTAAAGCAATGGTTCCCAAAGTGTGGTACGCGTACCACTAGTGGTACATTACGCTTAGGCCAGTGGTACAAATTAATTGATCTATTACAAATTAATTGATTTTATTTATTAATTGTTTCGTATACTAAAATTAATGAATTTTTTTCATTCAACTTTCTGAAAATTCGCACATTTTTTTTTCTTTCTGATAAAAATTTAGATGCGTTTTCAGAAGTAGAAAAGATCAGTTATCAAAAATTTCTTGTAATGGTGATTTAAAACTTGAATTTAAACAGCAAAATTTAAAATATTTTTGGTTTCAATGACGGTCTTAATATGAAGCAATTTCTGATAAAGCTTTGAAATTTTAGATGCTATTTGTTTCATCATATTTATGTGAAGCCTGATTTTCGGCAATGTTGAGTATTAAAAATAAATTCAATACACGTTTAAACCTTACGTTTAAAATTAACTAAAATTGAACATAATATTACATATTTAATGGGCAACAAAAAACTTTAGTTTATTATTTTAAAAATTTCTGATACTTTTGCAGTGGTACGTATATTTAAGAAAAGTATATTGATGGTACAGTAGATAAAAAGTTTGGGAACCGCTGGTTTAAAATATTAAAATGATTAGCGACAAGTTAAGCTCAAATTGAATGAATAGGCTGAATAATTTAGTTTTATTGCTTGCAATGAGTAAACAATTATACTGTATCTGTATACTGCCACCCAAATTATATTCTCAGTTTTGATTCTATTGTCACCCTATTAGTGATGGGAAATCTCGTTCACTTCAGTGACCTGTGTTAACTCGTTCGTTCTTTTTTACTGACCGAGTTAAAAAATATCGTTCAATTGAACGACATATTTTCTCGTTCGCGAACGACCGAAAAAAAATGAACTCAAATCAATTTACTGACCGAGTTAAAAAAATTGAACGGGTTAAAAAAATGAACGAACTATTTTTACTGACCGAGTTAAAAAAAATTGAACGGGTTAAAAAATGAACGTACTATTTTTACTGACCGAGTTAAAAAAAATTGAACGGGTTAAAAAATGAACGTACTATTTTTACTGACCGAGTTAAAAAATATTGAACGGGTTAAAAAATGAACGTACTATTTTTACTGACCGAGTTAAAAATATAGCTCAATTGAACGACCGATAAAATTAACTCAAATCAAAATGAACTTTGCAAAAATAAAAAAATACCAAATGAAATAAACTGAAAGTGAACTGTGAACTTTAGGAAGCATTAATTCATCTATTATTTTTAAAGTTAATATGATTTATTTTTATTATAAAAAAAATAAAAATATTTAGAGCATATTAATCTACTAATAATTATTCAAATATCTATATTAACAATAACCGATTATATCAAAAAAAAAAAATTTTTTTTATCTTTTTATTAATATTTTTTGTTATATTTTTTGGGATAATTTTTTATGAAAAATAAAACATTCCTTTAAATATTTAATCTGTTTCCCGTCAGTCTTTCTTATTGTATTTTTTTCTATGGATGTCGTGTGGCATTTTCAATTGAAAAATACGATAATTTTCAGACCAGTAAAGAGGTAGCTATTGTTCACACTACACTTACATAACAATCTAACAACACCAACACAATTTCTCTTTCTTCCTTATAGCTGAAAAATAAGTGTACTGCTCTTTTCAAACATTTATCTCTTCTCTACACCTACAGAACTTTTTTTTTTTTAGAAAAGAACGATGAACGGTGAACGATGAACGATATATTTTTTTTTTACTGACCGATCGGTCATCGTTCACTTTAGTGATCCGTTCTTTTTAACTCGGTCGTTCACGAACGACACATCTCTACACCCTATTTAAAGAAGAATTACCTATGATTAGCACATACTATTATCACAAACGAATTCATTAAAAAATATTAGGAGCCTATTTAAAAAAAAAATCATTCACAGTTTTATTTGATTAATACAGTTGTATTTACTTGGGGGGTAGACGAGACTAAAAACTAGTTATAATTAAGATGTTTTTTGGATGTAGGTGTGAAAAATTGTATAAAAAAAAATCTTGAAATAGTTATAACAACTAATAGTTTTAACTAAAAAAGTTTCTGAATCTAAATTATTACTTTACTTGTCAAATGAAATACTTTTTTTTTAAATGTAAAGAAAAACTAAAAAGTGAAGTAAAATAATAAAATAATTTGTAAATAGTTTTAACTAAAGTTAAGCCAGTGGGAATAATTACATCACAAATATAAATAAAAAACTCATACAATTGTAAATAGTTAAGACTAGTTTTTACTCTCGTCTGCGTTAATTAGGAACTATAAGTTAATAAAAGCTAAAAGTTCACTTTATTATAAAAAAACTTAAAAAAAAATCACAAAAGAAGACTTTTTCATATGAATTAAAATATGTTCATTTGAAATGAAACCATCGGAAACATGCATCACACTTACACCCAATACTTTTTAAGATTTCGTTCTCTTCATCGCTGTCTAATATATTGCATTGCAGTGGTTCTTTTATTTATTTTCTTTTTAATCATTAACTTTACGCCAACATTCCGTCGATATACCTTTGGATGATGGTTTGTCGAATTTGTTTCGGTTGAAAGGTCGTAAGGGTCCTGGATATTTCAAATTTAAAAATGTTTGATGAAGTTGCAGCTTGTTCCTGGTTGGTCAGTGGGATTTGCCGGTTGTCAAAAACATGTAAATAAAAATATTTGAAAGCAAAATATAATAAACATATTTAAAAGCAAAATATAATATTAAAAGTTTACAAACAATTTTTTTTTTTCGTCATATCAAAGTAAACATAGAATTTGTAGTGTATACGCTGTAGTTTTAAACAAGTTTAACACTACTTTGAACCTGAAGTGGAGACAAGATTTTACACCTATAATAACTTTATTAATAGGGATTAAGAACATTATGTTAAAAAAAATTAAATTGAACAAAATTAAAGATTAAGAGCCCTGACTGTGAGAAATAGGTCTTGGTTTTGCTTTTTAGGGTTAATACAATCTCGACTGAAGTTATTTTTTGTTATGTTGGAAAGGGGGGTTGGACATTTGTCCGCGAGACATTTGTCCGCGATTTGTTTTTGTATCGCGGACATAAAAATGATATTTGTCCGCGATTCGAAATGTCTTTTGTCCGCCGCGGACAAATGACATTTTCCAAAATGTCATTTGTCCGCTAAAAATGTAAAAAATCAATCGCGGACAAATGACATTTTGCAAAATGACATTTGTCCGCTAAAAATTCGAAATAGCAATTGCGGACAAATGACATTTTGCAAAATGACATTTGTCCGCTAAAGTTAGAAAATTCAATCGCGGACAAATGTCATTTTGCAAATTTTGAGACATTTGTCCGCGGCGGACAAATGACATTTTACAATCGCGGACAAATGACATTTTGCAAAATGACATTTGTCCGCTAAAGTTAGAAAATTCAATCGCGGACAAATGTCATTTTGCAAATTTTGAGACATTTGTCCGCGGCGGACAAATGACATTTTACAATCGCGGACAAATGACATTTTGCAAAATGACATTTGTCCGCGAAGTTTTCCATACAAATTTCATCGCAGACAAATGTCCCGCGGACAAATGACGGCGCCGTTAGAAAGTATAGAACTGGCTTTAAATTTTGGGTTTTTTTTGCCTCAAATTGAAAAAAACTTTTGACAAACATATTTGCTGCGATTGTGAAGTAAAGGAAACAGATAATAAAAAAATAAACCCAGAAGTAAAGCTTAAATATCACTCTCCAGGGCTGGTGACGTGGAATTTTGATTTCTTTAATTTTCTAAACAATTTTTAATTAATTTCATTTAATTAAAAATTTTTTTTACATATTGCACAGAAATAAAATTCAAATACAGTCTTTTGAAATTCCGCTAGAGGTGTTTTTAATAGAATTTTTGTCGTATTTTCACAGCACTGAAGAGTGATATTTTAGCTCTGCGTTTGATTGTTTTTATTATCGGTTTTCTTTATACAATCTCAGCAAATATGTTCAAGTTTTTCGTAGGCTAATTGAATCTTAAGTCCAAAAAAAAGAAATTTTTAAAATTAGGGACATGGCATCAGTAATTAAGGTTTTGTTTACCTTTTTTACAATAATTATAATTATTTTTTCCTTTTTTGTTAAATAGGACAAAGTATAAGGATTGATAACATAATAACAACTCAACACGATTTCGATACGAAGTAAATTTAATTTCTTTGGCCGTCTTTAAAACTGGCCGCCTGTGGTCGGCGCCCGCAATGAACTATTTACAGGCACGGCCCTGCTACCCCCCTCCAAGTTTCAGCCGATTCTGGGTAGTTCACGCCATCTGCAGTTTAGCCAACGATTGGGCTTAAATTTGCATAGCTTCTTCTTTTCGATTTTAATTTAATGTGGTCTTTAACGATCTGTATGTAAAGATCAAGATTTGATTTTTTAAACTTGTTTTCTGTTTACTATTTTTTTCAATTTCTGAAGGCATTTAAGAGCGATTTTTGACGAAGTTGGCAACGCTGAATATATGTGAAAAGAAAACAGTCAGATGTACTATTAATGGTTCCGTGATCGGGTTGACACAGAATTGAGTTTTCGTTGAGTTGTAAAATTTCATGTTAAAAATTAACTCAACGAAAATTCTAGTCTGTTTCAACTCGATCATGGAAACAATAGAATGATTAGAAGTTGAAATTTTATTCAGCCCCAAGAAAAAAATATTAAGATTTCAGAATATTGTTCTATTTTTTGTTTTTCAAATCAAAAAAATTAAAATTTTGGGTTTACCGCCACTTTAAAATACCTAGACTTGAATTTTGAAAATAATTTCCAGATAATTGAAAACATAGTGAGTGGTATTCGACTTTTATATTTAAATTTGAGAATTGTCTTAAATAATTACTAATTCTATTTGTCATATATTAATGAATGAAATTTGTATATTTAATTAAATTAAATAATTTAATAAATTTTTAACGTAAATAATTTCTGATCTCGTTAAAAGAAAACAAAATTTGTACCATTTACATTACGTTTCACTTCCAAGTCAATCAAGTCATAATGTAATTTTTTTTATTAACCAACCAAACAACCAAAAGGAATTGACAGACAGCGGTACCACATAAATTTTTATCAACACCTGGCAACATGTTTTAATATTTTTGATAGGAGAAAAAGAAAATTAATTTTTTTTTTTAATGTTTTATTAATTTTTCAAATAAATTTAATAAATAATATTAATTTGTAATAAAAAACGTAAAACAATTTTAAAAACTCTATCAATAAAATATTAAATTTAAAATGGGAAGCATTGATAAAGCTTGCATTTCAGGTTTTCTATGCAGATTATGCAGTGAAATGCATAGAATTGTAAGAAAATTAAAAAAAAAATTAATTTAAATTTTTATAAAAATTTAATTTTTTTTTCTCAATTTTTATTTATTTTTTTTTCTGTTGTAGGTTATTCATATTTACGGTGATCAAGGCAGAAAACATAATTTAGCTGAAAAAATCAATGGATATCTTCCGATAACAGTAATATGGACTTTCTTATTTCAACAATAATTTATGTTGAAAAAATATTTTAATTATAAATTAAAAATCCTACGATGCCAAAGTGATTGTTGTGACACTTTCGCCTCAACTTTCTAAATTTTATAATTTTGTTTTGTCTCTGAAAGAATTGTTTGTTGATATCTATACCTATTTAAAAAGACCCTGAAACTTCCATTCATTTTATTTTAATACGTAGGTGTAGGTACCTACCTACTTACTAGAGGTAAGGGACCTACCTATGTATTCTCAAAATTTTTGATAGATTAATTAATTTTTTTTTGCATAGAATAGTGAATATTTTTTTCCAGCGAAATGTTTAATAAAAATACCTACCCATATTGTTCAATAACAAGTTTTTTGACATTTTTATTACAGTAGGTAGGTAAATAGTTTCCTGCTTGCTTCCTGTTTACATATGGTACATATCAATATTTAATTTAATTTACTTAAAAAATAAATTAAAAAAATTATAGTGTAACCAACCCCTAATGAGATGAATAATATAGGTATTATTTGTAATTGATACAAACTAATATTCTCTCTAATTACAACTATACTATACTCTTTGAAATTATGAATTCAAAGCTCTTCAATCGAAAAAAAAAATGAAACCATATACCTACCCTTTATTCCACTTCTTGAAGTCTCATTTGTTCAAATGCAACAAATATCTTCTCTTCAGTTTGGTAAATAAAAACAAATGAAAAATTCGAAATCCAAAAACGAGAGTTTTTTTTTTTTTTAAGTTCATTTATTATATAATATTTCATTTACAATATGTATAATGCAAAATACATTAAAAACCTTATGCTCCAAGATCCTATATTGGCTGATGTTGTAAAAGTTGGTTTTGAGAAGATTGATTTTATCATTAGAAATATATTAATAACCAAATACAATTTATTTTTCTATACTTTTACGATACTTCTTATGATGTGATATTTTAATAATTTATGTCCTAATTTGTTATCCTTAAAAAAAAAAGTGTATTTTTATTGGTATTCAAAAAGAAAAAATAAATAATATTCATAATATTATGTTTTTGCAGATATCACCAACTGATCCATTGCCAAAGACAATATGTGAAACTTGCTTGAGACGCGTACAACAGCACTATGATTTATTAATAAGACTTGAAGTTTATAGAGAAAAAACATTCAAAATATACAAAAAAGTACATTTATAACTTGAAATAATTTAGAAATATAATTATTTTACTGAGTATCATTTCAGGTTCCCACAATACCCAGATTATGTGGCCCTCCACCAGCAAGAGCTAGCATTGGTACAAATACTGAAAGCTTAACATCTGAAAATCAAATAACATCTACTGCATCATCTGTAGAAACAGCTGCAGCAGAAGAGACTGATAGCCTAACAGAAGATTATGATTCATCTGATGATGACGAGCTTGATGCACTTTTTCGATTAGAAGCAGCATCTTCAATGGGTGCAAGTAGTTCAACGCGATCAGATCCTGAAAATGCAGAATCCAGTCAAATGACTTAATAAAACATTTATTATAAATTTAAAATGAAATCAGAAAAAGGATATTTTGTTAAATCTCAAGAAATGTATTCGAATCAAAGGGTGTAGTGATATGAATCCTGTGATATATTTTTCTTAATTAAATTACTAAAGAATTCATATGAGTATGAACTAACAATTAAATTGCATATTCATTAAGTTGAGTTTAAATTTCGATAAACTAGTTATTAATTCTTCTGGAAAAGCATTTTAGACGAACATTTTGGTTCTTTCCCATTTTTGGAATTATATTCTGTACAAAATTCACAATAAAGAACTCTTATCCATTCTTTTTTTTTAATTAAGCAACAAATATGTATGTATTTTTATTGCATTAATAGTATTTTTGATAAGAATTAAGGTTATAACTCTTAGATTCAAATCAATTTTCAAACTTCTGAATAGAAGATTTATTATTAGTTAACATTTTTTCAAATCTATTAAGACTTGGATTAAAAAATACTAAATTGAAGGTTGGAAACAAAAAAATTATGATTCAAATTCTAATTTCATACAAATAATTTGTTTCCGAATTCTGGATTACATACATCGTGTTTCGTGCTGAATACTTTATTTATGACAAGAACAAATTATATTTTGTATTTGCAACTTTTAATTTAAAAATCTAAAAAGAAGGGACGATAAGTTATTTATTTATTTAAATATTGTTTGAATTTCATCTGGTACGTTATAAAATATTTTTTCTGAAGCTTATATAAAAACTTTGTTTCAGTTCGACTAGAATAAAATTAACCCACATACACTTCACTTTTGTTAAACTACAACGGATATGAAATTTTCAAAATATCGTTTTATCTACTGACTTATTTATTGAATTCAAAATTTTATTCAATAAAAATTTCAGACATTATCATTTCCTCCGATAGTAGATTCTAATGAAAAATGGAAAAAGAAAAGCATTTATACTTTAAAGTAAAAACAGGCGGAATAGAGATTATTTAATAAACCAAAAAAGAAGTAAATGTTAAACATTTTGGCTTATCAATAATTTCGATAACTTATTCTATATTTTAATGCTCATCGAGATAGTAAAGCTTTACATTTCACAAAGATTTTTAACAAAATTTCCACACTGATTTATTATTATTATTCAAAATATTGTATTAATTATCGAAAGTTATTGTTTCTTCTCTCAATAAAATTTAGCCTTTAAGTTTTTATTTTTATTGAGTTTTTTTTTAATTTTCTTAAATACGTATAGTTAATAAAATTACTGCCATACTAAAATTAAAGGGTTCAAGTACACAAATTAAATAAATTTTTATATTTACTATAATTTTTGTACTTCTTTTATCGTTAATGATTAGATTTTCTATAATGACACATAAAAGAAAATTGAATGGAAATTTTTTTTCTTAGTAATGGCAGATTATTGTAATTAATTATGTTTTTATTTATAAAGAATTTCAGCTTGTTCGCACAAAAATTGCGATTTATTCTTTCAAATCAAATAGGAAGACATTTTTCGTCAACATAGTGTAAAAATGATTATGTCCCCTATGTTCCAGATATGATCTAATAGTTATTAAAGTGATTGCCATGGGTGTTATGAATTAAGATCGATAACCCTGCTTTCATATTCTATTTTGCTAAATTGAAGGAATATTTTTATTTTAGCTGGAAAAGGATTTCGTATTCTTCTGAATGTAGCCCGGATAAAAAATGTTAAAAAAATTACACAAATGTCTACTCAAAAAGATTGAGTTGAAAATTTATTGTAAGTTTTTAAATAAAAAACAATTATTTTTTTTTAATTCTTTTTAATTTACCTCTCTTTGCAAGCGACTTTAAAAATATATATATAATTCTATCGAATCCATATAGATTTTTCATTTAGCATTTTTTCTTTTATTTTATGTTTAATTAATTACAAACATACTTTATTGATAGCTTTAGAAAAAAATTTTCATGCCATCTGAATAAGGTATGTATTTCAAAATTATATGTAGCCGCTTTTAAAGGCTATCTAATTTACAATATTTTTATCCGATGGATCCAAAAAAGAGTAAAAAACAAATTACTTAAAACATGTATGCTTTTTGCTCATTTTTTCTTCAAGATCAATTTATTGATTTATAAAATTTTTTTTTCGCCGATAATAAATTGATCTACATGCACATGATTTATATATCATGAAAATATTTTATAGTAATTGCCTTTTTTAGTCTGATTTGGAATTTTTCCTTATAAAATTATATTTAATGCTGTTTTAAAGATAGAAGAGAGCAACAAAATATACTAGAACTTAAATAATATATTAATTTTAAATTAATTATCTAAAAAATGACTCGGTAAAAAATATTTTTTTTTGTAATATAAATATTTTAGATTTTAGTGCATAATTGTATAATATTTAATAAAAAATGTCTAATTTTTGGTTAAAAGATAAATGCCAAAAAATGCATTATCAAATTAAAAATTATTTAAATTTTTTTATACAATGTCTAATTATAAATTTTTTGAGATTTTATTTTAGTACCATTTGAACGTACATCTATCTTTTCGTCTTATAAAACTTTAACGAAGAACCATTATAAATTTCACTTTGAAAGGATGTATAATAAATAAACAATAGAACTTGAGTTGTTATTTAATATTAAGTGCTTTCTACAAATATCAAGATTTGTGGTAAACCCTACGAAAAAAGTATTATACGCATATAATAGGTTTTTAAATACTAGTTTAGTTATATGGATAATATTCACTTATCATTTCATAGCGAAACTTAAATGTGACTTTGTCCGTAAAAAATTAAATTCGATTGTTAATTTAAGCAATAAATTAATTTAGGCACGTACCTATATGTTGCGTAAGACCCAGTTCTATAATAAATTAATTATTATTAAATTATTCGGTTTAATGAAATTAAAAATTTTGTCTGATGGGGGTTCAATATTATTCTTTTTTAGAATCAACAAAAGCTAAAGCTGAAATGAATTTTTTCATATAAAAATACAATGACTATTGAACAGAAAAAAATTCAAGCAATCAGTATCTTGTACACAAAATTCAATGCCTCATAACTTAAGAAGATATCAAGCATCATAAATAAGAATTTACGGAAAATAATATTAATTTAAACATAATTATTAAAAAAAAGTTTTTAAAATACATTTTAATACTCTTTATAATTTTTTTTTTAATTATTTTGCAAAAATTAACAAATTAGCGAGTATTTTTTATTGCTTTTCTAGTAAATATTTTTGAAAGAGATACTGTGTTCAATAAGAATATGTACACATTTATTTTTTATTTAATGGGTGTTAAATATAATCAAATATACGTATAGAAAATATTTAAATTAGCAAATAAACAACAATTTTAATTGCTCGAACATTGAATACAAAATAATACATATTCTCATTTTTTTTTTTTTAGTTTCATATTTTTAGTCGAGTAATGACAACGAAAACCCATTTCACATTAGGTATTGGTTTTTAGGATACCAGACATTAACAACAATTTTAAAACTACAAAGAATAAGATTATTATGTCTTAAAAATTCAGTTACTGATACCGAAACCGTAAAGGCAATGAATTGAAAATATGAAGCAGAAACAAGGTTTATGAGAAAATGAAATTGAAAAAATATATTGTGTGTTTGATAACCATAAACGTTCTCTATTTTTTCATTTCAATTTTTTTTGTCTTTTAAGTTTTACTTATTTATTATTAATTTGCAGATTTTATAAAGGGGGTTTTAACATTTTTTTATTGTTCGTATATTTATTGTATATATAATATATATTTTGGAGATTAATTATCATATTCATACATATATTTTTATACATATGTATAATGTATATTATATATTTACAAAACATATTAATTTTTTTAAATAATTTATTATATTTTATAAGCCTTTATAAATTGAGTATTTATTGTATTCTATTTATTTTCTCTTCAAGGTAATTATTCACTAAAAATAAAAATAAAATTTTCAAAGATGACATAACTTTTTTTTTAACAATTAGAGTGAATAAAAAATACTGATATTTAAAAAAAAAAAATCGTTAAAGATCGTTTAACTAAAAAGTTTAATATAATATTTTAATTAAGATGATAATGATAATATTGATATAAATATTATTTAAAGTTTACAATATAAGAACCTTGAAAAGAAAAATAATATTTTTTTTGTCTAAGGAAATTGAAAAAGATGTGGACATTATTGATTTATATCTTATATTCAGGTCAAAAATTGTACAACCAATATTAAATTTTATAAGAACTGTAATTATAGTTAATGAAATCTAAAGCGCTTTTACACATACGCACTACTAAAATTCGGCATTTTTTGTTTAAATGAATAAACTTTTTAAGGAACACTCAAAAGCGCTTTGAAATTTTTTACAATAAAAAAAAGTTTTTATATATTTATTTTTTTTTTATCTATTTTTGTGTTTATATTTGAAATTTATTTTTCTTTTCCGAATTCATATCTAAGTTGTGATAGTTATATTCCTTTAATATTGAAATTATTTGTTTAAAGAAAAATTAATTTTTGGAAAATCGAATAGTTTCCATATTACAAAAATTTTATTTTTATGTTAATGATGGACTGATATATTGATAAAAATACTTATTTTGGTCATAAGTAAGCAATTTGTCTAAAATATGTATTTTATATTTAAATTTTTTTGAATAATATTTTAAACTCAAACATGGCGCAGTGAAATAAGGCCGCGGGAAATAAGGCCGCGATAGGTTTTTTGTTGCGGTCTTATTTCATTTTGAAAAATGAAATAAGGCCGCGAAAAATCCTCGCGGTCTTATTTCATTTTGAAAAATGAAATAAGACCGCATAAAATTCCTCGCGGCCTTATTTCGTTTTGAAAAATGAAATAAGACCGCGACAAAAAAAACAATTATTCGGAGGGCTAATTTCATTTTTATAAATGAAATAAGGCCGCGTAATCTTGTGAGGTGAGCACACAGGGCAGGGGGCAGCAGGGCGGCGGGCGGGCGGTTGGTCAGTGGGATAAGGCCGCGAGGAAGTTTTTGCGGTCTTATTTCATTTTGAAAAACGAAATAAGGCCGCGAATTAATTTTCGCGGCCTTATTTCATTTTGCAAAATGAAATAAGACCGCAACAAAAAAACGTCGCGGTCTTATTTCCCGCGGCCTTATTTCCATCCCCCCTCAAACATTTATCATTTTTATGCTTACCTAATTTTAAATACCTGTGTTTGAATTTTGTAAAATACAAAATAACAAAAAAGTTTTTTTTTATCACTGTTCAATGAAAGGCAAAAAGAATTGTTTTTAAAAGTTTTGTCAAACGAAAAATTTAAAAAACTAAACTTTAAAAAATATTCTCCTTTTTAATTGCATATTGTTTTAACTGACGGAATAGGATATGCATTTTGAAACATTAAATATGAATTCGTTTAATTTTAATCTAAAATTCATTTTATTTAAATTTACGATATTGCTATTTTTCCTTCTAAAATTTGGTGTATCACACAATCACTTAACTCATTCATAATACGCTTAGTTGTTTTTAAAATTTGGTCAGCGTAGTATTTAAAGTAGTAATAACATCTTTTTCTGAGCTTTCTATACAAAAAAAATTAATTTGATAAATATTTGTATTATAATATATAATTGTTTGTTTATAAATTAGAAAAAATTTAACATCATTTTTTTATATTTAATATTGATTACTACCTAAAATTTTATATTGTTTGAAATTGGAATGCAAGCATTTTTAAAATAAAATAAAAATGTTTTAGCATACCATTTTTCGGCTTTTTTTAAAGTAAAAAATAAAAATGTTCATTGTGAGGTAATTATAGAAAAAGTTGTAAGAAAATATCAAAGAAAAAGTTTTTCATATTTTATAATTTATCACTCTCAACAGAACCATAGAAATATGAAAAGTAAAAATTTAATAACTATTCTTTTATCTGTGCGAGGATACGACATATTACTTTAACTATCTGGAAAATATAATGTTCAATTGTATTACTGTCCCGCAGTACTATTCCTCCGTATTTAGTTTGCAAATCTTTTTTCTTTTATAGGGTTTGTATTCATAATGTAAAAAAGCCATTTGAGATTTTTTATACGTTTTCACATTACAAAGAAAACACAAACATAAAAAAACATATCGAGAAATTTCTTAAATATCACTTAAGATTTTTTTCTTCTGAAGGAGTTACAACAGTAAAAAGTATTAATAAAAATTGTTAATAATGGAGCTTTGCATCAAAAACATAATTGTTATAATTATGCGTTTTTTTTATTTATAAATATCTAATGTATTATTTTTATACTTTTTCAGCAAAACAAACTAAAATATAAAAAGTTATTTTTTTAAATGCTTGCAATGAGAATTTGGATATAATGAAGTCTATTTTTCTGATCTATTGATTTACGTTTTCTTCAAATTATGATCACATTTGTAAATATTTTTTAAATATATATATTTTTGTCCAACAATAATTTTTTCTCTGTTAATTTTAAATGCTACTAATTTTTAACTTTATTTAGAACGAAAATTTCTAAGTTTGAACTTTTTTTTTTAATTTATTCAAGTTTGTTACATTGATTTTGATATTCTAAATTTTTTTTTAGAACTCAAGCTTAATAAAATTCAGCAATAATTTTAGGATTTTATTCATTTTTAATTTGTGTTTTTATTAATCGAAAACAAATTAAAAGGAATATTAAATAAAATAAATACATAAATAATTAGGTTGATGGATCCCAGTTCTACAATTAGATGTCTATTGATGTGTAATTGCTAGACATTTTATGTTCTCTGTTATTTGTTTTAGAAAAAAAAAGGACAATTACAGAAATAAATTTAATGAATAATAAAATTTGGTTTTTAAGCAATTAAACTTGCCTAAAGATGGAATATAAAATTTTTCAACCCACAGCCGCCCATTAAAATATTTTTTGGACTTATGATATCATTATTTTTTATATTAAAAAATAAACTTACAGTTTTTATTAGTGTAAAATAAAAATTTAAGTAAAAATTTAAATTAATTAAATTAATAATTTGTTTGTATAAATACTTTAGAAATTCATTTATTTCTAAGATCTTAACAATTAAATAATTATTAAGCTTGAGTAAAATTAAAATTTTAAAGTTATTTCATCCAGTTTGAAAAAAGTTGATTAAATTTTTATCATATTTTTTAAATTTCAATAAAAATAGTTTCTATAATCACTAATATTAAAGTTTTCAATATTACAATATTTTTACCATAAGTAGCAACCGAAAATAAGATTTAAAAAATTACTAATATTAATTTTTTTGTAGTTATATTAAATTTTCTACGCTTGAAGTATCCATATTTTGTATTAAAGTTCTCATAAAGCTCATTTCTTTTCGAGCATTTTCTAAAATAACCTTTGGATCATCCGATGTACATCGTAAACAGTTTGGTGCAAAAACCATAGCCAAATTTGAAGAATCCATTTTTGTGCAATTAACCACGTCGGGTTGAGAAAATTCTTGCAAGAAATGTATCAAATATGTTAAAACCTAAAATAAAAAAGACCATATTAAAGGAAGGTTAAAGTGAACTAGGTAACCTTAAATCGTTTTCGGACTAAATGAACTCTGTAGGAATTTTCTGTTAGCAGAAATAAATTTTTTTTTTGTTATTTTGTATTTATTTTAGGAATAAAAACTGAAATGAATATATATGACTATTAAACTACTGGACAAATTCAATTCTAAATTTTGGGCATGAGATCCTACGAGTCCGGACTCAGGACTTCTGAGCTAAAAGCTCTTAACCGACCAAGGGTCGACATTATTTTCATATAAAATTTATATATAATTAAATTTTTTTTCTTAAGTTTAAATGTATTCTGATGTAAAAAGATGTGCATTAGAGAAACCTGTTTATACCGCGATCGTGTTTGCGATCGAGAGCTGAAAATTTATTTATGAAAATTGGTACACATGCCCATTGAATGAACCTAAAGAAATGTTTAGCCACCGAAGTGCAAACACATTTCAATGAAAATGGGCATGTATATGGAGATCGATTGAAGATTTATGAAGATTTTTTTTTATATCCCTATAATGATTGGTTTATGTTTCGAAGATGTATATACCCAATACAATTTCAATCAATATTTATTTCTCTGTAATGAACTTACCAATTTGTTTAAATTTGGTAATTTTTTAATAATTTTATCAGCTTCAACAGGATCTTCAGTTTCCACGCATTCATTGTACAATTCATCGGGAATCAAGGGATCATATAATTCTCGATACCATAATTTTAATAAACTTGCTGGAGCATGGGCATCTAAAACAATATTCATTAGAAAATATTAATAATACATTTTTCATATTATATCAAAATTTATTTACCCATTGTGTTTTTATGTTCAGGAACCTCCCATCGATCCAAACGACTTTTTAAATTATTAACTTCATCAACATCAGCTGAAACTCTAAAAATTCCTTCCGTCTGTTTGCCATTCAACAATAAAACCTGAATTGATGTAAAAAATTTTGAGTTAAAAAAAACACAAGGAATTAGTTGAGTGTTTCTACTGAAAACAATTTAATATACAATATACTTACTTGTTCAGAAAGAGTAATTTGTATCCATGGTAATTTCCTATCTGAATATTTATCCTTTTGTAGATGCATAACTTCAGCTAATGTATTACCAAACATGCTGTCTCGCAAAATTTGATTCTAGAATAATAAACGTACTCTTTTACAAAAAAACGAACGTACATATGCTTTGCTTATATGTGGGTGTATATAAAAAACAAATTTAATTTTTTAATCTTTATATATTAATTAATAAATATGTGCATATTCTTTTGATTTTTTTAATTTCACATAATTTTGTATTTTGTTGATAATATTGTATTAGGCTATTTAAAATAAAGAATTAGTCTAAGTTTTAAAATTGTTATTAAATTTAAATTTAATTGTATCTATCAATCAATGGGTTTCCGCCTGATTGTAAAATTAAATTAAAAAATATTTAGTGCTTATTCAATTTAGAACAATTTATAATTGGTTTTTAGGAATAAATGTTTTAATAATAGTTAATGATAAATAATTTGTAGATCGAAATTCTTACCCTCGCTTGTTCAACTTCGTCATCTGTTGGCTTTTTTGCTTGCTTTCTACCAGAGCTACCTATTCTATCTAATCTACGGCAACAAACAGTCGCATAATGCGATATTTGTACATGTATCGGCCATTTACCGACTTCTGGAAAACTCGTTGCAAAAGTAGGATCCCGATGTCTATTCATATAACTTTAAAATACAAAAAAAATATTTGTTCGAAAATAGGTTTGAAATTTAATGAAAAATATTGCCATACTTAAGTAGAGCAGGTTGAAAAGTTGGTGAAGGCGGAACAAATGATAAACATATAGCCATTAGCTCCCAGCCCCGTATTAGAGATTCTCGCTTCGGATTTTCTGTCGTTTGCCTACATAATTGAACATATAATTCATCACGTAACCTGAAAAACAAAATTTTAAATCTGTATAAATTATTAACTTATTAATTCTATTAATTCAATTTTAAATGTACAATTTTAAGAGTATAATTGAACTAAAATATGAAACAATTATAAGTAAAAATTAAATATATTAAAAAAAAAATTAAATATATTAAAAAAAAATTAATGGTAATTTCACTATTTTTTTACTTACTGCTGTTGACTTAATGCAGTTACCACAATGTCAATAGCCACAGAATTTAAGCTCATACCAGCACGAGCTTTACGATCTCCCATGTAAATTTGAACTAATTTAAATAATTCTGTAGCCATTTTTTTCCCAACTTTATCTCGAGCTAATGCTAACATTGGGCGACTAATAGACTCTGATGTCCAACTAAGCATATCACGCACCGATGACTAGAAACGAAAAAAAATATTACGATAAGAACTATTATACTTTTAAGACTTAATTTCTACCTTTTTCCTAAAAATTCCTTTTGAATGTAAATTCAGATTATCTTGTGCAAATTTTTCAATATCACATTCTTTCATGCAAGGAAGCTGGTGTACTCCATCTCCCGTTTTTTGAGCTACTGAAGGTAAAAATTGTGAAATTATCGATTTTTTTTGTTGATCTTGCCGTTCTTGTTGATGTTGTGCTCCGATATTACGAACAGTGGATTCTATCCGTTCCTTGTTTTCTACATGTCTTTGTTGAGGCTGGGCGAATTGTTGTTTTTCACTAAACACTCTTTGTACTGATGATTCTCTGTCGGGAATTTTTGGAGGATATTGCTCTTGTCGTTGCTGTGATTGAGATGGTTGTTGTTGTTGGTGTTGATTTTTAGACAATGATGATGGTAAATTAAACTGATTTCTGGATGATGGGATATTATTATAGATTTGTGTATTTTCACGTTCGCCTTCTAAAACTGCTTCAACATTTTCAGATCTATAAATTAGAGGTGTCATTAACAAAAAAAACTCGTAAATTCTTAATTAATACATTATTAAATTTTTAATATTTGGTAAAATAATATAATATTAAGTAACTGAAATTTATTCAAGGGTTAAGTTAAACTAAACAAAATTTCAATTAGTATTAATAAAACTAAGAATTTAACAATTTTGAGACTTACAAATCCTCTCTATCACTTCGATCAAAAGCAAACTGATAAGCATAGTATGACACACCATCATTATTACCATAATCATCGATTAGACCGTAACTATGAGTTAAATAGTCTCCGTGACCGTCAGAATGATCTGAATCTTCATTGTCCGGTTCGTGACCAGACAAAGAATGCTCTGATTGACTATCTGAATGAAATGAATCTGAATCTCCGAATTGACCGAATCCGTAGCAACCCGATAATTTTGCTTGCTCTAGAATATAATGCTGAAGAGGAAGTAAATGTTCATGCATTTCCTGAAAAGAGACCAGATTAATTTCACTATTAAATTTTTTAATGGGTAACTCACTTGATCCCAGTTACTATATAATGGTGATATGTTCCCATTGTCGTACTCAACGTCACTTGATGAATTGTAATTTCTTTTACTTTTACGTTTACTTCCGGAAGACTTTTCAACATTTTTTATCTCTTTATTGTGACGTTCAATGTTTGTTTTACTTAAATATTGTTCCTGAAATAGAATAAACATTTTAATTTTAATTTGATGCATTTTAGTGTTTATTTAAGGCTTTGTTAGGTAAATATTTAAAACATACTATACTGGATGTATTTCCTTGTGAAATTATGTTGCTTGGGAAATGACTAGATGATGGTGCTGCGATAGAGGATGAAACAAGTTTGCTACCTCCAGGAGATGTTTTCATGTAACCACCTTTTTTCGTTAATGAACCAATATTATCATGAGCGATAGGTGAATTGGAAGAATGCGTACGGCATGAACCTGGGGAACGCTGCTGCTGCTTCTCCATTAACCGCATTTTATCCAAATCTAAATTTAAAAATTCTGAATGCTTTGGATGACTAGGCATTAGATTGTGATAAGTAGTTGTTGGAGGCTCTAATGAAGATAAACAGCTACTCAAAGCTGAGGGTCGACCTAATTTATTATTCTAGTAAAATTAAAATAACAATTAGAAGTAATTTTTTTTTTTAAATGTATGAATTTAAATTACATGATTTTGTGGACTAATAGGACTTTGAGGACTTGAATCACTTGAATGCTTTTTATTATTCGATGTTTTCGAAGATGCTCCTTGACGGCGACGTGTGATTGGTGTATTCTCGACCGACTTAAAATATTTTTCATGCATTGAATCATCACTCGCATGACCATCAATACTTGATTTCCGACGGTGATGTCCGCTAGTGGAAGAAAGTTTCGACGGATGAATATGATGATGATGTGAGGAATTCGGTGATGACATAAAACTTCCAGATCGTGTCAAAGCGATTACTGAGGCTGAATCTAAAGTAAGCAAGAAACATTATTAGAAAAATATTTTGAAGTCTCTTAATGTATATTAAAAAATCGAGTTGATATTCGTCTAAAAAAACTGTTTATTATAATTAAAAAATCTTAATCGATGATATGAAAAAGTTGTACAATATTTCTACACATTTTTTTTAGTAATTTGGAAAGATTAGAAACAAAAATTAATTCAAGTGGACAATAGTCAAGTATAAATCGTCTGCTAAGAAATGAAACAACGTATGACATTTATACGTCATTATTTGACAATAGCACCATTCGATTCCTCGTACTCGATTTTATAAGTACAACTACTTTGGAATATTCTTAATGTTGATTAAAAAATGTTTTTTAGATGAAAATTGTATGTTACTTCTTATTTTACTATACGTTTTTATTAATTTTCAAACTCAAATTAGTCGAAACTATACTTTTCATTATACGTTGTTTCATTTCTGAGCAGACGAAATGTTCAATACAAAAATGTCAACTAAGTTAAATAATGTAACCATATTTCATTCATACGAATATTATAGCATAGACTGTAATACTAAATTACGTACTTGTTGAAGGGTAATCCACACTCTGATGTTTTGACATTAAATTCGTTTTTCCAGTGCTAGCAGCATGAATTGAACTATCGGAAGTAAGTTTCTTTTTCA
This sequence comes from Hybos culiciformis, assembly GCA_964007475.1. Taxonomy (NCBI): domain Eukaryota; kingdom Metazoa; phylum Arthropoda; class Insecta; order Diptera; family Hybotidae; genus Hybos; species Hybos culiciformis. The sequence goes on from OZ023273.1 coordinate 41,881,148, forward strand.
AAATTGGCGTATTAGCGGAACGTGTGGGTGAAGTTAATGCTGCACCTAAATCTGAGGAATTTGATATTGAATATGAAAGTTTTGGATGTAATCCGTATTGCTGTTGCGGAGAAGTGCGTTGCTTTTCCATTGTACCACCACCAAATGGTATATTTTGTGAGCTTGCACTCTCTTGTAATAAACGATAACTAAAAAAAATTGTTATATTTTCAAAAAGAAATGTTAATAAGATAGATAACGTTGAAAAGAAAGTATGAAACAATTGCTGTTTTTTAACCTAACTTCAATTTTAAATTAGTAGCACTTGTTTATTGCGGATATGAAAAGGATCAATTAATGTTCTTATATATAAAAAAAATTAAGAATTATGTTCTTTTTGTCAGTTTTTCAAACACACATTTTAATTTTTACATCAATTTTAATATTTAAATTTATTATTATCAACTTGCGATATTATTTTAACTTTTTGTATACTTATTCAATTGTGTTTTAATTAATATGTAAGAATGTATTCTCTATTCACAACAGGATCCGCAATAAACTTATTAAAATCGAATTTTTATTTTACTTACTTATTATCAGAAGCTAAATTTTTATTTTTATTTGCATGTGAACTACCAATTCTTAAGCTGCCGCCTTCATTCAACCGCCGATAACCTTGTGCGCTTGATAAGCTTGAATCCGATGATTTACCAGAATCTTTGTGTTTGTGACTAATACTTGAAATATTATTAGGACCACCAGCAATCGTAATACCTCTGCCACCTGAATTTTGCGAATGCCGGCAGTATTTCTCCCTTGAATCAGATGGTAACCTATAACTATGACGGCCATGGGGACTGGATAATAATTCGGATGAACTTTTTCTTTCATCAAAAATAGGCGCTGATTGAATTCGTTGTTGCTGTGAACTACCAACCGATGATGATGGAGAATGTGGTGGTGGATGATTTCCACTACTACTACGTTTTTCATTTCGATTTATACTACCGCTTGAGGTTCGATGTGAACTACGAATTTTTGTTTGAGTAAAACCATCTTTACGATCAGATGGATCAGTATTTTGTTTTAGCGTTTGTAATTTTGCCAATGGAATTATATCACAATTTTGTGGTCTATGCCAAACTGTTGTTTGTGATGCTACATTATAATAATAAAAACGTTGAGTATTTGAATCAAATAATTCCCACCATTGTGAATTGTCTGTGCGTTTAATTGGTACCCCCTTGAAAATATTATAAAAAAAAAATAGATATAAATGTATATAAACGTACATAATGTAGCAAAATTTTATTTTAATTAGGAAATATACATTTATTAATTAGGTTAAAAAAAAAAATTATTCTAATTGATTGCAGAAAAATTGAATTGGTCATTTAAACATATTTTAATCACAGAAACGTATGTAAATGTAAAAATATTTATTCTAATATAAATTCCTATACGGGGTATTGGTTAAAGATTTTTCATTTATAAGTTTTCTACATTTGATTATAAGTTTAACAATCTAACTGGTATGTAGGTAGTATTTAAAGTTTCCAAAAGGAAATTTGTTATTCCGGTAATGTATTTGAATTGATTTGTTATTAATTCGCTTCTTATCTTATGCCTAGACAATACGTTTTATTATGTTAAGTTTTTTTTGATGATTACCTATATAGCTTAGGTAGGTACTTTTCAATCAAATTATGATAATTGCATCACTGAAAGTGGCTTAAGTTAACCTAATTTTTATTTTAAAATACAGCAATCAGACCAATATAGGTACCTAAATATAAAAATTGAAATCTTTTCATTCAATATAAGATTCAATAATTTTCCCAATATATAATTTGACCTACATTCAATTCAATTAGATTTTTTTTTTTAATATTTAAAACTCAAAAAGGTCAAGATGTTATCATCACTTTTTTTTCTTTTTTTTAATTTTGTTTACAAAAACTTTTTGAAAAATCAAAGAATTTTATACCTCTGGAGGATCCCAAACACATTCGCCTGTTGTTAAATTTGCGTACATGTGTTCTTTTGTCTTCGGCTCTATGATTTCGACCCATTCTACTTGTTTTCTAAAAAAAAAAAACGAAAATATAAATAATTAACAATTAAAGTAGAAAGAAGATACATTTACAAAAAAAATGTTTTAATTATTTCTAAAAACAAAAACAAAATGAAAAATTAAAAAAAATATTTCACAGAGCGTTTAAATTAAATCGGTTTACACGCCCTAATTGTTCCTTAACATAAAAAAAAAAAAATAGGAAAATTTATTTGCACAATTTTCCTCAATGAAAAAAAGAAAAATTATTGATTTTGACAAAATCTAAGAAAAAAAAAAAAAACAGGAAAATTCTAAGACCAATTTTTATGCAAATTATTATCTTCCTTTTGTCAAAATTGTTCGAAAATCTTACTTTTCCGAAGTCATTTTCCATTTGTTAAAATTGGAAATAAACTAAATTACTAAATATATATTTAAAATTATTTTATTTTATTTTTAAAATTTTCTTAAAAATTAACAAAAAAAATGTTTGCATTTCTTCAGGAAGAAAAAATTTTTTTTATGTTGAAATGTCGTTTGTCACTTTTATTCACCACAGTTGCATTATTATGAAAATAATCAACCCTGATTGTGGTGAAAAGTCAGTTCATACGGTTTGTTAAATTGCCATTTTCAAATTCAGCATAATGGGTCGTTTGCATTTAAAATTTATTTATGATACCTGAATTTTTTTTCCTGAATTAATGAAGCACTTTGGCGCCGTGACATTTGTCCGCGGGACATTTGTCCGCGGGACATTTGTCCGCGATGAAATTTGTATGGAAAACTTCGCGGACAAATGTCATTTTACAAAATGACATTTGTCCGCGATTGTAAAATGACATTTGTCCGCCGCGGACAAATGTCTCAAAATGAGCGGACAAATGACATTTTGCAAAATGACATTTGTCTGCGATTAATTTTTATCGCGGACAAATGACATTTTGCCAAATGACATTTGTCCGCGGCGGACAAAAGTCATTTCGAATCGCGGACAAATGTCATTTTGATGTCCGCGATACAAAAACAAATCGCGGACAAATGTCCCGCGGACAAATGTCCAACCCCCCTTTAAAGTATAATTTTATTTTGCAAATTTTCTGCAAATCGTCAGGTTATACCTACTTTCAAACCATGAAAACTAAAAATAAAATGTATATATCAAACCAAAGAACCAAACACAGAACGAACCTATTTTTTTTCGAAACCATGAAATTCATGGTTGATAACTTGATGAATTCTGTCGAAGCTATAAGCCACTATTTTACCTTAAAAGGGGACCAAATTCTATTTTTACTTTGGAAAGACCCACTTTCACAGCAAGTAGGACAAATTAATATAAAATTCTGAAAAGGGAGATTAAAAAATTATCATAACAAATTTAATTCTACAACTTTACGGCTACTTTAAAGTTGGCCTAAGATAGAGTGATTTCTATAAGTAAAATCGTCTCAGATCCCGTGGTTTCAAGGGTTAAACTTTTTGCATGCTATTTTGCGTGAAATCCCAACAAACCAGAATGGAGTAGATAGCAAAAAGATTAATTTTTAGATTAATCTTTTTGAAAATAGAGAGATCAAAAGATCGATGTTCAAACCATAATAGAGAGATAGCAAAAAGATTAAATTTTTAATTAATTTTTTTTAAAATAGAGAAAGCGATAGACCATAATTTCTTTTTTTCGCATTCGAATTTGATTTTCAATTTCGATTTCCGAAAAATCACAACCTTAAAATAATTAATTTTAGTTCAATCAAAGATTCATCTATGGTTTGTTGGGATAAATCTAAGCATGAACTCACAGTGACTTAAAAAAGTGCGCCGACTGATAATTATCAAGTCAACTGAAGTTCTGATTATTTCTAGGTTTCTAGGTTAGGAGATTTTGTTTCTGTCAAAAAAGTAAATAAATTGCATCATATGAAATAAATATGAAAATGAAATGATTGATTATGTTATGATTTTTGAATTCATTCAATAAAAATTATTTTTTTTAAATAAAAAATAAAATTACGTATTTTTTTGGTTTATTATTTTATTTAAAAAAAAATTGTAATATTAATTTTACAAAATTAATTATGTTGAATAATAGAAGAAATCTTATAGTGATAACACAAAAATTAATTTGTTTTCATATTTCAACAAAACTTAAAAATTCACCAAGAATTTTACCATTAAGATTCCTTTACACAACCGGCAATCCAAAGGATGCTCGTATGGGATCATGGAATGGGAATGGTAAGAAAAACAAGAGAAGAGAAGCAGGATCTGTATCATCGTTATTCAAACCAATAGATGTTCGTTCTAATTCAGATGATATTAATGTTGGAGTCGAGCTTACTGGCAGTCGTTTGGACAAAGCTGAATTATTAAAAATTTTAAATCATTTCACTCAAAAGCGGGAAATTAAACAGCTTTGCACCGAAAATGGAATGGATCGTAAGTTTAATAATATTACTTAAAAAATATGTCTTAGAACTGTACTGAACCATTTATTATAAAGAGGGTGGTTTCATTTAGTCTCCTCAACTAACGAGTACAGATTTTGTCCAACTTAAAATTTAGATTTCCAGGTTCAGTGGGTGACAAATGTACCATTTGAACGGTTTCAGAAGATGAGAATGAACAAACAACACAAACCTATTATGCTACAAAATCGAGCTAATTAAACAATTTGGAACTTAGTTACATATATGTATAATAGATACTAATGTCAAATTCTCTTGTTCATTGATATACATACCACTCAGTCTAGTTAAATATTATGAATTTACATTTTCTAAAATTAGATAATAGTAGGTGTAATATACCCAAATTGTTCTAAGTATTTTACTTCGATTTAAAAAAATATTATCGTCATTGATGTTTTTAAAAAATTTTATTTCACACTTGCAGATTATATTCAGCAACAAGCGTTTGCATCATTTCGCCGATACTGCATAGAGGCTGCTAATTTACCTCCTGACTTACACATTGTAATAAGTGATATTTTACAAGGGGCTGGTCACATTGACGATATTTTCCCATATTTTTTAAGACATTCAAAAACCATTTTTCCACATTTAGATTGTATGGACGATTTGAAGAAAATTTCAGATTTGAGAACACCGGCTAATTGGTATCCAAGTGCACGAACTATCACTAGAAAAATAATATTTCATGCTGGACCTACTAATTCGGGTAAAACTTATAATGCAATGGAAAAATTTTTGAAAGCTAAGTCGGGTGTTTATTGTGGTCCCTTGAAATTATTAGCAACAGAAGTATTCCATAAGGCCAATGAAAAGGTACAATATGGTTTAAAATAGTTTGAATTTGCAATGTTTTAATAAGAATTTGTTTTATCCTAGGGAACACCTTGTGATCTGGTGACAGGAGAAGAGAGACGTTTTGCTCTGGGTGATGGAAATACGGCAGCACATGTAGCTTGCACAGTTGAAATGACTTCAGTGAATACTCCATGTAATTATTAAATTTTAATTTTTACATTTTACTTCCATGTTCGCTAAATTTAATATTAAATTATTAAATTTTCTTAATTTTTTAGATGAAGTAGCTATTATTGATGAAATCCAGTTACTAAGAGATCCTGGTCGTGGATGGGCTTGGACACGAGCATTTTTAGGTATAATTGCAGATGAAATTCATGTGTGTGGTGAGTTAGGATCTTTAGAGTTATTACAAAAACTTTGTGCTACAACTGGTGAAGAAGTAGAATTATGCACTTATGGACGATTAACTGAGTTAAATGTTGAAAATTCAGCTTTAGTTTCTTTAGACAATATACTGCCTGGTGATTGCATAGTTTGTTTTAGTAAAAATGATATTTATAATGTATCCAGAGAAATTGAAGCAAGGCAAGTTTTTAAAACATTTAATGTTTTTATAATTAAACATAAAGTAATTTTATTACGCAGAGGAAAAATAAAGTAATTTTATTATTCAGAGGGAAAGAAGTTGCTGTTATTTACGGCGGATTGCCACCTGGAACTAAGTTAGCTCAGGCGGCTAAGTTCAATGATCCAAATAATAGTTGTAAAATAATGGTAGCTACCGATGCAATTGGAATGGGACTCAACTTGTAAGTGACGGTGTTTATAACTGATTTTGAAAAAAAAAAATCTGACTGAGAACAAAATAACAAAATTGAATAAAATTTTCTTGAAATACTTTATAAAATGTAAAATGTCAATAATTTTTAAATTTTTTAGGAGTATTCGAAGAATAATTTTTTATTCATTAATAAAACCCATAACGAATGAAAAGGGGGAAAAGGAAATTGATGTGATTTCAATATCACAAGCACTTCAAATAGCTGGAAGAGCTGGACGCTATGGAACTCAATGGGAACAGGGTTTTGTAACAACGTATAAGGCAGATGATTTATCGACTTTACAAAAAATTTTGAACCAAACACCAGAACCGTTGACACAGGCTGGCTTACATCCAACTGCTGACCAAATAGAATTGTATGCTTATCATCTTCCTAATTCAACTTTAAGTAACTTGATGGTAAATAAATAGAATTTTTTCGGTAATAATAATATTGATTAAAAATAAATTATTTTTCAGGATATATTTGTGTCTTTGTGCACAGTAGACGATTCACTTTATTTTATGTGCAACGTAGAAGATTTTAAATTTTTAGCCGAAATGATTGAGCATGTACCATTGCCTTTGAGAGCTCGGTATATATTTTGTTGTGCACCTATTAATAGAAAGATGCCGTTTGTGTGCTCAATGTTTTTGAAAGTAATCTTTCTAAAAAGAACCGAAAATTGTTAAGTATAATAACCTTTTTTTTTTTCAAAGATTGCTAGACAATATAGTAAAAGTGATGCGATAACATTTGATTTCATCAAACATCACTGCTGTCTACCATTATCATTGCCGAAAACAATATTAGATTTAGTACATTTGGAATCTGTATTTGATGTTATGGATTTATATTTATGGTTAAGGTAGGAAGAAAATGTAAAATTAAATGCGCCTACTCGCACAAACGAAACTATTTATAACTTGTAGTAAATAAGGATGATTTTTTCTTTTCCAGTTATCGTTTTATTGATTTATTCCCAGATTCTTCATCTATAAGAGTAGCACAAATTGAATTAGATGATCTGATTCAACAAGGTGTCTTCCAAATAACGAGATTATTGAAAAATACTGAAAATTCAATGAGTCAGGATGGGGAAGTTTCTTCGTTGCCAATAAAAAAATATAGAGGTTAGTTATTTTAATTTAAAATGTTTTTTGTGCCTTTTGAAAAATTTTAATTAAAATCAAAACTATTGAAAACTAAATAGGCAACAAAAAAACTTTCGATCGTTAAGTTTGTTATTAGGTATTTACTTTTGTCTAGTTTATTGAAATTATTTGTCCACATTTACTAATTTCATTATCTTTAAATTTCAATAATTTTATAATTTTTTTTTTATATTTTGTTTTGTTAAAGAACCAAGCAATCTAGGACTGAGTAAAGGACGATTGACTGATCGATTACTTGCCCAAGGACTTCTAACACCAGCAATGCTGAATGAACTTAGGAAAGAATGGAATCAACAAGGCAATGAGAGTAGCGATGATGACGATACTCATAAAAAATATAGACGTAGTAAAAGAAAAAATAAAAGTGAAAAATTTTAGGTGAATACAAAAATCAATTATCTAGTTTCCTAATTTTTATATTTTCTGTGAAAATATATTTTTATAAACAAAATGTTCTAACTTTGTAATGAATACTTCTCTTAGGTTAGAAAAAATTTGATCTTGGAATTCAGTTAAGTAATGAAAAGCACTAAATATTAATTTAATCAATGTGTAACTAAATAATGTGATTCTTGTTTCAATTTCAATCGTTCAGCAATTTATTGTTCGCTAAAGATTTGCTGTTGTCAAAATAAAAAAATAATGTTTGTTGAAATAAAAAGGAAAAAGCACTAAAAATATAAATTTAACACCGGATAATAATAATTTTTTATTAGGAAAATTTATACGAAAATCAAGAAAATTGAAAAATATAATTTGTACAAAAATAAAAAAAACAAACAAATCATAGTTAAAAATGTGTCGAATTTTCTTTGATTTTGATTTTCGAAAATTTCAACCAAGGTTTCATGTTCAATTGAAGATATGAAATTCCTTTGTTCCGAATACAAATTGGATAATGTATACTCTTGTATGTTCATACTGAATTATTTAAAAAAACAGAATGTACTACTGTCATAAGTCGCCAACTTTATTATCTACAAAGTCCATAACTGATAATAATAAAGACTAATAAAATAACTGACGAAACATGAATAGAAATCGGTGACAAAATGTGATTCGTTATCTTTTTTAATTTTAAAACTTCTTACATTCAAATGCCAACATTTAATTTGCATATTTGATTTAAGTATTTTGTTGTTCAAAATAAATGTGAACGTCGCAAGCAATTCGTCGCAAGCAATTCGTCGCAAAGCAATTCGTCGCAAATAATTCGCGACGAATTAGCCGGGAATCAAAATTTTAATTTTGGCTTCGTTAATTCGAAAGAAGTTTAACTTATTTATTTACTTGCAAATATTTATTTTGCTACGGACTCTGACTGATTTACTTTTGTAAGTGTAAGAGGGGGCTAAATTTTTTCTTATGTAATTTGTGTGTAATCATTTATTCTTTTTTACGTACCAAATTTGAATGAAATCGGACGAACTTTAGAAGTCGCTGGGTAGGATCAATCAATTTTTTGTTACAAAATTTATATGTTCAATTGTTTCCTCATTTTATTTACCAAATTTGAATAAAATCGGACGAACTTAAGAAGTCGTTGGGTAGGATCAATCAATTTTTTGTTACAAAATTTATGTGTTTAATCGTTAACTCTTTTTATTTACCGAATTTGAATGGAATCGAAAGATCTTTAGAAGTCCGCCCTAGGGAATGCAAAACCGGATTTTCGGATTCTGGAATTCCGGAAGTTCAAAAAATTCGGAATTCAAAATGCTAAATTCCGAATTTTTCGATTTTGGTAGAACTTTTACTGGCGGGAATTTTGACTAATTGTTTATTTTTTTTATTATTTAGGCATAAAGCATTAAAATTCACAAAAATTGAAATCTAAGGATCAATCAATTTTTTGTTACGAAATTTGCGTGTTTAATCGTTTCCTCTTTTTATTTACCAAATTTGAATGAAATTCTTTGTTACGAAATTTGTGTGTAATCATTTCCTCTTTTTACGTACCAAATTTGAATGAAATCGGAAATAAATTTTTTGTTACGAAATTTGTGTGTAATCAGTTCCTCTTTTTACATACCAAATTTGAATGAAATCGGACAAACTTTTGAAGTGGGCCCTCAGGGGAGGTCGCTAGGTAGGAGGCCAATCAAATTTTAAAATAGACAAAGAAATGGTGTAAGCTTGAAAACAATCGGCTGAGCGGTTTAGGTGCCTATTCGGAATAGACAAACAGACAAACAGCGTTTCTGTTTCATATAATAGAATTTCACTAATTCGAAAAGGAAATAAACTAAATAAATATTAATGCTAGAGATAGAGTCGACGTAATTCACGCGCGTATGCGCGCGTAAAAAAAATAAAAAAAACCTGTTTTTTTTACCTGTTATGCTCAACGCCGTTCACATGCGAAAAACAAAAGAGAAAAATGTCATCCAATTTTTATTTTAATTATTATTTTTTCTTTAAAATTTTTTTTAAGTAATTTTAGTTTTTAATTATTATCTTTTAGTTTTTAATTATTGTATTTAATAAAATAAAAAAGTTCATAAATATAATTATATTCAAAAATAAAAATTAAATAATTATTTATTGCAAATTTATTAAAATTTTTTATGTTTTATTAAGTTATAAATAAATTAAAAAGCATTATAAAAATATTACAAACAGAATATTTTTATAATGCTTTTTAATTTATTTATAACTTAATAAAACATAAAAAATTTTAATAAATTTGCAATAAATAATTATTTAATTTTTATTTTTGAATATAATTATATTTATGAACTTTTTTATTTTATTAAATAATTATTTGTTTGTAAAATTTTTTTTTTCTAAATACAACAAAATAAACAATACAATTTTTTTTTCTAATTACAACAAAATAAACAACACAATTATAAACAAATGATTTCCACAATGTACGGCGTAAAATACTGGGAAAGTTAAAATATTTCAACTTTTACGCGCGTAAGCTACGTTTTACGTCGTTGCGTATAGCCGGTCTCATACATTTTCATACAATTTGATTTTTCACGTGCGTACACGCGCGTGAATTACGTCGACTCTATCTCTAGCATAACAACAAAATCAGTTGATCTTTAATTCTGTTATTTACAATTTTTTAATTCTATCTATATGGTTTTTTTTTTTGTTTTTTGCTTTCCACACATCGTTAGTATTTTGTTATGTGTGTGTAGTACATGGTAGGTTCACTTAGAACAAAATTAATTTCAGTTTTCATAATGTGTTTCACCTTTCAACCACATGCGGCGCTCTTGTTTGTTTACGTTTTGTTTTATTGTCAACCCAGCCGGCTGAGCTTTTTTTCTTATTTATTATTTTTTTTGAAATAAAAGCGTTTGGACGTGTAGGTGATTTATTTTGAGAAAAAATTATAAATATCTGGTAGAAATAAATAAATAAATAAATAAATAAATAAAAAAGTTGAATATATTTGAATTTTAATTGTGGATTTTATTTAAAAAAAACAAAAACAAAGTTGGATTTATTGGAATTTAAGTTAATTTAAGATTAATAAAGATAATAATAATAATAAATTAAGATTATACATTTAATTTATTAATTAATAATTATTGCAATAAAATAAATAGAATTTTAAGTGAAAATGTTAGAACACAATGTGATATAAACTAAAAAAATTAAGAAAATAAAAAATTTGCTATAAAAATAAATTTATCTTTTATTCATAATCTCCTTTTTTTCCTGCAAATTTGAATTTTAATAATTTTATTTGAAATATTAGAAATAAATTGCCACCTACAAAAATTTTATTTTTTTAGTTCACCTTCCCTCCACAAATCCACCAGGCGCTGTAGTAGATCTTTTGAGTGGGCCATCTATTACTATATCTTATCTATGGTGTAGTATCGCTATTTTATTTTCGTAAATACTCGCTACATGCTACAACGTCTTATATTTCCCTGCTTTTATATTTGTTTTTACTTTTTAACATACTACATTTTGTGGTTATTACCCCTATTTTGCAGCGTTGTGGCTTTACTTTTCGTCACGTAGGACATACTATATTCTGTCTTCTTTTTTCCCCTATTTCCTTACAAAATTTTTTACAATACCTCGCTAAAGAATTTAAACTTCAACAATAAAAATAACTATCAACTGAAACCATTGATTCATTTTCATTCTTTTTTTTTTTTTTCCGTTCTTAAACTTCTGAATTATACGACAAGAAGTACCTAGATTTTTTCAGTTTGCATCGTATATTGGGATATCTACATTGAATTTGTAATAAAACCACAATGTTGTCGATAAAACATTACGATTCATGGATCATTATCATCCTGAATTTTTAGTTTTTTTTTTTTTTTTTTTAACAAAATAAATATTTATTGAATATAATCGTATTCAATAAAAACTATTTATTTATTTTGCAACAATTTTATCTTAAGAAAAACTATCAGTTTTATTTGTCCGTGATAAAGATGCAAGGTCAATAATAATGGAGAAAAAAAAACTTGAAACCATATTTGGTTACTTTTTGTTAATAACGAGTTTGTTTTAAAATTTTCATATGCATCATGATTTATTAAATTTTATTTTTATCAAATAGAAACAATAAACTATTAACTACTTACCAATATGGTTAAAATAATTCAATTCCTTTTAAAAAAATATTTAACACGATCTTTTTTTTTTATTTATTAAATTGAAGAACATTTTTTTTTATTTGGACAGAAATCTGTTAAGATTTTCAGTAAATATAACTTTCCAATTAAAAAAAATGTTGGTGAACTTAAAATTTTTAATAAAACGATGAGATTCTAAAGAAACAAGTTAAAAATTATTCACGGAATCAGACAAGGAAAGAATAGTAATATCCAAATAGTAATATTATAGTTTTATTCAAATATGTACTAAAAAATAAACTAGTGTTACCTAATTAGTTTTAAGTATTTATTTGATTTTAAGTTTTATGAATTTAGATAATGAAATTTTTCTAAAATTAGAAAGATGGGATTTCGTCGATAAACACTAAATTTTACTTCTATGTAGTGATGAAATAAAAAAGTCAATATTTTGATTTTAAATTATTTAAATTTTCTCAATTTTATTTACAATATCAACATAAGAAAAATTAGTACATTTTGAATTGATTTACTAAATTTTGGTTTATAGATACCTACGGCTTTCTGATAAATTTTTATTATCATGGCATTCTAATTATAGTATAGTGTTAATGTTGTGAGAAAAAATCTTTATTATCAACTATTAATTTCCTCTCCGTCTTCTATTCGAAGATGATTAACTTCTACTTTCTAATTTTCCTATAATCGTTTAGCAAATTCTTTCACAAATTTTATTCATTCCTCCTTCTCTAAAAAAAAAAAATTATTATTAAACTTAATTTGATTTAATTTAGAAAATGTTTTTGAAATTAATTTATGTTTTGATCTCGGAATGAAAATTTCATAAATTCAGTGAAAAACCGCGCAATGCAATTATTAAAAAAAAAAGAAAGCTGAGAAACAAAAAGTTTAACGAAAATTTATAATTTTTCATTTAAAAATTTAATTTAAACTTTAAAGTTTAAATTTTCCTCTTATTCAATTTTTTTTTTTTTGTTTTTTTTTAAGTTCTAAAATTTTTATAAATTTAAATTTCTCAAAACTTAATAATTTCGAAAACAAAAAAAAAATTGATTTTAGTCTCATTTTAAGTGAATTCGTGAAAGGTTCTAAAAAAGAAACTTAAAAAAAATATATATATTATATATTTTATTCATTTAAAAATCAATCGTTTTAAGAAGAATTTATTTTAATGTCCCACGAATTTTGTCGTCTGTGATTAAAATAAAATAAAAATAAAATGAAAATTTAAAACCATAAAAAATATTTGGTGACTAATTTTGTTTGAAAAAAAAACAAAAATTTCTAACAATTTAAAAATTCCAATTTATTATGGAATTGAAATTTTTTCTGGTTAAAAAAAAAACCATAAAATTTTGATAAAAATAAAATTTTCTTGAATGAATCATTTGAATAATAAAAAAAAGGTGATTTAAAAACAAAAATATGTTATTTAATTAAAAAATAAATTTTATTTTTATAATTTTTTATATATACCTTGAAAAGGTGTCTTTTTTTTCAAATTATTTAATTTAAATTTAAAAAAGTAATTACCTCTAAAAAAAAAATTAAGGCAATTTTAAATTTTCTTTTTGATATACTTCATTAAAGAAAAATTTTAGAGTTAAGAAAATAATAAACAAAAGGAAATTTACGAAAAAATAATTTTCTTAAATTGGCATTCATAAGTAGGTGTGCAGAGTAAATCGACTTTATTATGTCTTTATAGATCTCTTAAAATTGAAAAATAATAATTTTTACTGTGAAATGAAACTATGATATTTAATTAAAAAAGTTGTTGGAGAGAATGGTAGTTATGAATCTTGAATTTGAATCTTGTTATTACTTCTTCTAAATACATATAAAATATGTATTATTCCAATAAACTGTTGAAAAAAATACATCTCCTATTGATTCAGACACTACGGTTTTGGGAGAACATTTTAATTTAAACTTTTGTTAAAATAAAGAACATAAAATATCTTTTTTAATAAAAAAAATAATAAAATAATACGAAAAGAAAGTATGAGTGAAAAATTAAAAAAGTGAAAACTAAAAAAAATTTGTTGAAATTAGTTTAAAATTGCATTATTATTAAATTTCATCTGATTATAAATTTAATAGATTTAAAAAAAAAATTACTTAAAAGCAAAAATTTAAGATGTACCACAGAGAAATATAGCATACACAGAGGAATAATTTCATACAACTTTTTGAAGTCCGAATGGACTGGGGGGGATAGCTCCATTTTATAGTATTGTATAGATTTATAGTGGAGCTAATTATTTTTCATATGAAAAAAATTGTATCAAATAATTTCTCTACCTATATTATATTTCTCTGTGGGTAAACGAAAAGGAGAACAAAAATAATTACCTTACTTACATATTTTGCTATGGTCACGAATTTCAATGGCACCTAACTTCTTAAAGTAATATTTGTCACTAAAAATTTGAGGGGAAAAAGAAGCTAAAAAACTACTTATATGGAAAATATGTATTATTTGATCGTCTCATACTATTTATTTTTGTACTGTGAACAATTGAGAATATGTTTTTAATTTTATGAAAATATACAGTGTGTTAAGAATATTGGGCATTTGATTTTTTTTTTTCTTTTTCTAAAAATAAAATATTATATGTATGTAAATTATATTTATGATATATGTACATATATAAACATATATTTAAAGTAAAAAACAAAAAAAACATTTATATTTTTCTTAAAAAGAAATGCTCTTGCAAAAAAGGATAGGTGTGTATGCTTTATATCGGTATTTGGGACAAAGAAATGTGTCTTTGACTTTACTTTTGTTGAATGTAAAGGTGAATGTTCTTGATTGCTGTGTCAAATATTAGGGATGAATTTATAATTTTTTTTTTGCGCTTTCTAAAAATAGTAGGTATAGGGTCTATAAAATATAATGGTAAGAATCATTGTTTATTTTTTTTAACTAAATTTTCTTCAGTATATGTTTTTAGTAAACTTTAATTGAATATCTAATGAAAAATTATAAAGTTTAATTTATTATTTATTTTCAATCTCATTTTCTTGTTGTGCCTAATTCACGTTTAGAAAAATTCAAAACAAGAAATATTTTCTTGAAATTCTTCTACATATGTTTGTTTTTCATAGAATCTTGACACTAAGACTTTGATTCTATTGTGTGATCTGTAAATACTATTACGTACGTTTTCAAAAAAAAAATACAAATTTTAGATAAAGTGGTGCAAAAAAAGAGAAAAAGTTATCCAGCACCAAAAGTAGTCGGCTAAATGTCATGAAAAACCGCCTAAAACCATCTACGGAAAATTAGTTTTTCCAATGGTATCGGTTTCATCCAAATCGGTTCACAATCGGTTCAGAAGTTTTTAGGTTGCATACACAAAAGGACTTCAATTTTTATTTATATATAGATATATTGATTTAATATTTATTATTTTTTTCCTTTCATTGATATTTTTATTTTAATTTATTTAAAATAAAAAATTCAATAAAAATTTCAGTATAAATTAAAAATTCTTTGTTGTTTGCCAAAATAACTAGAAAGTAAGACTAGTGTGAACAACTTTTTTTAAAGACTCAATTAAGTGCAGAAAGTATTACTTTATTTGGCAATAATATCCTGAAGCCAAATTTCATATGATGTAAATAATTTTAAAACTATTTTAAGTTAAACCTTCAAAATTACAATAATTGATAAAACAGAGTGTATACATAATGTAGTGTAGGCATTTTACACTTTAAAAATTTTATTTTGAAACAAATATTTTAATAATTTTGATGACATTTATATATAATTGCATAGTCTGTTGTATGTACCTACATCATATACTATTTTCACATTTGTGTACTTTATGATTCAAAATAAAATTAAAAATAGAAAAATATCTAAAATATTATGATTGCAATTCATTTACAATAATATCAGCTGACATCACTTTTCAAAACAACACATATCTATAATGTAGTAAATTTAATAAAAAATGACAATCAGATTAAATGGAATTTTTTATTAAAATTCTTAACCAATTATACCATGCTTTTTTGTTTTTCTTTAAAATTCAATTTGACAATAAATTTCTATTTAATTAATACTAAAAATAGAAAACAATTTAATACCAATTGTTCATAATTATGTAATGTTTTAATTTGTTCAATAAAATGAATATGGGAAAAGAAATTACAGGTATTTTATATTTGTACCATATGGTGTGCAAACAATTAGGTATATTTATATCGTTAGCTTTGTAAGAAATAATGTAAAGTAACGAATTCTTAAAACCCTTTGAATTGGAATAAAAAGCTGTGAATTTATCAAAATAAAATAATATGATGATAATATTATTGTTGAAATAAATTTTTATTCGATAAATTCTCTCTGCAATTTTTCATTTTATAATTTGTTTTCACATTTTGAATTGAGTGAACCTGCAAGGCTTGGGAAATGTGGTTAATGTCAAAAATATATCTTAAACTAAAGAACTCATATTTTTATGCCTGATTTATTTATGATTGTAATTAGAACTCTTAATATATTAGTATAGGTACTTCTATTTAGGTTGCACGGGCGGAGGGCTTACCACCCTCCTTGCACTTAGGCCTGTTGGCCCTTTGTACTATAAATTTACTATTAAAAGAAATTATTAAATTGCTATTTTTTTCTTGGAAAAGAAATTTTTTTTTTTAGCCTAATTAAATTTTTTTTATATTTTTTATCAATTAAATTAAGTTTGTTTTTTTGTAGATACTTTTCTTTTAACTTTTCTTTTTTTTTTTTAATTAGGCTTTTCTATGATTGCATTATAGAGCTTTTTCTGAATCATTTTTGAACATAAAAAAAATTATCTGAACTGAATTGAGAATAATCGAATTAAATAATTGTTGTGTCTGTTTTCCCGCCGTATGACGGACGGAAGTTTTCTCTTGTGTAAAAAGAAAATATTCGAAATAAATATTTCGAAGAGAAGATTACTGAAAATAAACAAAAAGTTTTACTTTTTTTTTTTTAATATTTATTATAATTCTATAAACAAATTTAATTAAAAAAAAAAAAACAATGAAAATATTTGTGCTTAAATTGCATTTGGAAACAATTCATTTCATTAAAAAACAAAAAAGTTAATCATTGATCTTCTTTCTTTGTGAAAGTTCTTTTGAAGTAAGCGAATTTTGAAATTGGCAAACAATATATACAAGGTTCATTAGGGTTTAGTCAAATATATTGTATAATGTAAAAATTATTGTCTGAATATAATAGTATACTCAATAAGAAGCTCATCTGTCTTTTCAAAGTTATTTATTTAATGACTGACAATCAAAAGAATGTAACAAAAAAGAATGTATATGTTAAGCTAACGATGCTTAGATGAGCCCGAATTCCAATTGATTAATCCAAAAAATTGCATTTCGTTAAAATCGAGGTAAAATATTTTTAACAAGATAAAATTTCGTAATTTCTTCTTCCACATCGTATGGTGGTTATAAATATTAAAAAAATGATGCTAGTATATAATATAAATTTAATATATGTACATATATTAAAAACCTTAGAAATAATCAAAATATTTAACTCAGTCTTGGAATACCAAGTGTTCAAAAGGGAATATGGAAATACTATAATTTCTCATACAATAAACTTGAAATTTCGTATGTATATATTTTCATCCGTCCATCCGTCCGTCCGTCCGTCCGTCCATTGTCTGCTTATAAGTGATGAATCAGCCAATTTTTATTCTTTGAGTGCCAAAACATGCACAAGGATTCGGACTAGAGTTTGGATTTCGATGAAAATTGTTATATTTGTGTATTTTATGTATAAATAAATGATATTGAAAATTATGTTCGGCCAAGGTATATTAAAATTAAAGTATCTTAAATCGAAATGTTAAAAACGGGCCGCCATAACTACTTCATTTGATTAACTGTTCTATATTTTTTTTTACAATGTTCATTATACTAACTTACATACGTGTATTTAATATAAATTTATCGGAAGCAAAATTGATCACGATCAGTAATTTTTATTATATTTTTTCCTTAATTTCGAAATCAGTTAATTATTTCAACTTTTACAAACAATTAAGAAGTTGTTTTAATTAACACTGTAGCGTGTAGCATTAATAATCACATTTATTTTTTAGCATGCTTGCAGGCGTAACAAATTGATTACACCAAATCAACCTCAATAAAAAAAACATTAAGTGAGTGTGAGATTTTTAGTTACACAAATGATAATTGCATATTTTATATACAATAAATTATTAATTTTAATAAAAATCGAAAAACCAAAAAAAAAAATTGAATTTTACAAGGCTATTCATATTATAATTTAAAAATAACAAAATTGGTAATTATTGTAAAACTTTGAAATTATCAAGAACCTTCCTACAAATGTTCATCTTATAAATATCTAACTGACAACTAATATACCAAATCAATAATTGTAAAGCTCACTAGGGATCGTTCAAGGGTTGTTTTTAAACTCATATAGGTACACTTACTCTATAAATTTGTCTTATTTCTATCGATATATTATCTATTAATTTAATTAGGTATATTTAATGAAACATATTGTTGCACTTGTATTTAAAATATACATTATGTGTGTAATTAAACATCATGCATATAAATATACATATAACATATATACATTAAAATACCATATGTATGCCATTATAATAAAAACATATGTAAGCACTTTATAAGAACAACTTCACGTACTTCCATGCCAAACACGTAACACTACATCGTTACACGTTACACCTGTGTTTAACTAAATTCCCAGATGGCATAGTTCCAACTTTGGGCATTGGTTTTCAGTTCGCACCTCGCGCATATGGAATGCGCTCGAAGCTAAATTGTTTCCGAGCGTCATTTGAACTTGAAATACGGAATCTGACGCTTTAAGAAGAATGTACATGATTTCCTCCTATCTGTCCCACTTTTAACTCCAGTTTAAACATCCTTTCCATAACCACAAATACATAATTCTTCAAGTATAAAAGGTTTACGACCTAGTGTTTTGGTAGTTACTATAAAAAAAAAACTAAGTATCTAAATGGATTTTTTTAGTTAAAATTATAAAAATTAGATGCTAAGAATCAGAAGTTATTTAATTTACAATAAAAAAAATTATATGAATGAATTTTATGTATTTTTGCCAATACATACTTAAAAAACTTTAAACTATATATTTGAACGCTGTACTATTAGATAGACACTAAATATGTATGTACTTACATTATACTGTTTTTCAAAATAATATAGAATCAAGGAAAATAATTTGTTATTTAAACATTTTTTCATTGCCATTGCCATTGTCTTGGTCATGGTCATTTATTATTTATTTATTTATTTATTTATTTTGTATTTAATATACATATTAAAAAACAATTAATTGAAAACAAAAAATGTGAAATAAAGATGCTAAGAATAAAAGTAAAATCAAGGAAAAGTTTATTTCTTATTTCTTTAAGTAATTTTGATAATTAAATTTAAGAAGATAAAAAAATTTTTACGAAAAATATTTTTGTTTCTTTAAAAAAAAATTTCTCTTGAGATTAATTTAGATGAATTTGAATCATATTCTATTGAAATATTTTTTTTTGTTTGTTTATTATAATTTACTTAGGTACCTCAAAAAAATTATCATATTCTCGACGGATTGTCGTATTATCTTAAAGAAAAGGAAGGTGAAAGAACTTAAAAAAAATATTGTTCTCCTATTTTCTATATTAAATGATAAACAAGTTCTTGGAATCCAGAATATATCAAAAATATTATGTGTAGTTAACTCGATCATTCTAATACCCAATTCCAATAGTACTAAATGTAAATTATAACACCATTAGAGATTATAAATACTATCGCAAAAGTACTTACTAATTTTTTTTTTAATTTCGAATAACTTTCTCTTTTTTTGTTCTCATGTCTTTTTTTATGGCTTCTTTAAATAAACAGTTTTATCCTTAAGCAAGCTAGCAACTTAAGAATAAAAAATACAAATGCTACAAATACAGTAACTCTTCATTAATGAGTTACTGTTTTCAACATTCCGATTTAAGATACTTTACATTTAAGATTCCTTTGTCACAACCAGGGGTTAAAAATATTTTTAGGTTTCTTGAATATACCATTATTCCAATACCATTTTATCATTTATCATATACAAATCTCGTAACAATTTTAATAGAGAACAAGCGGAATTAATCATTTTTTAAGTTAAAGACTATTAAGTAATTTAAATATCATATTGCACAGATTTGATTTTACTTAACATAGAAAATCATGAATTGTTGTTTTTGTCAGAAGCAAAGCTATAAAATTCTCATAATGAATTTATATTATAAAATATTTATGTCATAGAAATATCACATAGAATATATGATATATCAAAATTTTGTAATTAATACATATAGAATATTTATATTTTTTTTACATAAATTTCAAACAAAATTAATAAAACATATTAATGAAAATGTATAATAAATATTTATTAATAATACGACAAAATTTATACAGATATATATATATATATCTTTTTTTATATTAATAAAATTTTTAATTCGTTCTAAATTTTTATTTTTTTTTTCTTTCAGCCAAATTTTTTTTTGCACAATATATTTTCTCTACTATTATAATATAGTTTTCAAAACACAACACAAAAATTTTGGTATTGGTGAATAGTTAATGAAGAAAAAAAAAAACAAAAAAAACTCTCTCATCATCATACAATCACAATATCAATAAAATATATATATAAAAAAAAAACAAAAAAATAAACAAAACCAGACTTTGTATATTAAAAAAAAAAGAAATAATAAAAAAAAAAAACACAAATCAACAAAAAAATAACAATTTTTTTATTTTTTTATTAAAGAATTTCATTAAAAAAAAGAAAAAAGAAATTAAATAATAAAAAAAAAAAATGTTTGGTCGACGTAAGAATAACAATAATAATAATGGTGATAATACCGGCAGTGGTGGAATTCAATCCACCACATCACCGGTATATGGGGATTTTAAAAATTCATCAACATCAGTTGAGAATAGGCCGCGTGCGCAATCTGATTTAATAACGGATCGACAACAATTTTTAAATATAAATAATAATAATAATAATAACAATAATAATAATAATAATAATAATAATAACAGCACCGGTTTTAATCGCAATAATTTAATTGGTAGCACTGGTTTAAATTCCCAACAACAACAAACTCAAGGATTTATTGATAACGAAAAAGGATATTACGTTCAACAACAATATTCACAACAGGTGTGTGTTAGTGGTGTTTAAAAAAATAATATATATACCTATATGATTGGAAATAAAATAAAAAAAATTAATATTTTATTTTTGTGTTGTTGGATTGAAATTCCAACCAAACCACATAAAAAAAAAAATCAGCTTAAAAAAAAAAATTAATGCTCAAAAATTTTATTTACAAAAATTATGTATTTATCATGTATTTATATTAATAATATAAAATATTATGTGAAAAATTATAGTGTGGTTAAAAAAAATATTAACCATATTATTTTAACATGTTAATGTGTTATAAAAATTGAAGATACAATATTTTATTAAACTGGGGCTCTCAGACGTACCGGAAAGTCGGGATTGTCCGAAATTTAACAATATGTTCCGATTGCAACGAGGCATTTTTCCGTAATTCGAAATTCTATAATTAAAACCTTTTTCTACTAAACACCAGCTGGATAATTAACGTATTTTAACGGTGTGTAACTTATAAAATTTGTAAGAAAAATCTTTTTTGATCGAATGTGAATTAAGGTAAAAAATAATTGATTAAAACGGAAGCGGTCAAATCTAATGATTAATACTTATAACATAAAGGAATTAAATCCCTATATATTAATCTTAATGAAAATCTGAGAGCCCTACATTAAAAGCATTCCTCTTTGTCTTTTTTTATTTTTTGATCAAAATTATGTTTATCCTAAACCTATAAGTTTTATTAAATTTTTGGTGATCAAAGATTTTACATTTGAAGCTAAAATATTTTAATTACAATAATTTTTTATTCAATTTCAATTTTTAACCAAAATTATTTTTTACATCTTGAGTTTCTCAAACATTTAGACATAATTAAAAGGGTTTTAATATTTGAGACTACTTACCTATATAATATTCCATTACGTCAGCTTTTTATTTTTGTTTCTTCAATTTATTTAAAAAAAAAAAATAATAATAATAATTAATAATAATAATAGCTTATAATAAATTTTAAATTAGAGTGGTGGAGGTGATTTTGAAGAAGAAGAAAATATGGAAGCAGAACGGGAACTAGCCGAAGATGCACAATGGAAAAAAATTCAACAAAATACATTCACTCGTTGGGCTAACGAACATTTAAAGCTAATTGATCGTTCAGTTGTTAATTTGGAAGAGGATTTATCTGATGGATTACGATTGATAGCATTAATTGAAATTTTGGCACAAAAAAATTTACCAAAATACAATAAACGTCCAACATTCCGTAGTCAAAAATTGGAAAATGTTTCGGTTGCATTGAAATTTTTAGAAGATGAAGGCATTAAAATTGTTAATATTGGTGAGTAAAATTTTATATATTATTATTATGCCTGTAGTTACTTATATATATTTTACTTAAATTTAATTTTTTTTTTTTTATTGTATTAATTTTTATACGTAGGTACATATTTATTCAGAATTTAGTCATAATTTATAATTTATTAGTCATTGTTGTTATAAAAATGTAATTCTGTTTTATATTTTTAAACGTCGTAAAAAATTTGTACATAAATATTTATTTACTTAAAAAATTGCCACATATAAATGACCGTGACTGATCTTTAATTAACGTAATATTCGTTAATCCTTAAATGAAACATTCCATTTTCTCATAAATTCGTCCACTAGAATGCATTTGAATTTTAATTTTATTGACGTAATCCCTGAAAGAGTAAGAGTACTCAACAATATTCTGCGGTTTAATTCAGAACTACTTATATGTTAATGAAACTATGTTTTTTTAAATTGTCTAAAAGTATAAAAGTACACACTAGAAACACGAACGCAACGTCAAAATTCTAAACATTTCGCTTTAAATTGGAATTACCTGCGATAATATTTCGAAAATGATAAAATTATTTGTTTTTGTTGAAATACTTAATGATACTTAATTGTTCCGTGTGTATATACTTTGTAGTCAATATATATATTTTTTTTCATATTTTGCTGACTGAATTTATTATTTTTACCTCGATTTATACACATGTTGATTTAATAAAATATATTTTGAATATAAAGCTCAAGATAAATTTATTTACAACTTTATATTGATAAGAAAATTTGGGTAGAAAATTGCATTAAAATTTTTTAAAAAAAATAAAATATTTTTGGTAGATACGTAGTAGGTAATCGTATAAAATACACGCGCGCTGGTATCATCCATATTGAGATCTGATCATAAATAATAAAGTTACTATTAATATTTGCCTTGTTATGTTTCTTCGGCTTCTGCCCCCGGTTTATAGAAAGCTTGAGTCGTAGCCATTTGTATTTTTCCACAGTATTATTTTAATATAAGTATAAAAATAAGAATAGTATAGAATTAAGATAGGACAAGATAGCCGTTTGGGTGAATATCTTTTTAATTATACCTAATTTTTTAAGACTTTTTTATTTTCGTAAGCTGTGTAAAATAAGAAAGCATTAATTTCTATTTTAATTAAGAAAATATATATATATATATATGTATTTCCATAATGTAATATGTAGTACATATAAGTATATATTTATTTCATACATTTTTATGCTTGTTTGTTGAAATACATATCAATTTTCACTATTTCTATTTTAGTATTTCAAGTTCAAGTTTAAATTTGATCATATTTGTTGTTGAAGAATTTAACTTTCAACATTATATCTACATTTCTGTAACTGATATTAAAGATTTTCATATTATATTTTTGAAGATTAATATATGAGATCAACTTTAACTTATGTGATATGAAAATTTTAAATAAGTAGGTAAATTTAATTTCTTGGAAATATTTAAGTGTACCATTATTGGAATTAAAAATTGCATATTACTAAAAATGTACATAAAATTAAAACCACTTTATTTAAAACTAAACTAATTACTACAAATAACATAGAAAATTACAATTATTATTACCTAATACGATGAGGTTTATATATAAAATGAGAAATTATAAATTCAAGATTATATGTAGGTACATATTTACAGATATGTGTGGTTAGAAAATTTTTTTTTTTTTTTGACAAAAATAGAAAATTATTATAATTTTAGAAATGCGGTGAAATGGAGATAAGATAAAATAATGAAATTAGGTTTTTAACAAAAATTGGAATGATGTAAAAAAACAAAATTAAATTTTATAATTCAGATAAAAAAATTTGCATAAAAATATGGATTTCCATATCAAATATAAGTATATGTAACGTATATTCCTAAAGGAACTTTATTGTTCAATCACTCTATTGTTTATTTTTCAATTAGTTAAAGTAACTATTGTTTTAAATTGATTAAAAATTTATTTCAAAATTGGTCCTCAGTTCGGAGTATGCTAATAAGGTATTAATTTTTTGAACTTTTGCTCAATTTTATAATTTATAAAATGATTAAATTTATATTTTGAAGATCGATTCAATAGATTATATAACCATTATTAATAAAACTTAGAATTTTGAATAATTATATTAATGCTGAAATGATGATCTTACCCTTAAAAGTGGATTAATTATTTTTTTGTGAACTTGGATTAACTTTTTTTTCTTATTCTGGTCTTCATAAGAACGTTTGGACGGAAGAAACCAAATATTTCAACCTTGACTTGAAAAAAAAAACAATTTTTTTTTTGCTTATAATTTGCAAAACTTCATTTATATATTGTTATGTATTAAATTGCGAATTTTTTTCCAAAAAATAAATAAAATTACTGCTCATAAATGTGTTAAAATGAATATGTAAAGTTAAAAGAGAATATACATAAACCTGTATGATGTCATTTTATAAATAAAAAAAAATAAGAATAAAGGTAGAAAATTTTATATTTCACAGTGTTTATTTTTAGCTGACTTTTTGTTTTGTTGCGGTGTATAGTAGCGATATCAATATCAGATACTCAACATTCTTTTTAATGAGCTCAGTGTATATAATAAAATGAAGTTATAGTTGTTGTATACTAGAGAGAAGTTAGAGTCATTGAATTTAAAATATTTTAAATAACACTTGAACATACCTTATATAAGTATATGTATATATCACAAATATTTACTTAAAGACTTTCTCTTCATTTCTTTAATTTAAATCTGTAACGATTTGAGTGGATCACTAAATGGATTTGTTAATATTGACATTTTTTTAGTGAAATTACATTATCCCGTAATCATATCATTTTCTGTAGTTCTCTTGGCTAATTCTTATTTTGCCATTATTGTAGATATTTATCAATGTAACATGGAAACAAGTTATCAAAGTTTGCATACCTTTTCTTGATTTGAAGTTGAAATTTAAGTTCAATACGTTTGGAAATGATTATTTGAACTTGCTTGAATCAATCTTCTTGATTTTTTTCTTCAACGTAGTTCTAGTGATATGGAAAATAATCTATAAAATTTTAATAGTAGTGATAGTATAAGTTAATCAAATAGGCTTTTTCATTGCTTTAATGAATTTAATATAATTTATGAATTAAGTATTTTTGCTTTCGTATCTTATCTTAATCAAATAAAATTCAGCAACTGCAATCTTTTATGACATTTTGAAATTTTATGAAAATTATTCTGTGTCATAAGTCCAATGCTATCTATCTTGCTATAACTATAATATTTTTTAACTTACTTACCTGAAATAAAACTTATTTTAATTTTCGCCCGTAAGAAACACGTTTTGTTGTTCAATTTTATCCAATGCACTAAGAATTTAAAAAGTATAAATTATTGGAAAATCAATGATATCTATTACTTTAATTACTCGAACTTTTCAAGGAAAAAGTAAATTAGAAATAATTATTTAGTACTATATTTAAAAGTTTGCAAAAACAAGCAGCTGACTTATATTTAAGTACTTTGAAATATTAGTACATATATAAAATAATCATATTCAGCAAAAATATTGCAATATTTTTATTCACAAATACTATGTTGCAAAAAAATTCAGAACCAGCCAGTATTCTTATTCAATTTAAAAAACATTGCAAATACATAAAATATAGCAATGTAGTCAATGAGTATGAAAATAAATATATCACCTGTACTTACAAGTATTCATTGAACATTGCCAATATTTGGTGCAATATTTAAAATTTTTTTTTCAATACAATATAACGAATTTGTTTGTTACATTATTCTTTGAATCCGAAAATACTTACTTAAATATAGTCAGCTATATTCATAACTAAAAGTAATTTTTAGAACATTGGAAAACTTTTAAACGTATTAAGAAAATATTCTACTACTACTAGGTACACATTGGTTGGAAAATTCTTTAAATAGAGTTGTTTTCAGTGGTTCTTAGATTGTTCTCAATTAACCACGCAACGAACATTTTTTTTTTAACTGACAAATATTTAATGACATAATGATAAAAGTATTTTAGAAATTTTTTTAATAATGTTTTCATGATTCATGCATTAATTTTTAATTTGTCAAAAAGAATATTTGCAAGAATTTAATTGTTTTATTTTGCAAAAATTAACTAACAAAATCTCAGTTCTAAAGTACTCAGTAATTCAAATTTTACGTACATACAAGAATATTTAGTCTAAAAATATATTTTCAAACACGAACAGAAGTAAATAACAAAAATTAAAAAAAAAATATATATATAAAATTTTTATTGATACTATTTTCAATTTGAGTTGATTGACCTAATAAAGATAATTATTACGCTACATAATATGTAATTTAAGTTAATTTTTATTGATTTACAATAGTTCTGCTAATCAAAACAAAAAAAAAAAAAAGAAGCAAAGTTTTTTTTACAGTATCATCATCACGTCAATTTAAATTATACTACACTATAAATAAAAATAAAATATTAAAATTGAACAAAAAAAGGGAAAATAAAATAAAAATATGCATTTTTATTATTATTATTAATATTATTTTTTTAATAATGAACAATTCAGTTTCTTTTTATATAAATTAGGAATTATTTCTTTACCATATATTCATTTTAATGTTAATATATATTTATATATATTTTATATATTTTTATTCGAATAATTAATTCAAAATAATGATAATAAAAAAAAATACAATAGATGTACGTGATGTGCATAAACATAATTATTTAAAAATATTTGTTTATCAATTTGTGACTATTATTATTAGATTTTCTGTTAACCATTTACTATTTGATTGATAAACAAAATATGTAAGTGTACATACTTGACTATTATAATACAAAATAGTATAAAAAGATACCTGTTACACCTTAAGGTTATAACAAGAAAGAAAGCAATGGGGCTCCAGAATGCATTATCTGTCAATCAGTGATTAAATTGTTTTTATATCTATAAACTTTTATGAGTATAAATGAAATTGGCTTAGATAAGGGATATTTTAATGATTGAATAATTTAATGATAATAATAACAATTCAATCATTTAATTTATGCATTTTTATGCTCACAATATTCACAAATTTGAATCTAAATATTATTTTTTGAAGTTTTTATGTTAAAATAAAATAAAAAATATTTGACAACATGAAAATAACTACTAAAAAAAATAACTTAATGTCTCTCGAGTTATTCTGAACTATAAAGTTGGAAATGTTTATCTTTTTCTAGATCTTTTCTTAAGAAAGTTCTATATTTGCTCCTATGTCACTTAAGTTAAGTACTTATATAAAAGATTTTACAGTTAAACAGGTCATATTAATTGGTTAACCATAATACCTATCAGAAATTAATTTAACGATATTAAAGATTGCTGTATAAAAATTTTATTATAATCATTTTTATATACGTAAAAAAACTTATTTATATGTATGTATATGTATTTTCCTGAGGGAATAATAATACTTGTTAAATGCCAATATAGATTTACAAAATTACTTTTCATTCCAGAACTAAAGAACATTATACCTGGTATTAAGGAATATTTGTAGCTAGCAAGTAATAAAATATGCTTTTAATCACTTAAGTATTATTATATCTGTTTAAGTGATTTTTATTCTTTTGAATGACAATCTCATTGATTTTTGTTTCGTAAAATTAAAAATAAACGTGAAGATTATCAGAAATGAATACTAAGTATATTTAATAAACAATTTGTGTGGTTTTTGTTTCAAAATGTGTGTAGGGTAATAATTAAGTTTTTGTCTAAGATATTAATCCGATTAGTTTAATTAAAACTTGACAATTTTGTGAAATCGAACACGGAGCTAAACAGCGGGTTCTTTGATACCTTATAGAATTTTAAAATTAAGAATTAACCAAAATTTAAAAAATCTTTAATTTCAAACAAAGTTTTTTATACACATTAAGAGACATAGAGTTGAATATAATTTGTTATAGTGACAAAAACATTCTCTTTACTGAAAAATAATATTACAGTTTTCATTGAGGTTTTCATTGACGATACCCAGTAAGCCGAAAGGAAGAAAATTAAACAAACAGAAAACTATATTTATGTATTAACAATTTCCTTTTTCAATTCTTGATTATGAAAAATATACTATTAAAATTATTCTGAGGAATTAAGATGACTGCTTATTGAATCAATCGTCCAATAATATTCTGATGATGACTGGTATTAATTTCTATTTAATCTTATTTGAGTTTTTGAAATAAAAATGTTAAATTGGTAACGGAAATAATTATGACATAATTTTTAACCTGAAATTTTTAAAGGCTGTTCATTTTATTTATTGTATATTAATAGATCTGGCATATAATTTAGGATGCAATTATATAAATTTGCATATTTTTTTGTTTTAATTATAAAAATAATGAAACTATTAATTTTAGCCATAATAATTTTATAATAGTCAACTTTTTATTACTTATACAAAGCCATATATTTGCTTATATATGATCCGAAAACTATTAGGAATTGATTTAATATAATTTAGGTATTTATTATAGCTTGAACAATAATTCCAATAAACATTCAGGTTCAAAGTAGAGGAATATAATATATTCTATAAATTCTTACTTTTTAGTCTTTTTTTTTAATTTGATTCAAGATAAGAGACTTTATTTATACTTAAAGCATAATATGAAGTTGTCTGCGGCAGATATCCCTGATTTCACAGAAATTATCTACGGCTACGCGGTAGAAATCATTTCGGGTATAAATAGGCTATTTTTCCCGGATCATAACTTCAGTTGATCGTAATCCGGCAACATAATACCGTTCACGTGCCCCTGCGGGCCAAAAAAAAAATATTACTTCAAAATCGCGAATAAATTCATATACCCTTAAATTCACTCATGTTTCTACCCTTATGCGTACCCACCTAATTTAAGGTATGTAGTATAGAGGTAATTTGTAGTCAAGCTTGACTTCGATATATTTAAATGAAATAACTAACCAGATATAATGTTGCTAATGTTATGCACACAACTTATATTTAACTCTTAATTCAATGCGTCATACCGGCCTTTTGTTTTAATGTCAATAGTAATTGTTTAGCAGCCAAGGAAAAGCTCTGTTAAATTTTTGTGGTCATTTAAGTGGTCATTTATGTGGCTTATGTTTTATGTATTATAAGTATATCAACTTTCATACTTGTTTCAATTGAATATATATTGTTTATACTGAAATCGGTATTATAAATAAGTTGTTGTTGTTTAATGTGTAAGCTTTTCTAAAATGAGAAACTTTTTTTTTTTTTAATTTATATGTACAATATAAAGAAAGAACCGCATACTTTCAAATCGATGAGATATTAATTATTATTTTTGTTTCGGTCAATTATTAAGAATAATGATCCAATCAAGATTTGGGTCATTATTATATGATTTTTATATCGGTCATTTTATAAAAATTCATTACATATATATTTAATTTAAAATTTATGGTTTTAAAACAGACTTATATTCTGTAAATTTCTCTAAGGTGTTATTATAGAAATTTAATCAACAATGTTATGAAATGTAATAAAAAAAAATTTACCGATACAGCATTAACAGCATAATGCACTACAAAAATCTTAATTTAAGAATCTACAACAAGTCAACAAGTTTTAAGAAAATTTCCGGTTTTTTTTTTTTTTTTTTATATAAAACTGAGAGGAAAAAATTAAGAATTTATCCGAATGGTAATTATGATAATTTTTCTTAACCTCAAGAAAAATAAGAAAATGTGGAGAAAAAAAATTCAATAAAAATTTATAAACTGGAAAAATAATTACATGGTCTGGGTTCAAGTTTAAGAAAAAAAAAAAGAACAAAATAATATTAGTAGTAATATAATAGTTTTATAAGTTGAAGCTAATTGAATTGATTTCTTATCAATTATATAATAGGTGTTGTGACTGTCATGTTAATTTTCAAGTTCTGTCAATATATATTGTATAAAAATCTTCAGTAAAGTCTATTAAAAACGTAATCCAATAATATATCGGTTAAGTAATTATATTTTCCTTACGTATTTACCAACAACCATTGATTAAGGATACTGAAAAGATTATCAATTTCATAAAACATTTTTTTTTGTATTTTAATTTGAAGATGTTAGTCAAACAAAATAAAATGCTGTTAATACACCGATAAATATCAATCTTTCCAAAGTATTTTATTTCGTTTTACTAACATCTTTAAATAATGAAGCTGATTATTTTTGTGTTTTCTTAATCAATGGAACTAGATAATCAATGTATATGAGTAAATCACTATTGAGAATAAAATATAGATTTCAAAGAAAAATTTAATCTAATGAAACTTGTCTAATCTCTAATGGTCCAAATTAGAAGAACCATAATTTATTCTGAAATGAAAAAGAAAATATGAAAAATATATTTCTTTTAAATAATTTGTACGTATAATTTTATTCTTCTTATCTACCGTCAGTTTCAGAAGTAGAATATTCTTTCGGG
This sequence comes from Hybos culiciformis, assembly GCA_964007475.1. NCBI lineage: Eukaryota > Metazoa > Arthropoda > Insecta > Diptera > Hybotidae > Hybos > Hybos culiciformis. The sequence continues at coordinate 41,912,079 of OZ023273.1, forward strand.
AGTAATTTTATTTTATCATTAGTCTTTTATTTTAGTTCTTGTGGAAAAAAAAACATTTTTTGCTGAAATATGATTTTAAAATTAACGTCCTTGTTGTGTTGAAAATTTTTTCTTTCGCAACTTATATCATTAAGCACTGTAAGTAGGGGAATGTTAGTAGGAAAATCAGAAAATTTTCATTATTTTAGGGTATAGTTTCAAGTCTTAATTCTAGGAAAAAAAAAAATTTTGTTTTTTTGTAATCTATGAGTTCGAGCCACAAAATTGATTAACTTGAATTTTGTAAAAATAAATATTATGTAATAGAAGAATAGGTTAACACTAGATCTTGCTCATGTATATTTTCGTTTATTAACTTCACTGTGGCAAAATATTACTGATTTATCAGAAACTGTATTTTAAATAATCTGGTATTAAATTAAGTTTTATGAAAAAATATTCTTAGAATTCTTATTTAAGAGCCTGATAATAAGCTTGCCTTCCATCAGGTTTTTTTTTTCTATATACATAAGCTTCTTAATTTTTTTCGTTATGTGTTATGTTAATATACAATAAATGTTATAGAATTATATTTTCCAATATATACTATTATCAAAAAGTTTAAATTATTTATAAGAATGTAACTGAACCTGGAAGCTTTAATTTTCAATTCTATCTATAGTTCCCCTTTAAATATTTTTTTAATATCAGGCTTAAACAAGAAAAAAAATTTATTAAGAGGCAAAATAACCTTCATTAACATAAATGTATATGTATAATATATGTTTATGTTTACCTACATTATTTTACGTGTAATATCTTAGGATTATTAAAATTTTATTAATTTTAATATCTTTATATTATAAATGTTGGTAACCTCTTGCAAAATATTCAAATTTGAAATGCTGATAAAAATTGGAACAAAATACAAAAAAAAAAATTTCAAGTAAATTTGAAATAGAATTTTAGTTTTTTTTTTAATTTATTTCAGGTGAGCGAAACAAGAAAATATATTATATCACTTTATGTGGTTAATAACCATACCTGAATACATTACATATGTGATTATTTTTGCGGATTTGACAAACTATGAAGAAAACAACTATGTATATTGAAGACAATTTCAAAGTTGATGCTATATTAAATTCATGCTCTTGTTTTCACAGGCAAGAAGTAAAATAAAAATCTTAACTCACAAGACACAAAATAAATTCCTAAGCTGAAAGCGCAAGAAACCTAAGTAGAAAGTTTCGAAAAATCAGAAATCAAATTTGATTTAAATAAAATTAAAAACTTAAAAATTTATAAAAATAAAGTGCGACAGACTTATTAATTAAATTAATTGATTTCAAAATATAACAGAAATAATTATTTTCGCCTTTTCGGTGATTATTATTTGTGGGTTCTTTAATGTCCTAAAAATATCAAAATTTTTTTTCTTCTATGCACTGTTGGCATCTTTACGTATTTTTTCCTCTTAAACATTAAATATTATATTTTTGCTATTATGTTGATTTATATTACTTAATGTTGAAATTTTGTTTCTGTTAATTTAAATTTATTGATTTTTATTAAATTTTAATTTTAACATAAGAAATTCATATTAAATTTTATTTCGTTTACACCATGTGGTATTTATTTCTTATAAAATGAATAAAGAGAGAGTTAGAGAAGTATTTATGGCAAGTTTAGCAAAATTTAAAAGTAAGTACGTAAATAAACCTAATAAGAATGTGTTTTTAAAAATTTTTTTACTTATTTAAAAAAAAATTTCTGCCAAAAATATACTAAAAAATTAATATCACCACTACTTTATTGCTTTACGTATACACAGAAATTAAATAATATAATCCGATTATTCTTAATTCTAAATTCTAAAATATTTTGAAAGGTAGAAAAATGAATAATTGTATTCAATGACCTTAACTTAAATAAGTTATTCTTAATTTAGATAATAAATATTTTTAATCTCTACGATGTATTAAGTATTCTTGAATTTATTTCTATAAAGTGATTATTTAATTTGGTGCAACTGAAAGTCGGTACTGATGTAAAATTTTAACAGATAAGGCAGACTAACAATAACAATATCCGTTTTATTAAATATGCCAAAAAACAACAAAACTAATTATTTAAATTCTCTAGAGAGGTAATTTTTGTTTTTGTTTCATATTTAAAATTATCATGGGACTCATGGAAAAACTTACGTTCTTACTTAAGAAGATAAATTAAAAAATTACAAAGTTTTTATAATGAATATTCAATTAAATTAAGAACAACCGTTTTAGCTATATATATACATTTAATATTATGTATAGCTCACATTTTTAGTGAACTCATAGTTGTACAAAAGAAAACAATATTTAATATTAATTTTTTTGTTATATTATTTTTAAAAATTTGTTTGGAAACTGGTTAACAACTAAATTCCTATAATTTTTTTTTTCAAATCAAAATAATTAATTTTCCACTCTCTTTTATTTTGACATACTACAAATGTACTTACCTGGAAGTTAAAAATTTATTAGAAAAATCGATATTAAGAATAATATTTTCAATTAGATTTGTTTAGATTCAGAAAAATAAAAATATCTTATCTCTCCTTAATAATCTATTTCTGTATAAAATCCTAAAAACTAAAGTTCTTCTGGTACGCTGATATACCATTGTTTTTTGTTTCGCTTAACTTACAGTGTTGAACATATGAGAGCCTTCTGTTTTTTTTTTTCGAAGCATTAATATAGAATTTTTCAGTACTTATGTAAAGTCGTTTTTAATTCTTTTATTGTAATATAATGCTAAAAGTGCAAGAACATAAAATAAAAAAAAAAAAAAACATAAATGAAATTCCATTTATTCCTATCTATGCAATCATTCTTGTATTATTTTTATGAAAACTAGAAAAATATTGAGAATTATGTTCGTGCATAAATTTATGAATATAAAAACGTAGAATGATTGGAAGGAATATAATATACACTTATCTATAGTCTTATACACATAAATATAGTCTTGGGTGTGCCAGTTTTTATTTTAAATATTTAAAAATAATATATACCTTATAAAATGCTATATTAAGCTTTTGAACTTACATATTTCTTGACATTTTTTCCCAAACTATATATAGCTAGAGATTACATTTATAATTGTATGTCTTTTTTTACTTGGTGGATTTCATATTACAAACTTATATACTTAAGTATATTATATTATATACATGAATGTTTCATGATAACACCGTTTATGAGAATTTTTTAAAGAAATTTTTAAAAAGAAAATTTCAACACGATTTAAAATGATTTAAGGAAAAGGGTGGTGATGGGAATTGAGATTATACAAAATGAACAAAATTTGCATTAATCACTATTAACTATCAGGTTATTCTTTATAAAGATTTCCTTAACTGTCTATCTCTGTGTATATTTTTATATAATTTCCGTGTGATTATAATGACAAGTGCTTCTATCATGTGTTACCTTAAAATGAGTAATTGGTTATTTCTTCTATTTGATTTTTTAATTAATTTAACTTTATTTGATTAAATACTATTTATATAATTGAATTTTGTTTAATTGGATTTTTTTTTTTTTTGGAAATAATTTTGTTTGATTGGCTATTATTATAATATATACATAGATATTGTAGATTTATCTTGTTTATTTTGTATTGAAATATGTTGTATGAACACTATGAAGTTTAACGAGTCAACATTATTTGAGTTATGTTATTTCGATTTTTTTTTTTCAAATTGCTGAGTCCTTGCAAAAATAATAAAATAACTTAATCAAAATGAGTATCAAGTGTTAATTTTTTTGACAAAATTTTAATACTATAAATTTTTATTTATTATACTGAACAATAAATGATAAATTGATTTAAAGATACTTTTTGATTTAAAAATAAAGCACAATAATAATCTGTAATTAGATATTATGCAGTCAACAACAGTTATTTAAAAACAAAAAAGATTTGCTTTTCATTTAAATGTGAGATTTTGTTATTATTGAACCAAATGTATATTGTTTTTAGTGGTTCTACGTGATTCTATTAAGACTGCAATATTTATTTTGCACAACATGTGAATGAGGAGAGCATTTAATATGAAATAAAAGTTAAGTGTTTGGTGAGATATAATAAAATTCTCTTCGTTAAACTGTTGTCGCTTAAATTGTTGCAAATCTACATAAATTTATCCTCAATTGTTTAATATACATTTCTATTTAAAAAACTTTTTTTTATTAAATTTTTTGCACCAATAGGTACTTAATAAAGGTAATAGATTCTTTTATAGAAATTAAATTTATTAATTAAAATTTAATTTATATCGTATAATAATTCTTGATTTTTTTAATGAATAATGATAAGAATAAATAATAATAAAAAATTTAGACCTTGTTAGTATTGAACTACTGTTTTCAAGTGCTTGATATATATACTTGTTATATAGATAGGGGTGATTTTGATTGATAGATAACGATATGAAGTAGTTGACGATGAAAATGAAAGGTATGTAATCTTGAAATGTTAACAAACTTAACCGAATTGATAACAACACATGAATGAGTTCTAAAGTAAGATTTTTTTTCTTTAACAAGTTTTCTCTCAAAAGTTGATACTCATCGCAATAATTTCTTTTTTTTTTACCAATAACTGTTCTATCGTCTGAATTTGGAGAAAGAAAAAAAATGTCAAACAGCTTTAATATCTAAATTTTAGTGTCAATGTCAATGTATTAATTTGAATTTGAATAATTTCTTTAAATTTTGAAGCAGACAAAGTATATATGTTATGGCAGAATTATTAAATTTTACTTATATTATGTAAACTAAAAATTCTTTTAATAAAAAAATTTCTTAAATTATGAAATTGTAGGTTTAATATTAAAAGATAAGATACAAATTTTCTGAAAACTGAAACTAATAAAATTGACAACTCAGGCTTTTATCTTTTTTTTCTTTACATGTACATAAATATGTAAGGGTACGTAAATAAATCTAAATACCAATAAATGTATTTTTTTTTTGTAAATATTTATCCTACTTTTTTGGTCCTTCAAAGCGCAGAACCCTTTAGGTCAAAATTGTGTATTCATAATTTTTTAAAAGATTTATTATTTAAATAATTTTGTGATGATGTCTTTTCTTCATATTAATGACACAGAGTAGATTTAAATTTAACTGATCGTTAATAATATTTTTGAACGGAATCGCTAAATGTCTATAAATTTTTATTGGAAGTATATACAACATTATAAAGTATAAAACAATGTTTTAAAATGCGATATAAAATATTATTAAAGGTAGATAAACTTTATCTACTAACGCCTAGAGTTAAATCTTAGTTTATTTTTTAATTAATTAAAAAAAAAAGTTTTAATAAATACAGAAGTTATGTTGATTTTGCTGATTTTGTGATATATTATTATTTGATTATGCATAAGCTAAATTTCGTTAATAATTCTTAGAATTATCAATTATTATAATCTTAATGAAATAATAAATGAACGTAATTTTATCTTTTTATTTTATTTTATGACTAGGTTGTTTGCGTAATGATGCACTTAAAACTATGAAGTCATTAAATTAATTTTAAATAACTTTTTTCATTGAATAATTCCTTGAAATTGGCGTTACTATAATATATTAATTTTTTTTTATTAATAACAAATTATTACTATGATAAAACATTCTTAAAACTAATTATGAACCTACTCTAAAAATATATCAAGTACATTGTATTCAGCTGTTTTTAGAAATTATTTTAAATTAAAACTAAATATACTTTGAAACCATCTGTTTGCGAATAATCAAGTTGAATCATCAGATAGTAGTTTTCTAAATAAAAAATAAATGAGTAAGCCTTTCTGTACACATGATTATATAATAGTATATTGTAAAACAAAATTTATAGTAAAATAAGTTAAATTGAAAAAATTTGAATCACTAAATGTCCAAATTTATTTGTTTGGTACAAGCATAGTGTTGTCAGAAAACCTTGTAAGTTTTGCAAAGAAAATCTTTTTTTATTTTGTGTAAATATAAATAAAAAACTTCATATTTAAATTTTTTGTTTCCTTTAGAAGAAACATCAAATCCCTTTTAGATTTGTTCAGGGGTTTGTTTAACGAAAAGAAACAAAACATTCTATTTTTTTTTGTTACAGGCGTAGTTTTTTATTTATTGTTTGTTAACTATAAGACTTTAAACTTTTTTGTCATGAATATTTTTTGAGTAAAAATAAAAAGGAGGAAAACATCTAATCTTAAATTAAAATATTCATTATTTTACCTATTACTTCTGCATAGTTTCATTGCGCTGTCTAAAAATCAATTTTTATAACTTTATTCTACAGAACCACCAACTACTTACTTAAACACTAGCAGACACATTTTGAAAATATGGATTTTAATTACTTATTTCTTGTTCTAAAAAACATTGATTTGATACTAATCTAATGTATATACATTGAAAATTTCATACATATGTGCATATTATATTTGTCTGTGATTGGTATAATCACAGCATATATAATGTGCCCAGACGAATAAGCTCATACAACTTTTTTACTATTAAAATAACAACAGCTGACGATTAGCTCCATTTCATAGTTTTGTGTAGATTTTATTTCAATATGCGAAAATTTTTACAAATACTACTTATCAAATGGAGCTAATTTTTTTATAGTGTAAAAGTTGTACGAACTTCGTCTGTGTACATTATATTTTGCCTGTGATATATTGTAATTGTGTTAATTACAATTTTAAGTAAATTTTATAAACAAACAATTTTAATTTTTGAAAATTATAAAAAATACTGATATTGGACCAGATATGTAAAACTTATTTAGAAAAAATCTTCACTTGCTTTTATAAAACTTTATTTATTCAAAACAAAAATCCTAATTTCAAATGAAATTAACTTTTAAGTAATATATTTATGTGTAGAGCTGAGTGTAGAAGATGGTACGTTTATTATAATTTTTTTATTCAGTTCTTTTAATATTAGGAGGGTTTATAATATATTATTGGTAGACTTTTAAGAAATTTTTAGATTTTATTAATTTAATAATTTCAAGGTTAAAAGCATCTTCTTCAGATGATATTTATAATATAAGTAAGGTTTTTTTTTACCTGGTGGATAAATTTTTTTTTCCACAAATTTTACAATTTATAGATACATACTTGTAAATATATATATTTTTTTATATACCTATATTATGTTCAAACACCTCTGTTTTTTTTTGTTTAAATTTTTTTTTTACTTGTACCGTCGTACCTTACACATATTAATTTATAAGATACTTTTTTTGTTTTGGAATTTAGAATATTTATTGTTGCACATATTTATATTTATAGAAAAAGGTTAAAACACATAATGACATCATGATTTCAATAATAAAAAAAAAGATACATTATGTATAAAATTGAATAGAGAATTATTAAATGAAATCTGTCTAAAAAAAAAAAATTGAACAAAAATTCAGATAACACTATAATATACAACATATACAATTATACATATAAATAACATTGAATCACAGACATAAAAGAACCCTCATTTAGAAATCTAGATAAAGTCTATAGATATTTTTGTTGATTTTCTACACAAACATGTATAAAAGCAATATTGGCGCTAAAAAATAAATTAATTCAACGGTCAACATGAAAATAGTCAATAACAGAAATCCAATAAATTGAAAGCAATCATGTCATTATTAGTATGAAAAATGAACTAAAAAAAAAGTTCAAGTACACACTTTTCATACTTACAATTCAAAATCATATATTTTTGGAATTATCTACAATCTGCATTATATAATAGCATATATTTCTTGTTTTGTTGAATAATATGGATTAAATTTAAAAATTAAACCCTTTTACTAGATTTTAAATATGATACAATTTTATTGTTTTCGGGATTTTTGTTTGGGATGTAGAAGTAATATCCATAGTTTTTTTTAAGGTACGAGAACTTTATGGGTCTATTTGTGCTGCATTCTAGTATTCTCTAATTTAACATTCTTAATACTGTTTTTATTTGTTATATACATACCTATTCTATCTAAACTAAATAGTTGAAGACGGAAAATAGAGTCTGGAAAAATGAATATAATTTATTATTTATTATTTAATTAAAAATATCCCGTACTCGAAACAGTTTTGAGCGTTGCACATGAACATTGTAACACATTTTTTTATTTAGCAGTGTAGTAAATTTTAAAGTGTATTATATATTTTATTACATAACGTATAAAAAGTAAAAATCCGGTTACAATTGAGGATAATTGATTTTAATTCTAAATAAAATTCTCGTTTTATCTCACAAACTATTAAACAAACTATTATAAATTATTAACCAACACATACTTACACTTGAAATAAAAATAAAGATTTGTCAAAAATTTTGAACTAGTTAATCTTAATTGATTAGATGAAAGTGAAATATTTAATACCTATTAAAATTTAAAATATTTGCAAATTTATAGTGAATTTTCTTTCGTTGACAAAATTTAAATTTATGACGATAGGATATATTTAAAGACAATTTCGCACTAGATACATTAAAAACTCGATTTTTGCAAAATTTTATTCAATTAAATCCGGTTTTTTTTTAAAAATTAATAATTATTATATAACAAATTACATTTAATAATAAAATTATGTTTTTTTCTTCAATCGTATTTAAAAAATCAATCTTTAATTTTTCTATAAGAATTTTCATATACATTTCTTATGATTTGTACGAAGATTTTTATGCCTATGAGATGCTTTGTATGATTAAATTTTTTTTTCCTAAATAAATGGCGACATAAATAGTGCTGCTTGAATTAATTTTTTAAATATAATATTTATGTATTGAAGTAAATATTATATTTTTATATTAGTCATTTAGATTTAAAACAACATAAGTTAATATTTTATTACAAATTTTTTGAATTGTTTTGAAGTGTGTTATTTGAAGAAATTTTTTAAAGTTGTAAAAATGTTAAATGTTAATATTTTCTTCTACACCTCTTTCTATGTTGTTTGTTAGCTCTTTTTTTCATATCAAAAAATTCTTTAAAATGATTTGTATGCTTAAAAGCTCGCGTACACGTTTTTGGTGTCATGCAGCATTATTCTATATTTGCGTTTGCATGTATATTCAGAATTTTAGATATTATTATATGAAATTTGTGATAAGAATTTTTCGATTTAAATATTACATAAAGCTATTTTTAGAAATTCTTTTATGAATAGAAAGAATATTGAAAATATAATTTCTCACACTTTAATGTTAAAAATATTATAATATTATTTTGAAAAAATTTTTTTTTTTATCCACAATCTACAAGTTATGTACAAATACATTTTTTTTGGTTTAATTTTGTATTATTTCTATATGTACAAAGAAATTTTGTAAGCTTCCATTTTTATTGTGCGAAAATTCGTAAAATTCCCGCAGTTTATTTTAGTTAGTGCAGAAAATACATAATTATTTATTATTTTTCACTAAGTACCTATTTAGTAAGTTCCTAATAAATGCAATAAATTAAATTTTTGTATAATACAGAGAAATGTTTTTGAGAGGTTTTATGTGCAATTGTTCATTTACAAAACTGTTTTCTGGAATAAAAGATGAATTCAATTGGAGAAAAAGTTTTAAGACTATTTCAATTACCATAGAAAATTATAGTCATGACAAACTTCTATAATAATAGAAACTTTAAAAAGAGTAATTAGTCCTCTGGCTTGTTAACAAAAAAAAAAATTAAACATTCTGAACTGAGGTTATTACAATGGCAGGCTGGAATTGAAGGTGCATATTGAATATTTAAAAAGTCTTTCTGTTTTTTATCATCAGTTTTTGCAGTTTCATTGAAATATTATTTTACACAATTTTTTTTTTCACATAAAACAGAGAAGCTTAGTTTATTATTCTAATGGTTTTTATGTATATTAAATTATCTGAATAATTTAATTTTCTTATCAAAAACAAGAAAGTAAAAAAAAAAAAAAAACATTTCTGTCATGAAACTTTACAACCGAAACAGAAGAATTACGTCAGTCAGAAACGTGTGTGTGCAGTGAAATTAAAATAGAAAATGGATAGAAAAAAAACTTGATATTTTGTCGCATTTTCTACTTTAAAAACTCAATAAAAATATTTTATTTGTCTTCTATTTGAACATTTGAGTATATAAAATATTTTCTTTATTTGATTTATTTTATTCTCTCCGCGCATTTAAAATGTATAAAGTAAATGGTTAAAAATTTTACATTTTCTTACTTATTCGGAATTGTTTTTTTTTCAACTGAGTTTGTAAAAAATAAAACACTCATTTATGCTTTAATATTTGTTTTAGGTGATTCCGTATGAAAATGGACTTTTTTAATTGTACATATTCTTACAAATATGTATAATACTGGTTTCTGTTTAATAAAATAATAAATGGCACTTACTCTGCATTTCTTGTGCTAACTATTGATTTTTTTTAAAAACTTGTCTTATTATAGTTAATCACAAAAGATGTGGTTTGGTTTTTCTCCGAAGGAAAATCTATGAATCTAAAATTATAAATTTTTAAAAAAAGTATAAAATTGAAATTAAATAAATATGTACAATCGCTGCAGGCTGGATTATTTTTAAAAACACTAACTATTAAACTACTATTTAATTTAATTGTCTATTTTTATATAGAATATAAATATAATTATAAGATATTAATTATTAAAATACATATTGTAGAAGTAACAGAGTATCTTACAATTTTTATTGTAAAACAAAAGTTTAGAACCTATTCATATAGAATGCACTGCTCATCCGCTTATTTGTTTACTAAATAACAATATTGAATGATCACAACTCTTATTCGATTGATTTATGTATTAATGTTTTAAATAAAATAATTTTGATCTATTTGTGTAATTTTAGTAGGTACTATATTTAAGTATAAGAAGATTCTTTATTACATAATAGAATCTTACAATTAGAATCTTTGGCAGTATGACTAATCATTTTTTAAAACGAAAGAAACTAGATGAAGAAAAGTATTGAATTATATAGTTTTATGATTTGTTTCTTGTAATTATACCTTGTAAGATTAAATTAATATTGTTATTTCGAATTAAAAAATTGAATAGAATAATAATTTCAAATTTAGTTAGAATAATCTATAATATTAATAAATAAGTTCAAATCCAAATTAATTAACTTGTCTTTTATAATTAAGAATGATTGAAAAAAAAATTTAAATATTTATTGAAGAGCAGAGTAAAACAAAGTGAAAGTGTTATATTTGTTTACTTTAATATCAATTGATTTAAATTTTAAATCAAAATATTATTATTTATATGATGTATATAGTACAATTGAACATGCCAAACATATAAATAAATGTTTATATACGAATATTAAAGAAAAAAAAATATCTGAATTTTAATTTTTATTTAAAGTAAATAATATTATAGAGTTTATGAACGTTTTTAAGCAATGTTCTTATAAATTTATTTATTCATTTTTAAATTGTTTATTCATTGTCAACTTTGGAAAAATGTTAATGGTGCGGTTCTTAAAGTTGTCAAGTTCAAACACATAATGTGGTTACATATGCATAAATTTAAAAAAAAACCTTAAAATTAATACTCTCATTTATGTCAAGTAGTATATAATAGCTTGTGTATTTTTTATTTTTCATTAATTTTACTGTATCGTTGTTGAGACGATTCTTTTTAATCAGATTTACACCGTTAAGGGGTTGGACGCGAACAGCAACGATAACGTTAACCTCAAGTCATCAACATGAGTTTTGAAAGTTTTTGAAAATTAGTAGAAAAATTAGTAGAAAATGTTAGAAAATATGATAATAAATATAAAATTCTACGACGTAAAATGATATTCACTAAACTTAGTCATATTTGACATATTAAATAATTTATTTTATTTTAATTTTTTTTTAATTTTCTTCGTAATTTTTGCTTAGATATATACATTGTTCAATAGATCTAACACTATTTATTCCAGTTATTCATATTCGTTATTCGCATTATATCCTTTCATATATAAATCGTAATATATATAGCTTGTAAAATTGCACATAAGTAATATCATTGAGTAATAATATTTATAAGAGGTGCAAGATTCATATACAACTAAATTGCAGATTGTATTTTTAAATAACTCAAAAATGATGATAATATTATAAAGTGTTGTAAATTTTTTAACTCAAATGTAGTATTTATTCTTAATTTTATCATTATTGTATTCAGTTTTAACACATTTGAGTATGAAATTTTTACTCAATACATTGAATAAATTTTGTCGTCATTTTTAAGATATTTAAAAACAAAATTCTGAAATTTACTTGTATGAATTCAGCATCTCTTATTAATATTTTTACTAAATGGTAGAATGTAGTTGTATACACATTGTACAAACCTAAACAATATCAAATTTAAAATGAATTCTACTAAATATCAATCACAAAATACTTAAATCAATTTAAAAACCACTTGAAATCATGTGATAAAACCACTTGCAATATTGCAATCGTTGAACCGCTAAATTGGTCCGAGACAAACCCATCTATTCAGTCAATATCAATTTTATATTTGAAAACAGAATACATAAACAAAATACATATTTATTTTACTTAAGTATATCATATATGATTTATGATTTTTAAGTCTTCGAACGTAATTATTACGAACATTTAACTTATTTTCTTCTCAACTTTGGGCTATTGTTTCCATATTAAGTAGTTTGAATTTTCGCACAGAAGTTCTGGACAATTAATTTAAAATTTCACCTACAAGTTTTTCCTACTAAAAAAAGTTTCAATTGTGTGTAATCTGTTATTTTGCATTACAATTATAGAATACAAGTCTCATTCGTTAAGAAAGAAATTTATGGAACTTTTATCGGATGTTTCTTTTAAAGAAAATAAGATGCTAATTGTTTTTTTTTTTCTTCTTTTTATTTTACTTTTGCTTATCAAAGCGAAACGGTGAAAATAAATGGCACGAGTAAAGTATACAAATTTTTACCTGAATATATTATAAACATAAATTTTTTGTTTTAGCTGGAAGCCGGAAAAACATAATCTGATATTTGCAGTATATATAGTACATATATACCTACCTATCTTGAAGGTAAATTATATTGAGGTTGAGAATATTTACATTTTTCGGTTGGAATTTTGCTTTTAAACAATTAAAACCGCGATAAAGAGATTTTTTTTTCCTTTTTTTTTTCAAAACAAGAAGAATTCATTATTTTTTTATGTATAAAAAACATACTGTTTTTTGTATTTTATTCGTAATGTGTATTAAAAAATAATGTTTTTAGATTTTTTTTTTAATGTAATAGATGTCGAAAAGAAATAAAATGATGCAACGAAAAGACGAACCAATCTCAAATGCACAATAAATTTGTTGAAGTTTTATGAAATTGATAACTTTTCAAGGAAGGTGAAACAAAAGGGTAGTCATTTATATGAATTTTGATGTTAGATTGCTTCTTTCTGTCAAACATAACTTTAACTTTATATGTATATTATATATATATTCTCAGATTATGTTCGAAAATTTCAAAATTATATAAATTAAACCTCTGGTAAAAGTTTACTCATATTGTATTTTATTTAACAATTTTATCCACTGGGCATTTGTTTTCAATAATCTTTACTTGGCCTTTACTGGTGTTAATGAAATTGAAATAATTTCCCATTATAGAAAACGTGAAAAGTTATAATTTTGAAGCCTAACTACTTTTGGGTATATATTTATTAATATTTACATTTGATTTCCATTTCCATGTTAGAACTGAAATATTAAATGTTATAAAAAGTGTGGTCGTGAAGATGATTCGGTTGCTGCACCTCAATTAACTTAAGATTGTAATTTGAATAAGGATTAAAAAATGTCTGAACATCATTAATGATAACCTGTTTTTGAATAAAACTGCAAAGTTATTGAGTTGACTATTTTTATTGTTCTAGTTTGCTTGCCATTTTTTTTTATTTGCTTGCAATGAAAATGAAAATGACAATAATTGTGGTACAATTTCTTGGAAAAAATATCATCATCATAGCTTACATAAAAAAAAAAAAACTTGTTGACCAAACAATTTAATTACTTACTTATTCATGGTATAATAAAATGAAAAATGCACATATTCTTAATACATAGATAAGTTCATATCACGAATTGTACATGAACTGCACATAATTCAAAAAAAATTGTGCATTTTAATAATTATAGTAAAAATCAATAAAAAAAAATTCTAACGTTATACATTCTTGAAAATTTCTTGTAGTTAAAAGTAAATATATTATGCCTCCGATATTAGAAGTTGGTTTGTATATTATAGAAATATTGTCGCATCTTCAATTTTTATTCAAGTACTTCGTTTATTTTTTTGTTAAAGATCAACAGTGCATATTATCTTCTCATTTGACTTTAAATTAAACGGAAAAATTATAAAGACGAGCATAACTACGCAAACTTACATAAATCTTTTGTGACCTTCAAATTTTTTCGAAGAATTTATTCAAAAAGTTTAAGTTTTTTTTCCATACTATTTTCTATCAAACCTAAACAAAATTGATTGACCCAAATGAGAATTTAATGTGAGGAAAATAAATATTTTGATAAGTGAGTTTCAATCACGTTTTATAAAATATATTTATTTGAAAATAATTTATCAACATAACTCTAACATTTATTTACCGCACAAAATAAAAAATAGTTAATTATAGAAAATTATTTTTAATTAAGTATTACAGTTTCTTCTTCTATCCAAGATTTTCTTTATTTAGTACATATTTTTTATATATATTAATAAATTATTTATATAAATTACCACGTTATACCGTGTCAACTGAAAGAAAACATGAAGGTGATGTGTACATCATACACATCATTTCACGTCAGAAACGATGAGGTTCACATCTTTTTTATTAAAAATAATAAAAAAAAAATAAATGAACAAAATAATAAAAATAAAAATTATAACCAACATTAAGATGAAAATAAAAAAACATTCTTATTTATATTTTATTTTCTTATTTTATAAAAAAAAAAAATTGTAATAATTTATTGTCTTATGTTTTACATAATAATTTCATAAACTTCAATTTAAACGGTATATTAAGTTACTAGTTCTATATTTTCTGAGAAAAACAATATATTATAAAACTTGGTATCATTTGGAATCAAGAAAATATTAATTTCTGTGATATTAACTAATACGTTTATAATAAAGCTGAAGTAATATAATTTTATATAAAATTAATCTTATAATAGAAATTAAGGAAATATTTTTGTTGCAATGAGATCATAAATTTTTACTAAATTCAATGACAATTGTTAAACTATTGAACTATTAATTATTTATTTAATATCGCTTACCGGCTTAGAAATTCATTCATAATCCAATTAGTATTAAAAGTATCTTATTGTAGTCGATAAGAGATCAAGTATTTAAGTAGAATTTAATAGATTTCTTGAAATTAGGTTTAATACTTTCTAATAATTTTTATCTCTCATTTTGACATATTCATGAGACCATAAAAAATTGATTTTATTTAGTGGTTGATACTTTATATAAATTTAATTGCTATTTAGAAAATGTAGGTGATAATAAAAATTATGATTTTTTTTTAATGATTTTTGTTAAATTTATTTTTTTTATTAATTTTAAATTAAAATTACAACTTACTTCATTATACATTTTTAATTTCTATATTATACAAGATATATCTGATTTCTAATGTGGTCATTATAATAAGTCACTAACATTTAAATAATTGAGTGAGTCATCAAACAAAAATCCAGTCATGATTTTATTTTAGTAAATGCATAATCTCTTTCTTATCTACGAATTTGAAAATTGTACGTGATGAATTAACATTTTACTTTTGCTTTATTTGTAAATAACCAATTTATTTAATAGAGGGTTATTTCTAAAATGATTATTTTATTATTATTATTATTATTATTATTGTATAAAGAAATTTGATTTGAAAATAATTTAGATAGAATATTGAAAATAAGAAAGAATTTCTTATTAACACATTTGTCCCCATCGTCCAAAAATTTTCTGCTTCCAATGTATGTAAAAGATGTTGAATAAAAAAATTTCAGGAATATTATGTATTAATTATTTTCAAATAAAAGTCAAAATAATGTGTTATTTTAAACTTTCAGAAAATTCTGTAGATTCTAAAAACTTTCAGAGAAATAAGTAAAAAAAAAACTGCTAGTATAGAGCAATTTTTCATCTCACATTGAATAATTAATATATCCTCTCACATTTACAAAAAGAAGACCAGAAATTATGTTTAGAACCTTAAGTTAAATGATTTTGAAAATATCATTTGAATTTACGACTGCAAAGCTAAGCAAAAAAAAAAACTGTATATATGTACATTAATATAAGATTTTTTTTTTTATACTCAACCAAACATTTTTATTTTCTCAAGTTAAAATAGGGGAAAGTCATTTTTAACATTATTGTAAAATTGACATTTCATGCATGTTTATTTTTAATTTATTTTCTTTTTGCTTGGTTAAATTAAAATGATTGTTTAAAAATATTTATAGGCATATTGTGACGAAATGTTTCAGTCTATCAAATTCAAAGTCAAATCAAAAAGTCATTGGACTTATTAAAATTGAAAAAATAAGAATTGATATTGAATCAATATAATAATGTATGTAATCTATATAATTGTCCCACCTCATAAAGAATGATGGTGTAATATATATACTATTTTGTAAGATTCAAAGCATAATATGTACTTTGAATTGTTGTTATGAAGTGAACGAAGACTTACATAGTTAGATATTATGTTGTTGAAACAATATAATCTTTATTACTAAATTAAAATGACCTTATTGAATTTTTTTTGTGTGTAGAACAATTATATATTGTATGTGGCCTATATTTATCGCTTTACAAGTTAATTATAATTATAAGGTTCCCTACTTTTTTAACTGAATGTGAATATTCGTTATACTTCGATGAATTTGAAAAGAAAAGGAAACTTTTACCTGTTGAACAATCTATGTGATTTAATGGTCATAATAAAATTGGAAAAAAAAAAATAAATAAATTCTAACAAGTATTAATCAGTTATTTAAACCATTTTGGCAATTTTATTTTATGTTTATTTTTTTTCTTAGATTTGAGTAGAAGTATTTTATATTTATATGTGGATACCACATTAAGCATACTCGTATAGTATATTTCTTCATTTCTCAGATCTGTGCAATTCTGAAAATAAATATAAAAATCCATCGGTGAAATTAAAATTAGGAACTACATACCATGTTTAATGTAAAAGTACTTATACTTATACTTATACATAGGGTCTAAAATTGATATTGAAATTAAGTGAATTAAAATCAAGTAACACAAATTATAAAAAAATCAATATAATTTAAATTATTTTTTTTCTTTCTAGATTCATCTGATATTGTTGATTGTAAATTAAAATTAATTCTTGGTTTAATATGGACTCTAATTTTACATTATTCAATTTCAATGCCTATGTGGGATGGCGAAGATAAAAATCAAGTAAATGGTTCTGGTCCAACACCCAAACAAAGGTAATTTGTTGGATTACAATTATCGAATGTTGTGTATTGGCAAACAACATGCCTAACATATATATTTTTAGGCTTTTGAACTGGGTTCACACAAAATTACCTGATCTGCCTCTTAATAATTTCACAAATGATTGGAAGGACGGTAAAGCTGTTGGTGCATTAGTAGATGCTTGTGCTCCAGGCTTATGTCCTGATTGGGAGTTATGGGATCCAAAAGATGCTGTAGAGAACGCATCTGAAGCTATGGGATTAGCTGATGACTGGTTAAATGTTCGACAATTAATTAAGCCAGAAGAATTAGTTAGTCCAAATGTTGATGAACAATCTATGATGACATATTTATCACAATATCCAAATGCAAAATTGAAGCCGGGTGCACCATTGAGACCCAAGACAAATCCAAACAGGTATGAAAAATAAAATTTCCAGTTCGGGGTAAATTAAATGAAATTAAATGAAAATATATTTAAAGTACTTACTGTATTGTCATAGTATAATTATAAATACATAATACAACAGTCAACATTCAACGTTTTTATTGATTTTTCTTGAAAATGGAAAAAACAAAAACCAAATTTTTAGAATTTTTTTACATCGAAGTTTTATCTAGCCAAATTTTCTTCTAAGTAGTTGGATAACGATATTAACGATTTTTTTTCATGATAAAGAAAAATCATATAAGAAAACCAGTTTAACATTCCGATTAGGTTTAATGATAGGAAATTTTTAAACTTATGAGACATATAAATTATATTTTATATTTTATAATATTTGATTTTTTTATTAATTATATTGTCACTATATTATTATGTTCGAAAGCACGTTACTAAAAATATTACCTCTTATTTATTTTATAAAATTATGAATTTTCTTATTTTTGTATCGGAATCTTAAGATTTAAATTTTTTTTTTTGTTTTTGGACAAATGAAAACTAATAATTTGTTTTTCTTTTTTTTTTATTTATTTATTGCATATGAAAAAATATTTAAAACAAACTGTACAAAAAATTTAAAATATTAAATAAAAATCTAATCAGCATTCCTCCTCCTCGGTAAGTTTGGAATGCCTGTTGTTTTGTTTTTAATGGAAATAATTGTTTCGAAAAAACTAAAATTATCAGTGAACAAATTATTTTTAATTCCTGTTTTACTTTTTGTTTCTTAAAATTAACAAAATTATAAATTAAATTTAGAAGTTTTTTGCTAATTAACTTATGAATTGAAATTTTAAATCTGCTAAATCTAACTTAGACACAAGTCGCTATAATTTTACAAATAATTTATTGTGAATTTATAACAATATTGGCAGGATTCTGAATTTTTAACATAAAAAGCTCACCGCGAAAATTTTAACTCTTAAAATAATATTGGAAATTAATTTACGTCATAATTACGAAAATAATTGCTTATGTATGATGTACAGAAAAAATATTAACAGAAATAAAAATATTGAATTGGATTTTTGAGTGTGTCCCTAAAAAGTGTGTTATTATAAATAAAAAAAAACCTAATTCTTTTCTGTAATAAAATTTGTTGCTGCACAATTTTTATAACAATTTTATTGTAATTTGATTGCATATTTATGGGCACTTTAAAATAAAATTCAAGTAGAACCAGTATAACAGATTTTTTTTAAAAGTTCTTTTAATACATTTTTAATTTTTATAATATTTTGCTTATCGTCCGTTAATATGAAAATTGTAAAATACCTGTTCTTCCCTATTAAGTTTTCCTAACTAACTTATGTACATATTATATATCGTTGATCGTTACCTTATTTGTATATTAGCATTAATTTTTAAAATTATGTGCTTATCCGTAAAATTAGTTAATTAAAAAATATTTATGTTTAAATTTAAAAAATTTTGTTAGCTATTTTTTTTTTCAAAATTCCAAATGCGATATTCATATTTTTAATTTTCATTAAGAATAAATTTCTATTATTCCAATTGCTTCAATTTTTATTATTCGCTTTAGTAATAATTAAAAAAAAAAATATGTAGGTAAATTTTTTTTTTAATATTTAAAAATATTTTTTAGAGTACGAGCATATGGGCCTGGCATTGAACCAACAGGACCTGTAGTTGGTGCTCCAGCTAATTTCACTGTAGAAACTTTTTCTGCTGGAAAAGGAGTTGTTGATGTTACTGTAATAGGACCAAACGGTTTACCTGAAAAAGCTGACGTTCGCTATAATAATGACAAAAATTTGACTTATTCTGTTTCTTATATGCCAAAATCGGAAGGAGTTCATAAAGTGTGTGTAAAATATTCCGGTCGTGATATTCCTAAAAGTCCTTATGAAGTAAAAATTGAGGGTCATGCTGGAGATGCTTCGAAAGTTAAGATTACTGGACCTGGAATTCAACCAAATGGTGTTTGCATTGGTCGTTCTACATTTTTCGATATAAATACAAAAGGTTTGAATAAATAAACCTTTAAATTATTTCATATTCTTATATTATTTTAAATATTTTAGGAGCTGGAAAAGGAGTACCAGAAGTTATAATTATTGATCCAGCAGAGCATAAAACATCAGTTGCAGCTAAAGTAAGACAGATCGAACCAGATGTTTGGCGTTGTGAATATGTATCATCATTAACCGGTTTACATTCGGTTAATGTATTTTTCGCCGGTAAGTAATTATGAAGATTTTTTGTTGCAAACATTTTTCTAATTTTCTTTGTTTTAAACGACAGGAAATCAAATTCCTAACAGTCCATTTGGAGTTAAAGTATCTCCAGTTTCTGATGCTCGCAAAGTTCGAGCTAGTGGACGTGGTCTTCAAGGTCAAGGAGTGCGTGTTGGTGATGACGCTGATTTCAAAATTAGTACTGAGGGAGCGGGTGAAGGGATTCCTGACGTCCGTATTATTGGTCCAGGTGGATTGAATCAAAATGTAGCTGTCACTAAATTAGATGGGAAAACATATGAAGCTCATTACTTCCCTACTAAAGAGGGGCGATATAAGGTTGTTGTTTCATATGGCGGCCAGGAAATTACAAAGAGTCCATTTGAAGTTCAAGTAGGCCCAAAAAAAGAATCTTCAATTGTTGCTCATGGTCCGGGACTGTCAAGTGGTGTTGTGGGATATCCAGCAGCTTTTGTTGTTGAAACTAATGGAGAAACAGGTGCTTTAGGTTTTACAGTCGCTGGCACTTCACAGGCCGAAATTGAATGCATTGATAATGGTGATGGCTCAGCACTTGTGAAATATTACCCAACTGTACCTGGTGATTATGCTGTACATATTTTGTGTGATCAAGAAGATATTCCTAGAAGCCCGTACATGGCTTCTATTCATCCCAAAACTGATTTCCACCCAGAATTAGTAAAAGCTCATGGAAAAGGACTTGATAAAAATGGTGTTGTTATTGATCAGCCTACAAGTTTCATTGTTGATACATCAAAAGCAGGTTCAGCACCACTTGATGTTGTTATTCAAGACGTTTATGCTAAGCCACTTCCAGTTCAAATCAAGGATAAGCCCGATGGAACAAAGATTTGCACTTACACACCACAATCAGGAAATGCTCACACAATTCAAGGTAACTAAATGTTTATAAGGTCTTATAAGTAGAATATTCTGAATAATTTTTATTTTAGTTAATTACGGAGGAGTTGCGACAGAAAATTCGCCTTATCGAGTGTATGTAAGTACACCATTAAATCCTGAAAAAATTGAAGCTTTCGGACCATGGTTAGAACCTGGCGTCAAACCTAACGTTGCGACGCATTTTAATGTTGATGCTAGGTGAGTACTATTTTAGATATTTTTTTTGAAAGGCATTAAATATGCAAGAAAATTATGTTATAAAAAATATCGCTAACTATAACTTAGAATGATCCAATATCGCCCGAAGTGTAGGAAATAACTTTTTTAAATAAAATAATTACAGACAAATCCTAAGAATTTTATTTTTTAATCTTTTGCCTTTATTAATACTCATTAATAGAATTTTTTTTTGAATATTTTCAACCAAACAGAAATGCTGGAGATGCTGAACTTAAAGTAACGGTGACACATGATGAAACAAAAGCAGAAATAGCTACAAGGGTAATTGATAACGATGATAACACATTTACAGTTGAAGTTATACCACCCACAGTTGGATCATATACCACTAATATGCATTACGGTGGTTTAAAAGTACCGCTATCTCCAAAAGTTTCCGTCTTACCGCCAGTAGATGTTACAAAAATTAAAGTCGATGGATTAGAACCAAGTAAGTATTTTAAAACAAAATTTGTTTTATTCAAACTTTCTTGTCTAAATGGCGTCACTAAATTCTATAATAGCCGCACCAGTTAATAGTTTACAACAATTCCGCGTAATTACAAATGGATTAGCTAAGGCTGATTTATCTGTTATTATTACAAGTCCATCCGGCAGCCGCGTTAAGGCTCATGTAATACCAACAGCTGAAGGTTTTCTAGTGAATTTCACACCTACACAACTAGGTGAATATTTACTTAGTGTTTGTTTCGGTGGAACACCGATAACACCTAGACCTTTTCGTTTACAATGTCTTACGGGCAGTGATTCAGCAAAAGTACGTGCTTTTGGGCCCGGATTGGAACGAGGATTTGTGGCATTGCCAGCTGAATTCGTTATTGATACGAGAGGTGCCGGACAAGGTGGCCTGGGAGTTACAGTTGAAGGTCCTTGTGAAGCTGCTATAAATTGTCGCGACAATGGTGACGGAACCTGTAATGTAGCGTATTTACCGACCGAAGTCGGTGATTATACTGTTAATATAACCTTTAATGATAACCATATCATGGGATCTCCGTTTCAAGTTATCATTGTACCACAACCAAATTTAAAAAATATTCGTGTTTCTGGATTGGGAATTCAGCCGCATGGTAGTATACTAAGGATCGAATCCTTCGTTTGATGTGTGAATTTGATTTTAATTAACGTAATTTTTTGATTTCTACTTAATTATTTCTAGTTAATTTAAAAATATATTATAATAATATTGTATTATAATGAACTAATTCAGAAAATTTGTAAACAAAATAACATCAAAAACATTTTTTTTGAAAAATTGTTGTAATTGTAATCAGAATACCTAATACAAAATATTCGATTTAAAGAATGGACATAATTCTGAAAAATATGATTGTGGTTAGGAGGGTTTGAATCGGTTTTTACGTGGTCACGCTATACATGCAATATTTTTTAATATTGTGCTGTTAATTCTTGAACTTGGGTTCAAATGTGTGATTTCTTTCATTAGTAAATATAAAGAGAAAATATGATTACAAGAAACGGTACTCTGAACACGGCTACATAATTTTTTTTTCGTATGTAATGGTTTATACATCAACCCATAGTAGCGTCTTATGGATTTGGTAACCATTGGATTTTATTTTTAGTTTACCAAAGAAAATTCAGTTCTACATAGTTAGGAAAATATGTGAATTGGACTTACATGCTGTCTTAACATTTTAATTCCACGGATAACGAATAACAAGAGAATATTATTTTATTTAAACTTCAACTGATCTACAATCTAAAGGCTGAATAAATATAAATTCCATGACCAGGAAGATAACTAAAAGTTTATAAGAAAAACGAAACGTTGACGTAAATTTGAATATTTTATCGTGTCGTTATCCAATTACCAAAACAACTAAATTTAATTTTTTTTTTAGTTTTTCTTTCCTTTTGTCAATAATATTGAAAGAAAACAATTAAATTAGAATTATAAATTTTAAGAATTTTTACTTTTAAGACCAATAAGAGTATGGTTCAAATGTTAATACTCCCAAATAATTATATTTTGAATAAATATACATATTTATTTATTTTATTTGTTAAATGTGCAGAAGCTTTTTTAAAAAAAAAATTCGCTAATTGTTTTAGATGCCGGTTTTATTTTCTATTCATGACTTGAATTAATTTTAAAAAATAAGCGTCATAAAGCTTTCTTAACAAATGTTTCTTTAGATTTTGCATGGATTTGTTTCGCTGCAATGAATTCTATGTTTATCACCAGAATTATCATTTATATCTCTTTTAACAGTAGTTTTAATTATTTCAGGTGTCGTTATGAATGCGGCGACTGATTTTCTTGTTGATATGAGCAAAATTGGAAGTAATATTGATACCAGTAAACTATCATGTTCTATATTTGATCCTCGTGGTAATATTTTGCCAAGCAAAATAGTTTCTGCTAAAGATGATGATATTTTCCGTATAATGTACACCCCATTTGAAGCTGGGAGGCATACCATTGAATTATTGTATGACAATGTACCGGTTCCAGGATCTCCTTTCGTTGTTCACGTAAAATCTGGTTGTGATCCATCACGTTGCAAAGCTTATGGTCCTGGTTTAGAGAAAGGCTTAACTAATCAACAAAACAAATTTACGGTAGAAACAAAAGGTGCAGGAATGGGCGGATTATCTTTAGCGATGGAAGGTCCTGACGAAGCTAAAATGAGTTGTAAAGATAATCGTGATGGTAGTTGTGATGTTGGTTATGTGGCTAGTGTTCCTGGAGAATACGATATTTCTATTCGCTTTGCTGACAAACATATTCCAGGATCACCTTTTAAAGTTTTTGTTGAGGAAAAAGTCGAACCAAAAAAAGTTAAAGTTTATGGACCAGCAATAGAATATGGTGAAGTAAGAGAAGGTATTCCAACTTATTTTGATGTTGATGTTGGAGAAGCCGGACCTGGAAAAGTCTCAGTAGAATGGCAAAATACTGAAGATTATCCAATTGAAAAATGGGATGTACAAGATAAAGGTGACGGTATCTATGCAGTGCATTTTATTCCACCTAAGGAAGGATCAGTATTAACTTGCACAGTTAAATTTGCAGATGTTGAAGTACCATGCAGGTTGGTGCATATTTTGCAAATTTAATTAAAATTACAGGTATTAAAAGTTACTTATCGATGGTTTTTCTAGCCCATTTGTTATGACAGTATTTCCAAAATATGATGCAAGAAATGTTACAGTGGCTGGAGACACACAGAAAAAACAATTGCCAGCATCGTTGCCAGCCAAGTTTGAAATTGATACTAAAAAAGCTGGTCAAGCCGATATTAACGTTGCAATAAAAAATCCAAAAGGAAAACCATTACAGCCAAAAGTAGAGCAAGTCAAAACTGATGCTTATGCGGTGTCATTTGTTCCTGATGAGTGTGGTCCATACAATGTTAGTATTAAATACGGCGGAAAAGATATAGACGGATCTCCCTTTGTAATGCAAGCTCATCCAACTGGAGAGGCTAAAAAATGTAAATTAGTTGAAGAAGTGCCAAAAATTCAACCTTCCGGCAGCAAATCACATTTAAGTGTTGATGCTCGTGAAGCTGGTGATGGTGCCGTGACATGTAAAGTTACATCGAAATCAACAAGGTAAAAGAAGTTGGTTTAAAAAATATAAGTTTTCGTATTAAACCTTAAATATTAAGTAAAGCTTTTTAAATGTAAAAGACGAATGTGATTAATACGTTAACTACGTTTAATACAAATCTAGTTTCAAACAAGAGATTGAAAATGTTTTCGGAAAATTATTGTACATAATACGTAATATAATGAATGATTTAATGCGTGTAGTTTTATCATTGGCCTTTGTATTTGAACATTTTGAACTAAGCTGAACTTAATAAATAAATAAAGAATGAATTTGGTTTATTGTACATCTAATACGTGTTTGTAGATATTATAATAAACATATATAACAAGTTTATTCACCTTTAAATATTTACTAATTATTTAATTTATAATTTTTTTTCCTTCTATAGCCAAGATGTTGATATTGAAGTTATAGAAAAGGATGGATTCTTTGATATATTCTACACATTAAATGAACCTGGAGACTATGATATTAATGTTAAATTCGGCGGTCAAAATATACCAAATGGACATTTCAAAATTAAGGTACATACATAAGTTTTATCTATCACAGAATTATTTATTAAGAAATAAAGAGAAAAAAGAACAAATCACTGTTTATTATGTTATGTTTTGTCCTGTACTTGTATAATTATTATAAAATTTCATAAATATATGAAGCTAAAAAAGATATTCATTTTACTATGATATTATTTAAAGAAAACTAACTTTATTAAAAATTTAACTATCTCTTTTCAACTAAGAATTTTGTTATTAAAAACCTCTATTAAAAAGTAATGTTTCAAGCATAAAAATGTACGTACAATCATTGAGCCAAAATAATTGAACAACAAAAACAAAATTAAATTTCGAAATTTTAATGAAACATGTATAAATATGAACATAATCAAATCAAGGATAAAGTATATTTCTAAAATAGTTTGGGTTCGAAGGTTTAAAATCTTAAAGATTTTTGCAAATTCCGATCATTATTATTTTATATACCATACAAATTATGTATATATCAAGTTTTTATTTCAATTTACATAAGAATTTAAGTAACCCATATACCCTATGTCCTTGTTAAAAAAAAGTTGGTTTTAATATTTAAATGGTGTCATTTATTAATTTATGACAATTTTTGTTCAATAAATTTGACTTTATCCAGCTTGCGTCATTGTGAAAGTTAAATGCGTATTTCTTGGTTCAAGCTTGAAAGTAATTCATATGATGTTGATGACTTGAGAAAATTTTCTTCTTGTTTATATATTTAGAATAAATAAATTTATTATTATGTTGTCATAAACAAAGGGATTAATGTTTCTCAAATGAGCTAAAAGCTTTTTTTATTATTGAGATTGTCAAAAAAATAAAATTATCAAAAAATATATTTTATTTTTTAGCTTCAATCATCTATTAAATAAGACAATAAACATTAAACATATATATGTATTTTTGATTATATTGTTATTATTATGTATAAAAGTTTAGTTATTTTCATCAAAAACAATAAAAAGTCCATTAATTTGTTTATTTATTGATTTTGAAAAGTTTTTTTTAGATATTGTTAGAGATAGCTATAAATAATTAATGATTAATGTTTGGAAAATCTTTGATTTAAAAAAAAAAAATACTTTGTCAAAATTATAAATTTATTATGAAGAAAATTCAAAATATTTTACAATCTGTAACTGAATAGTATAAATATATAAATATTTCAAAAACAGACTTTCACAAAAATTTTCAATAAGCATGATATTATTAAATTTGTTTTTAATTTTTTATTTTTTTTTAACCAAAAACTAATTTTGTGATTTTAACACTAACATTTTCAAAATTAAATTTGTTTTAAGTATTACAAAATTCGCTTGCTTTTAATTTAAAATCAAAACTATTTATTCTATAATCAAAAAGAGACTATTTTTACAGATACGATAGTCTTAGAGATTGAATTGATCATTTTACCAAACAATATGAATATATAATCTAGGATATATAATTCTAGGCCAAACGTAAATTAAATTTCGTTAATAATATGTAAAAATTTTTTTGTCTTCATTGAATCTTTCCAAAACATTATTTTTTCAACTTTTACACAAATTATCTTAAATAAAATTTCAATTTTGTTAATATATAGCTAATTTGTCTTCCAAACTAATATTACATGAATAACTTTTATAATATGGATATTTAGTTTGTTATTTTGTAGTATTCTTTTTACATCCTCAAATTAAATAAGTACATATATGTTCTATTTGACTATTTTGAATTTTTTTTTAAAGTGATCGATACCTATGAGGCCAATGACTATATACAGAATATTGTTTATTTTTTTTGTAAATTTTATTAGAAAATAATTATAACAGTGAAGTCGAACATAAATAAAGTATAAAAAAGTAGATTTTAGTAAAAGTAATAGTGTGTGTTAAAAAAAAAAAATCGTTTGAAATTAAATGCCTTTTTTTAGTTTAAGAAGCTTTTATGCTAATTTAAGTATGTAAAAATCAAAATACATGTATATGCAAAGTTTATTATATGTTGGACATACATAAATATGTATAAATATTTTAATTATTAATAGAATAATACTCTACTCTTAAGCAAAACTAATAAGCACTGATTTGTTTTTTTTTTTTTTTTTACTTTATATTAATCTTAGACATAGGCGTATAAACTAGATTTTAAGTTTTTTTTTTATTTTTATTAATGAACACTAAAAATATTCGATATTATTTTAATTGAGTGGGCTAATTTTAACTAGCTGACTGTAACCCTTAAATACTGTCGTTCTGGGTAATTGCAATTAGTTTTTTCAGCAGAATAATTTAAATTACTTATGATAATAATTTGTTATTTTATTAGTTAGCCTATGATGGAATTAATTCGAAAATGATGCGATAAATGGATGACCGATTTTTTTTTGATTTTTATTCCTAAAATAATAAGATAAAAAAGTAAATTCTGATTTCACATATTACTATCTGTTAGTTATAAATATAAACAAAATTGAAAAATTTCAATGGTTATTTTCAAAAGTCTGTACTGAATGCGCCCATCAAATATCAAATAATTACGAGTCATTTTCTTGTCAGAAAATTCGAATGCCAGGGAAAACAATTCGTTCCAGAGAAACAATTTTTTTAATTATAAATTATCTATGTAAATACATAATACATAGTACGTACATATATTTTTTTTATAAATTTACATTTCAATCAATATAATATTTATGATCAATAAAATTCAAGGTAGGTATGAATATATTTATTTTAATTAGTTTTAAATTTAAAATAATTCGTTTTCTTCTTTCAATTATAATTTTTACTCGAATTAGGTGTTTAGTTTGCCATTGATTTTAGTTTTTTTGATGGTCCAATAAGAAGAAAAATTTTTTAAATTGAAATTTATAAAAATGTTAATTGTGAAAACCCAAAAGTATTAAAATAGCCACATTTGAGACTCACAATTATGATTCCACTTGAATTCAGTAAACATGTTTTCGTTCGAACATAACCATTTTTGTTGATTTTGCTAAATGGTTCTTTATCTGCGTAAAAATGTATAATCAATAATTTTAGAGCTAATTCACATTATATTAGGATATAGTGATTTTAAAAGTACATTATATTAATATTTTGTTACTTTAGAAACATTCTAGACGACATTTTGTTATTTACATATTCTAAATAATTCTATAATTATTGTTAGTTAGGGTTTGATCAATAAAAGTAATATTTATTTAATTGAAAAGAAAATTATTTTTTAAGAAATAATTAAAAAAAACATGGTAAAAATAAAGGTTAGATATTCTTAATTATACAATATACATAACTAAAATTAATTAAATTTTAGTAGTTGAACAAGAAAACAATTTCACATCAAAAATAAACTACCTAGTAGAGATTTTTTTTTTTTGAGTTTTTGATTCATTTTTTTCATTTAACTTGAATAATTTTTAACTATTTATTATTTAATAAATAGTTCAAAATTCAACTACTTTATGAGTAGGTAATAAATAAATAATAGCACTAACTACATTATGTAGTTAAATAGTAAATATTTAATGAAGGATTTGTTCTGAAGGGCTTTGTTTACTTAACCTAATCTTTTAAATATGAAAAAGTTAATAACACTTACAGCACTGAAACAAAATAAACTGTTTTTACCATTCAGAACTACAATTTATATGTTATTAAAAGAATGACCTAGATATTAAATTACTACTTATATAAGAGTTTGTTAACATTTTTTTTCTCTATTTGTCTAGTCTCAGAAAAACATCATATCTCGTAGTATATAATTCACATTTTATTAATTAATGTGCAAAAACTATAAAAAATATTAGATAAGTAATTAAAAACTTTTGTATGAATATTTTTTTAAGGGTGTTCTAAAATAATTGTTGGGCAGGCTATATCGGTGCCAATTTTCACATTTGCATATAGCATATTACATATAATAATGTATTTTTTATTATTACAAAATTATCAAAATTGTTATTACGTATTATAGTTCTAAAACCGATGATTATAATATTTGTTTATATAGGGCTATAGGCAATGGAAGTGAATTCCCATTTTTGCAGATGTATTACGGGTAATATTATATTGTCTTTATGGTCAAAACCCTAGAGCCAGCTTTACGCACAATTCTTGATCGACATTATCGGATAAAAAACTTAAATTTACATACGTTACGTATTATCTTTTTTTTTCTTATATATATAATGTAACTACCTAATACATAGTTAGTAGAACATTTCATGTGTATATTATTATATATTTTAATAGACATTTGTATATATATATTTGATAATATTTGAATTAAAATATTATTATTTAAAGTTTCCAAATAAATTATGACAGGTTGTTTATTTTTTTCAATTACATAAAAATATTGGAAATTAATTCTCGGCAAAATAATATTTAATTTTTGATAAAATAATATTAAATGAATTTTTCTCGAGGATATGAACAAAAATAAATTAGAATTTGTAGTTTTGTTTGATAGGTATAGTAAGTATTATGTATTATTTACATAATGTGTGTATAGTATGTTTATTCATAAATCATTTTTAAATTTAAAATAGAAAAATAGGTGCTGATGATTTATTTACGTAGTATCTATTAGGTTGTTAGTTGTGTTGTTTGTAAGGTTGTTGTGGATTTATATCTGCTACCATTGTACGGTTTCCCAATTTTTATTTTTATGTACATAAGTTTAAATTTCCTTAAAAAATATAGAACATTTGCTCATAAATGAAGTATGGAGCCTGTTTTCAACATTTCAATTCAAAAAGTTTCTACGATTTTTAATTTTTTTTATACTTATACAACCGCAGAGACTCAGATAACAATTTTGATTGAAATTCACAACCAGAAAGTGAAAACATATAGTTCGTTTTTCCATTTTTGATGGGTGGGTTAAAAAAAAAGTTTTTTCATACAAAATATTCTTGCAAATTTTTTTTAGATATTTTTGTTAAATTTTTTTACTTATTAGTAGAACTGATCTTCGTAATTATTTTATGAATAAAAATTGTTCACAAACTTCAAACTAAAAAAGGTTCAATTTTGATGTTTAAAATTTATAATAACGTTATTGTGGACGATTGAGTTGATAGACGATTGAATTGATTTTTCTATTGTTAACTATTTTTTTACTTGAATTTAAAGTGTATCCAGATATATAATGGCTAGAATGCTTCATTTCATTAAAGTTAAAATTCTTCTAATTGTTTTAAAAAAGAAGATAATTATGTAGATAAACCTTTCAATTTGATTTAATGCTCTCTTTTCAGCGGCGGTCGGTATAAATTTTTTAATTTAATTTCATTTAATTGTTATTTTTATATATAAAATTTCAAAAAAAATTTAATTTTTTTTTTCGATGCTATTTTTATATTCAATTTATTTTTACAGCTTTTATTATTTGTTTTTTGTCAGTGGTAGTTTGATTATTTTTATAAAAAGCATTTAATGACATTCTTTTGAAACATTAAATTTCAAGGCTGTTTTCTTTTCTTAAGTTTTCTATGAAGAAGAGAAATTCAATGCTTATTTTATTTTGGAAATTATCAACTCTGATAAGTATAATATACTTATGTGATTATTGATAACAATTACTTATACCTATTTGATTTCATATAAACAATTTTTCCTTAAAAAAAAAAAACTAAAAATAAATCTTTGTACAAAAATGTACTTTTTAATAAAAATATATTTTTAAGAAATTCCTGTATACTTAATGTATTAGAAATGACATCACACCCACATAACTCATCCTGTGAGTTATTATTATTATTATTTTTTTATTTTTTGAAATTATGATTCTTAATTATAGTTTTATTTATTTCTATAGGTTTATTATTAATAAAAAAAAAAAAGAAGAAAAATTCAAACAAACAAATAATAAACAAAAGATTTATTTTTAATTTAAAAAAAAAAAAATAAAATTAATGATAGTGTTGATGAAAATGAAAATTCGAAAACATACTAAAAAATGAAATTTTTATGAATTCGTGAAAATATATATTTTGGTTTTTTTCTTCATATTTTTTATTTCGGTGTCGAATAAGTGTGAATATTTCATAAATGCGGTTTAGATCTATTAGTTTTTAAATGAGATTATTTTTAATTTATTTATACTTCTTAATGTTTTTAATGATTTGGAAAATTAAATTAATAGAATTATTTACATTTTCTTTTGTTATAGAAAATACTATGAACATGAAATTAGTAGCGTAAATTTCAGGTTATACATATTTATATTGTATTTATGTTATTTGTTTTCATATTATTTTTTTTTTAATTAAAATATACATAATTTTAGATATATATTTTTATGTGTATATATGCTACGTGAGAAATTCTAAAACTGTCAGCTGAATATTTTTTTTTTCTTTATTAAAAATTAAAAATCTGTTCATTGCCAATTGATGTTTTTTCTTTGATTTGTTAGAAAAATGTAAAGAATTCATATAGATATATGTTAAAACTAGCATTATACATTGTGTATATGTCTAACGTTTTCGATCAAAATTGATTATTTCTTCTAAGTTGATGAGTTATATGTAAATAAGAGAATAGAGAAGAAATTGCCAAATAATGGAGAAATTGTCAGAAATATATTATTATTTAGAGATAGACATTAAATTTTGTTGATATTTTGATTTAAAATGTATATAGAGAATGAAGTGTTGAAAGCTCGTTTAAAAAACAATCGATAGTCTAGAATGGAATGATGTAGTTCAAAAACAAATATTTTTGTTTAACGTTATAATTGTTAATATAAATAATTTATAGGCTTTTTTTTTCGAATAAGCAAGTAAGTAAAGTCTATCCATAAAGAAAGTTAAAAAAGTACTTATTATTCAAAGAAAAGTTTTCTATTTTACTTTTCAATTAATAGTGGATAGTAGAAAAATTTTGGAAAAAGTTTTTGTGTAGTATATACTTTCCAATAGTTGTTCTCAATTAAAATGCAAGAAAATATTAGATAAATCCATACATTTAAATCGTTGGCTTTGAAATAAATAAACTGCAAGTAAACGTAAATCAAACTTTTTTGGTATTAAAAATTAAATTTTTAATGAGATAAAAACATTTTTTTTTTACTTTTTAAAGAAATAATTACCAATAGCTTTCAATGTTTGAACATTAAATACTCATGTATTTGTCGATTTAGTAACTTGCAACCCAGAATTATAAAAAAGAGGGATTCACATTTGTACAGTCAGAATAATAATTCATGCATTTCATGTAGGTACTTCATCAAACCATATTTGTGTGAAATAATAGTATAAGAATGGAAGAAAAAATTATAAAAAAAGGCGAAACCAAAATGCAATTATGTTTAATTTAGTATTTTTTAATTTTATTTTAAGGCAGATTGCATGCAAAACTAATTAGTAATAAATTATTATTGGTATTATATGAAAAATGCATAATTAATGAACTCAATGAAATTAGGAATTTTTATATTTAAACAATTTTTTTTTTAATGTAATGTTGATGTTTTTAATTATTTATTGTCTAATGCATTTTAATCATTATTTTTCACTGCCAAATAATATTTGAAGCTTCTATTCAAATATTAATGAAGATTTTTTTCGGGACGATTATAGTATGTGAGATTTTCTAAGCCCTCAATTAAAAAAAAAGCTTTGTATTTTTTCTATTTGACTTTCATGGACGCACTACAAAAATTTTATAACATGTAATAGTAAAAGTGACATAAAACTTTTTTTATACTTGGTGAGATTTGTTTGTTTAGTCAGTATCACGAATCCTTTCAGAGCAGTGAAGACCTTGCAAAGAGGCCCTGAAAAATATTCCAAATATAAATGCCTATCGAAAATATAAGTACGAAATACCAATTCATTAATGAGGGTAGTTTAAAACAGGAATTAATTGACGTACGTCAAATTACTTTCTAAGGCTTGAAAAATCCGTTTAGAATTTTTGGGTGAGATTATTAATTGTTTTTAATAGTTTAATTAATTTTGTCACAAATCTTGTGTTAGCAGTGTATTAAAAGAATAAACATCAAGCTTTTTCAACCAAAGCGTTGGAGCAAAATTTTCAAATTAGCTTCAAATCATTTTTGTTTTATAATTTTTATTTCGAATTTTTGGGAGCCACAACATAAAAAAGTTTGAGAGGCTAGATGATTATATATTTTTTTTATTATGTTAAGATTTATTGAGCTAGATTTCATCGCTTACAGAAATATATATGTATATATATAGATACATATAAAAATAAAGAAAACAGGGAAAAGATTTTTGTTTGGCAATTTAATAAATTTTAATTTTAGATTAGAAATTAAAAAATAAATTCATAAAACTTTCATTAATAAAAATCGTCGATGAAAATGGTTTTAGTAAATGTAAGAATAAAAAATTGGAAAATTAATGAGAGAAATTTTTTAAATTTCTTAATTTTTTTTTTAAATCTTTATTTCGGGAGCATTTCGTGTTGATCTCTATAATTTCCTAATAGATAATAAGAAGGAAATTAATTTTATTGTTTGCTTGTCATATTACCGGAGACACGTCATGTATACAAGTGAAAAATATGATCAGTTATTGAAATATAATGTTTAAAATGTAGTAAAACACTATTATCAAATTGCCAAATTCTTTCAATTCTGTTATATTTTTTTCAAACATGGAATATTTTTGAAATTTTAAGAAAAAATAAATAGAAAATTATTGATGTAAAAAATTGTATTTGTTGTTAAAAGTGGTTTAAGTCCCGAAAGCTTAGAAGTATAGCATAGAATCGTATAGAAACAAAAAGTTTGGATAAAAATATCCATATCGTTCAATTGCATTTTTCAATGTTTTTATAACCAATTTTATAAAAAATTTTGGCTATTAGTTCTACGAACTGATAAGTAGCCTGTATTTGTTATTGATTATGCATTTTTTTTATGAAAATATTTTAAACTAGAAAATCAAATTTAATTAAAAAACTGTAATGTATGAGAAATTATTTGTCTCATCATCAACTAGAAAGCTAAATTTGCAAATTTTTGAATTCGGTTCTGTGGACTGAAGATATCTTAAAGGTTTCTACATTTCTTTTAAAATTTATCTAAAAATTCGGAGGAAATTTTACAGAATATTTCGATAAACAATGTAGTAGAATTAATTGTTCATAGGACCTATCAAAAGATGGTATTGAATCATATGTAAAAAGACACATGTAACTTAGATTAGTAAATACCAGCAAAAAAATTTACCACATCTGAAAAATTTATATTTTAAAATTTAAATATTAAATCATTTAATGTTAAATAATACAGTTTTCAATAAAAGTAGCTTTAATTTAATATTTATTATTCATCTTTCAGAGAATTTGTTTTTATATCAATTACAAGATTCTTTTCATTTCCAATAATTTTAAAAAACCTATAAAGCAACATATTAAGTATACTATCTTAAAAATGAATTTAAGCCTGAACTTAAGCCGAATCTCAAAATAAAAAAAAAAAAGAAAAAAACAGTTAAAAATTATCTATTTTTGTTTTAAATCTGATACAAACATTTCAATTTAATTTTGAGATCCAAATTGATTTGTTCTTTAACATTTTATGTTTTATTAAAAATTAATACTCCCTTCTAATGTTTTAGCAACATTTTTAACTTAAAAAACTTTTTGTATACACTTCGAGCTCTCCCACAAAAAAATAAAAATATAAATATATTTATATATATGATTTTCGTGTAGATATATTTAAGAAATTTAAAAAAAAAAAAACAAAAAATAAATGTTTAACACAAAATTATTTCCATAGCTCTATACAAATTATTATTTTTTTTTTGTAATAAAATTGAAAAATACATAGTAATTTTAAATTTCCCCGCCAGAACACTATGTATTCGTTTTTTTTTTTTTTTGTTTTTTCAAAATTTTGATACTTTTTCACAGAAAAAAAAAAGTTAATGTATGTATATAAAAATATACGTACATGTATATAAAAATATACGTACATTTTTTTTTTTGTCATTAAAAATGAAAATGAAAAAGCAAAAAAAAAAAAAAAAAGACGCCGATCTCCTAATTTTCTATTTCACGTAGACCTTTACCATTTCAGTCAGTTGTTGTGTTGTGCACTAACAGCTTCGATTTACTATTTAATTTAATAATTTTTCAATTTCAAAATTTCCATCCAAAATAGAAAGAAAAAATAGTTTTGTATTTTTTTGTTTTTGTTTTTTTTTTTTTTAATATAAAAATAAATTTTTAATGGACAAGTGATTTATCTTAAGTGATTAACAAACCAATTTTGAGGGGAAATTGATTTAATAATTTTTTTTTTCAAATTTGTAACGAAAAATAAAAAAAAAAAAAGAAAAATTTTTTCCTCATTGATATATTATATTTTCCGTGCAAGGATCAGCTATAAATAGTTTTCAGCAGAAATACAAAAAATAAAAAAAAAAACAAATAAATTTAGGTACCTTGTTTATTAAATTTAATTAAATTTATTTATTTATTTATTTTTTTTTTAATTAAATATGTTTGACGTTTTCATTAATAAAATTAATTTCAAATTAAATTTTTATGCAATTTTATAATAATTAATATATATAATCTGTAAATAATAATGTATATACTTATATAGTATATATTTATATAGCAACAAATTGCCAATTAAGTTCTATGAAAATTGCAAAAAAAAAAAAATAACTCAAAGAAATCTGATCCTTTTTAGTTAGTTTTATTTTTGTTCGTGAAAATATTTGGTGTGAATGAATATTAAAAAAAAAAAAAAAATTTAAATTTACTTTTCAACAAAGAAAAAATAAAATAATTTACAATTTTTAAAAATTATTTTATTTTGTAGTATTTTACAGACAAGATAAATTGTTTTATTTTAAAGTGAAGCATCTTGTTACAAGGAATTTTCCACCTGTTGCAAACATTTTTAAAGTTAAATTTATTGACGTTTTGCTTTCAGTCACAATTTTAATTTTATTTTTTTTTTGCTCTGGGTAAATTAATGTTTTGTTTTTATTTCTCGTAATTGGTACAACAGCTGTCGTGTGCACCGCGGCAAAAAGTTAAAGAGTTTGTTATGGATTGCTCCTTGGGGGTTGATAGTGGGGAAATATATTATTTGGTAGTCTTATTTTTAGGATTGCAAATTACTGAAAATTTTATGATCCGTTTGTGTTGTCTTCGTATTTAAGATTCCTCTTAATATTGGGAAATGGGATGCATTCTAATAATTTTTCTACTTCTGTAAATGACATTTTGATGAACGAAATACTTAAAGGATATTTTAAGAAGAAATTACATATAATGCATAGACATTAAATTTGGATAGATTAATTAAATAAACATATAATAAAAAAAATAATGATGAATATGTACTTTTATAAAAGCATATAAATAAATGAATAGATAAGCAAATAAGTTAAATATATACATAATATGTATATAAATATATATTTAATAAAAATAAATAAGTAAAAACTAATTAAAATAATATATAAAATAATTAAAATGATGAAAAACTATAATTAAACTAAAATATTATAATTAAAATAAATACTAGGTAAATACATAAAATTTTAAAATAATAATAAAACTAATTAAAATAAATATAACAATTAAAATAAGTTCTAATAATAAAATAAATCATTTAAAAATAAATGAATTAATAAATGCGTTATAAAAGATTCTATACAAAAGTGCTAAGGAATTTTTAGAACAGTATTCATAATTATAAATGATACAATATCGTTTAAAATTGGAATACAACCAACGAGAATCTAATGACACTCTACAAAAAGAGACCATATTCAAAATCTTTATTAAGCAAAGAATAATAT
The DNA here is from genome assembly GCA_964007475.1 of Hybos culiciformis. Taxonomy (NCBI): domain Eukaryota; kingdom Metazoa; phylum Arthropoda; class Insecta; order Diptera; family Hybotidae; genus Hybos; species Hybos culiciformis. The sequence continues at coordinate 41,949,351 of OZ023273.1, forward strand.
TTCTGGTTTTTGATTCTCGGGATAAAATTTTCTGTTTTCATAATATACCTAGTATCGTTGATAATTTGATGATAATAAAAATTTTTGTTAAATAATTTTCTATATGTGAAATATCCTGCAGAGAATATGATCAAAACTGATCATTAGATATTTAATTAAAATTTTGTATGATTTTTATTTATAAAGAACCATCTTCTTAAACTTTTAATTTTTTTTTTTATGCATTTTTTTTGTATTCTCGTACAGGTATAAGTCCAATAATATAATTGAAAAATAATAAAAATTATATTTTTTTATTTTCTTAAGAATCATCATGTCTAATATTCAAAAGTTTTACTTTCTTTTTTTTTGTGATTACTTTCTATTCGAAAAATTATTTGTGTACGACTTAAACTGTTTAAAATTATGATATGTGCCTAACTTTTCAATTAATAAAGTTTTATCGGAATTAAATATTAAAGAATCTTATATAATTTACAACAGATGTATATAAATACTGAAATCTTTTGCATTTAAAATGAAAAACAATCTATATAATATACTTATAATCATTTGTGTATCTATGTATTATAATTTATGTTTTTGTACCTATCTATATATTTAAAATTTTCTTTTTCTCTTAACTTTTAGTTTCCTAATTTTTAACATTTTATTTGAATGTTTATTTCTTTGATGCTAATTGAAACAAAAAACAATCTTAATTTTTTAAATATGCGAAATGATATTGTTTAACAAGAAGATTTAATTAATTTGTGACAGATAATTTTAAATTCTAATTATTTAGACAGTTGTTTTGACAGTGCTATTTATATGTACATAATATAATTTGAGGGGTTTTTCCGTTTTAAATTATGATGATACAAAAAAAAAAAAAAATTAAATAATAGAATTTTTATTATTGTGTTTTAAAAATAAATTATTTTTAAAAATTATTTGTTTGATAAAAGATTAAATAATTTTCAGTCTCGATTTTCACATTTGAATCTTACTTAAAAATATAATAAAATTTAGTTAATTTAATGAAAAAATATTATTTCATTTTTTCAAATATTAATTTTATATTTATGTATACAAATGTATTAAATATTTTATTGATGATTCAATTAAATTTTCAATATTTAAAAAAATATTTAGTTCAGAAAGTTTTATGTCGTTATGCTTATTATTAATTTGATGTTTGAGAACGTGGCATGGAAATTATTTTACTTATAATATTTTTCTCTCTCTCTTGTGCCGAATAAATCTATAATTAGATTAATTAGCTGTAATATTTCAATAATATATTAAATATTTTCATATTTTATTAATAATATGTGTAAGGGGTATAATGTATATTTGTAAGTAAAATGAAAACGTAAATTTTTTTTAAATATTCATCCGTCCTTGAATGTACTGTGTATCCATGAAAAAAAAAAATTTAAATTAATACTGAAGGATATACAGATTTATTATTGGGGATTTATTGTAAAAGAGAATATGTGTGCATAAAAGTTTTCATGCAAAAATGTTACAAATGCTGTTTTTCTTTTACAGCATTTTTGCGAAAGACTAACTTAGGTACATCATTTGCACGGGGGTTGGACATTTGTCCGCGGGACATTTGTCCGCGATTTGTTTTTGTATCGCGGACATAAAAATGACATTTGTCCGCGATTCAAAATGTCTTTTGTCCGCCGCGGACAAATGACATTTTCCAAAATGTCATTTGTCCGCGATAAAAATTAATCGCGGACAAATGACATTTTGCAAAATGACATTTGTCCGCTAAAAATTAAAAATTTCAATCGCGGACAAATGACATTTGTCCGCTAAAAATTCGAAAAATCAATCGCGGACAAACGACATTTTGCAAAATGACATTTGTCCGCTAAAGTTAGAAAATTCAATCGCGGACAAATGTCATTTTGCAAAATGTCATTTGTCCGCTAATTTTGGGACATTTGTCCGCGGCGGACAAATGTCATTTTACAATCGCGGACAAATGACATTTTGCAAAATGACATTTGTCCGCGAAGTTTTTCATACAAATTTCATCGCGGACAAATGTCCCGCGGACAAATGTCACGGCGCCCATTTGCACACTAATGAATTTAAAGAATAAGTGGATAGAAATTATATTTTAATGGTTTTGTAAGGAAAGCCCAGCAATGAATATTTTTGTTCAGATCAATAATGTTGTATTCAGAAGTGTAGATTTATTCTCATTTCAGTATAGTGTAGTATTAATCTCGATAAAAATTGGCATTTATGTCGTTAATCCTGTCTATCAAAGAATTATGTCTTCAGCAATTTTTCCAAAATCGAATTTGAATTTTTAAATTTTATTTTTCAAAAATATTTTGTGCAGATATTTTTGTATTGTTCACTTATCAAAAAGATCATTAGTAAAGAATGTACACTTAGATCTAATCTTTTTAATATTTGTCTGAATTAATTTCGTTAAAAACATAAAAACTTTAATTAATTAAAAAATTAAAAAAAATTACTAAATTGTCGCTTATTCTATATTGATTGACAATTTTATACAAAAGTTATTTTAATAACAATTTTCCTGTGGTTTAAAGTTTTGTTCCTTTTTTATACGGAAAAGAAAATGAAAATATTATACCCTTGTAAAAAGCAAATGGTGCTGCGGATTTATGATAAATTGATGAAATTTTATGCTATATAAAAATATTTTAATGATTTTGACTTGACTATTACTCATATCATTTAGTTAGGTTTTATGTACACACACATTTTATTATAAATAATACACAGTAAATTTCTTAATTTTAATTCGTGAAGAAATATTTTAATTGGATTTTAATATTCAATGTGGTGAACATGCTTTCAGTGCCAAAAACTATTAAGATTTGATTCATTATTATTATTATTTTTTTGTTTTTTAATATTTACAATTTGCAAATTTTTAGGTGTTTTTACAATTTTAATATTAAGTATTTTAAAATAGTGTAATTAATTTTATTTTTTTTGTTAATTTAGGTGTCCAGGTAGGTATATAATTTACTAGATTGGATAATTAATATTAATTAGTAGTCGTATACAATTTAAATATAATAAACTCATGAATTATTTTATTTTGGCCTATATTTGCTTGTATTTGGGCCTGTATTTGCCGTGGGAAAAGTCAATGTATAAAAGTGCGCCTTGATTCTTTTATTTTATTCAAAATAAAAATTAGTTTCGATATAGAATGTAATAGAAAGAAATCGCGAAATATCGAATCTGAATAACTATACCGGCATCGAAAGAATTGTTAAGAAATCCTTTAGCTTTCAAAAGTTTTTTATTCAAGAATATTTGAACTTCTAAAGTAATATTTCAAAAATAATTTTTTTTTAACGAAACCTGTGTAATGAAGGTCACAGATATTCAAATTGACTCTCTATCTAAGTATGTTAATTTGTTAATTTTTAATTTTATTGTAAAAACAAAAAACATTTTTTTATCTGTAATTTATTTGACACTTAGGCAGTAGGTACTCCTCTATATTTTGGGCAAAAAAATAAACTTAAAAATATTTTTGCGTAGGATTTGCTTAATCAAAAATAAATTAAATATTCGGTACATAATATTATTTTCTATATAAAATTTTCAATAAAAAATTATATCTTTTGATGTTTGTCCCACGGGCTAATTCATAGTAGTATATACATAATATATTAAAGTGTTGCACAGGTTTTTTTTTTTTTATTTTAATAACAAAAAAAAAATCTTTTTCTTTTTTTGCACATTAAAAAATTATACTTTGAAAATAATTTTATTTTTTTATTAATTCGCTGCAAAAGAATTATGTGGGTACATGAAAAACACTTTTCTCATAATGTTTACATTTTGATATAAAATAAAATTGTGATGTCATAGTTTTATAATGTAAATTGCAAAAATGCATAAAGATGAATTGCATTTATTATTTACGAATTCCACTCAAAATAATAATAATCTTTTTAATAGTAATCAATAATAATCAAAAATATTGTATTTTTTCTCCAAATATATTGCTTACATAAATTCAATCTTTGAAAAATTAATTGCATATAGACGTAGGTATTTTGTGTATATGATTTGTTAAATAAAAGTCCAACAATTACATGAATCACCAAATTCGAAAATGGGTTTTTGTTCAGAATAAACTCTTTCTCGTTTTCTTTATCTTTCCGTATAGACACATGATCCATGAGCGAAAAGGCCTCATATCTGCTTTACAAAGTAGAAATAAAAAACTTAAGTAAATCCAATTTATTGGAATCAATTTCGAAAAGGTCTCATAGCAGAATTAATTGTATTAACTTTATTTTAAATATACGTTATTGTAAAATAAAAACATTTCAAAAATTATTTCTAATGCTCTCAATACTGAAAAACATTATTTATTTACGCCATCATATTAATAAAACCATCTGAGTTCTTGGATCAATTTCGAAAAGGACTCATCTCAGTATGTTACGATTCTAGACCAACGGTTAGCACTCTCGAAAATACTTGAACTGTTAAATTCTATAATGTTAGGCAGCAATTCAGTTCTTGGTGTCTCCTGAAAAAACCGACATGAGCCCTTTTCGAATTTGTTGATTCATTTCAAATATCTTAATAAATAATTAGCGTTCTCTCTCAGTACTTTATAGAAACTGTTGTAAAGGATGTCAGTTAGTTCAAAGAAAATTTAATTTATAAAAGCTCTTCAGATCCGGATTATAATTTTCTTCTTTAGATAATTTTTTTTATGAAATACATATATTTTAGTTTTAATTGGTAAATATATGGTAAAAGTCGATAATGGCTTTTTATACTTAAAACTGAAAATAAACAAAGTAAATTTTCCATTTGGCCTGGGGTGACTTAAGTGTATTTAGGATTTTTTAAAGTGTTGAATTTATTATTATTTTTTTTAATTTAAATAATTTTTTTTTTCTTTAACCTGAATGTTTTTCACAGATTATTTTTCGTGTATAACATTTTTCACAATTTTTATTTTTATTTTTTAACGGATACACGTTTGAAAATAAATATTTTTAAAAATATAATCTATTTTATTGCAAAAAAAAAAAAAGAAAAGAAAAACAAATAAATTAAGAAAAATTTAATGTACTTGCGAGAAATTTCGTGTCAAAAATATTTAACTAATGGAAAATCTGATTAATAGTAATTTTGAAATTAGCTGTTAAAGTTCACAATTTAGTTAGTTAATGTATATTTGCTTAATTAAAATTGTGCAACGCAATGCCGTTACAGTAATTACCATTGTAACTTTTGTAACTCCAAATATAGTGCTTTTACTTCAATAATGTGTGAATTGTTATAAAATTTTCTGTTTAAAGTGTCAGATTAATAACCATTTCTTTGATTATAATTTATTCAGAATGTAAAAGTATTCTAGTTTCCTAATTGAACATTCACTTAGTCATTAATTTACCGAATAATTTCGACAATTCAAGATCCTCCATATTTAAGAAAAGATATCTATTAAGAATTTACAATTGTATAATACGTTTGCCTGTATAAATAATTATCGATTGTCCATCCCTGAATAATGCCCGGAAAAATTCCAAAAATAAAATGTTTACATGTTTATTATTTCGAAAGAATTTTCCATAAAAATTAAAATTCATCATTTGAGTAAAAGAAAAATTACAGGTCAAGTATTTTCTTTTAACTATATATTTAAATTTTTTTAAAATTTTGTTGAATTCTGTCTTGATTTTAAGAAATATTTGGAACAAAAATTTAAACACGACTAATTATGTTGTTCAAAATTGTTAAAAATTAAAATGTTTAAAGAACATAGTAAGAAACAAAATAATTAATTGACATTTTTTTAAATTAGGCGTTTTATCTAAAATCTGTGGAACCGATGACGTATCTCTCGGCCGTAACATAATTGCATTTTTAAGCATTGTTATGCTTAGATTTATTATATTTCAAAATTTTCATATTTTATGGTGCTACAAATGTTTTAGATATGATAAACTATTTAGAGAAAAAAGTGATTTATTTTTAATTCTTGAAAAAAACCCCGACAGTGGGTACTATTTTGAAAGAGTAAACTATTTAGATATTAATTATATTCTATAAATAGGAGGTTAAATATTTAATACCACAGTTTCTTCAAATTGACGAAATATTCTCAATTTCGCTAAAAATGGAGTTAGTGAATTTTCAAAGAACGACGATTATTTATGCCCTGAAAAAAACTTGTTAGAAAATTAGCTATAAGGACCAGGTATAAAGTTATAGATACAAGTGCAATATTTTCTGACAGTATGTGCTCAAAATCTTGCATTTGTTATTAAATACCTAATAACGCGTTCAAAAAAATTTAGTTAATGAATTTTAGCATTTTGCTAAAGTCATCATTCGATTTGAACTTTACATATAACAAAAAATATACAGAAAATATAGTTGCCGCAGCTATCTATTTTTTCACTGTGGAATGCATTCTTATTTAATTTTTTTTCGATTTTAAAGTAATTAATTAATTGAAATAAACAGCATTGAATTTAAAAATTAAACTGTTTTTCTGAATAAATACATAAATAATTATAACGCATAAGTCAGGAATTAAATTTTTAATGAATTTTCATAATTTTATGAAAATGTAAACATGTATTTCATAAATAAGCAAATTTTTTTTTCTGGTAATTAAATTATTTTTGAAAATATTCAACCAATGCATCATAAATATTTTTTCTTTTATACATGAATTATAAATTAAACCATAAAATTCAAATTGTATTTCCACTTTTTTGGAATCAAAATAAAAATATATTTTGGCATATAATGTTTTTAACGTTTTGATTAATAATTTTAAACGCAAGTTCCGCTATATATTGGGATATTTCCAATTTGTTTAGAAAATAAAAATTTTGGTATTTTTTTTTCTACTCCCCCCAATTATTATTCTATCAAAGAAATAATAATATTTGGTAAACTTTGATCATTTTAAACATACTTACAATAAAAGGCATTATCTTTCAAAATAGATCAAAAAAATTAACAGACATTAGGAAAAAAATAGTAAATATAACTTGTAAATATAAAAGGTAGTAAGGATAGACCGTATACATATAGTTATGGACTCCTCTTATATAAATATATTTGTTGCTTAGAAATTTGTAATTGAAATCTTGAAAATTACATGATATGTATTTCAGATTTATTGCAGGCAGTTTGGTGATTAGTTTATTAGTTCTTATTCAGTTTAATTTCATTAGCTTGTTATTCCTTTTTTATGTCCATATTAGCAAAAAATCATAAAATTAAATATTATATTGCTGATGATGTTTCTCATAATAACATAATTGATTGTCATAATTATAGTTGTTATGTAGCTTTAAAAATGCTTTTTCAACATTTACTTATGAAAATTAAATTTCACGAAAATAATAAGAAGTTAATTAAATTAAAAAAAAAAATTATAAGCTTTAACTTTTTTGGACATTACCTTTCATTTCTTTCGTTTTTTTATATATATATTTTTTGGTAGTACTTTTTGTTATGAATGTGTGATGACCTTGACCTATTTTGTCTGCAAATTTTAAAGCGTATTTTTGGTATAGTAAGGTCGTAAAAAATCTTCTATTAGAGCAAGCGACTGTCGCAATCTGAAAAGGTATACCATCAGTCCCTTTCACTGAAGATTTTATACACATTGTTTTTCTACAGATTTAGCAAATAAAATTATTGCCAATAAGGACACTAAATTTAAGAAAACTGCTAAACCGTATATTTTGTTATGATCAGTTTTGAACATTTTTCTTCTAGAAGTTCTTTAGACTTTTTTGTTTAGTTCATTTTATTTTTGATGTAAATATGTATATGTTTTTAGTATCAAGTGTACAGGCATCATATAATTTTGGCAATTAATAAAGTAACAATATTTAATTGACAATATGTGAAATGATATTTTTCAGTTAAATTAATTTACCCCAATCTCTATTATAATAATTCTATACATTTTTCATACATTATTAGTAATTAAGTATATAATGAATAATAATACCTATTTTCTTAAGAGACTTTTAAATAAAAGATGCCAAATTTTTTTTTTTTTATTAAATACAAAATATACATCAAATGACATGTGTAATGCCATTTAATAAATTGTGTTCTTTCATAGCCTATTAGATTCCTATCAATGAATCTTTTGTTCAACATAAATGTAATGTACGATGAAAAAGAGTGAAAAATATATTACAAAAATGTAATTTGTATTCAATTAAAATAATCTTTTAATACAATTAAGTGAATTTTGATACTAATCGTGTCGTTTTAAAAAATCATTTATTTTATGTTTGTTAAGAATAATTATGCATTTCTCTAATTTGACAGTATTTTATTAATTATATATGGGTTTTCTTAATCGTGCATATGTATATCACTTAGTTTAATTGCTTATAAGATTTTCAATTTTATGACTCTAATCGGCTTTTACTTTATTTTACTTGGATAGATAACGACTAATTGACAATTTTCTTCTGTCATATGAATTTTCTATGTCCCTCCTTGAAGAACTTTAAAATTAAAATTAAATTTGTAATATTCTAAAATCTGAAAAATAAAACACTAATTCAAAATATTCAAAATTAAAAAAAAAAAATACTTCCAATACTATATTTAATTCAATACTGTATGTGCTAGTGCTTGTGCGTACAATCTTTAATAAGTTTGTTTCAAAATCCTTTTAAGAAATTTCAAAAATAATGCTGAGAAATGAATAATATATCTAGATGATGTTGATGACCTTTTCGGTCATAGAATTTAGATATATTATTGATTTCTCAGCATTATTTTTGAAATTTGTTAAAAGGATTTTGAAACAAATTTATTAAAGATTGTACGAACAAGCACATACAGTATTGAATTAAAATATAGTATTGGAAGTATTTTTTTTCGCATCAAATCAACTTAATGTTAGAAAGAGTTTGGAATGTACAAAACAAAGAGTGTTCTCTTTACTAATGTAAATAAAAATAAAAAATTACAGTCAACTACAATCATAGTTAGTATTTTCGCTATTTAAGTATCTTTGGCTGCGTCTTTTTACAAAAACATTTAATAGTTTAACTTAACTTGCAAGTCTTTTAAGTGGCCTTCCTGGAAAAATCTATAACGTAATGTTTAATTCACTATGAATTTCGAAATTTTTTAAAAATTTTCTTATTGAATAAGTTAAATATTATTTTACATAATGAAGTTTTCGTACCCTTCCAAAAATAATTGGTTAATAATTTCCATCGCGTTATTTATATTACATGTTATATTTTTGATGTTTTTAATTGTAACAATAATTTAAATAGATGTTAAATTTCTTTTTTTTCTCAAGGTTAAAAAAAAATAATTAAAATTATAAAACAGATTTTGTTAATACTTTTCCCCACTCAATTTCTAGATAGGAACAAAATATTATTTACAAATATTTTCTTAAATTAATAATTATGTTGAAATTATTTTCTGTTTTAAAATCATAAGCACAAAAAATAATTCTGAATCCTCATTATGACATCATGATTAATTATTATCTTTTCTTATCGTTAAATAATATTTAATTTCAAATAAAATAAAATTTTTGATTCCAACAACCCTTAAGGAACATTAAACAAACAAAAATATTATTAAATTACTTGTTTAATTATTAATTATTTAATATATCAAAAATCTCAAAGAAAAATTATTTTCTAATTATAATAAAGGAATAAAAAATATAACATAAATTTGTTTTTTTTTATGTTATAGTGTTAAAAATCATTGGGGCAACAAAAAAAAACAAAACAATCCTATAAAATACAAAAATAAATAATGTTGTTCGATATAAGAGAATTCTCTCGAGGCATAGATTAATATTAAAATATTATACATGTTTTGAATAAAATTATCATAAATTCATTATATTGTGAAGAAAAACTAAAATTAAATTTTTAAGGAAATTAATACTTAACTGTTTCGTTTTCCTTAAAAAAAAATAATTTTAGATTTTTTCCATGATTTTATAATAATAAAATCATTGTAGTACCTACCTATGTATTTGGTTTTTATGATTTTCACTTTTTTTCTCTTTCACAAAATGAATAAATACATAAGTTCTCTGGGAACTAACTGTGTATATTATTTGACAATATTTAGTTTTATTCACAAGAAGAAGAAAGGATAAAACTCTCCAAGTATCAAATCGAAGACTCAAGTAAATAAAGAATAAATAAGTTCAAGGTCTCCTGAAATACAATTGAATTTGTCACAAATAACGCCTGCATCTTAAATTTAAATCAAAACAAAAAAAAAGTTTCTCATTTCTTCAGATTGTTTTGACAACATTAGCAATAAAGTAGGTTGATTTAATTAAATATTTCCTTTAAATATTGTTTTGTGGAATTATTTTATTACACGCACTATTAAGTAATTTTTCATTTTAATAAATTAGTATTTTGATGGAATATATACTCATACAATGATGCAAGAACAAGAATATTTAATAATGGTTTCAAACTGTTTATCCAATTAGTGTTCAAGTTTTCTATAAAAATTATTCGTTGGCGGTGTTAATCTACACAAGAATTGTAATTTTGTGTAAATAATTTTCGTGTACTATAATCCACATAAAATATAATTTTTAGTTCGGGTTCATGAAACCACTTGTACATACTTATTTTTTAATATTATGATTGACATAAAACAATGTTTACACTTTATTGAACACACTATGGATTTTTTTTTATGCTATGTCACACATTTATCTTCATTAAAATAACATAAATTTTTGTTGTTAGGTGCAAAATATTTACTTAACTTATTTCTATATTTATTTTTATTTTTATCCCAACGAAATAAAATAGAGACAGACGTTAATCAATTTATTCAATTTTATTGTCTTCTAATAAAAAAAAAAAAGATTATATTATTCGCATATAAAAAAAATATTTGTTTTGGGACCAATAATTTGATTTACTAAGGTTAAGGAAGACATAAATTAAAGATGTTTGTTTATTTATTTGGTATATTTGAGTTTTTAAAAACATACCACTTTAATTAGGGGACCCGAAAGTTCGCTTTTGTATAATAATAGTAGCAAAGCAATATATTGCTTTGGCAGTAGTGTTGTAAAGTAGAATTCTTCGTGAAATTTTTATTTATTTACACAAAACGTTAATAAAATTTTTAGAAAAAAAATTATGAAAATAAAATATGTTGGCATTAATAAAATTTATTAAAAAATACATTTAACAGTTTTTTAAAGGTAAATTATCTTTAAAAATACAAGAAAGGTTCTTTTCGTCATTTGTTGGGAAATTAAAAATAATATTTTCTACATCTAACTTTTATTACAAAACTTTTTTTATGTTTAGATGTTTAGCTTTTAACTTTTAGAAAAGAATAATATTGGCAAATACATACTTTTATTTAACTTGGACAACAAACTTATTTTTTTTTTCTCTGTTAAGTATATCATTTTTTTAAACCTGAAGGTACTTACCTAGGTTTTTAGAAGAAAAAAAAAGTATTCTTTTTACACGATTTTATTTAAAACACAAACTCTGTTTTTCATTTACTCTTGCAACTGTTAGTTGACTGAAATTTTGCACAGTCCTTTACTTCCGGTGACAATACAATATTTCATCAAAATAGTAACCGAAAGAATAATTAATAGATTTTCATTAACATATTATATGTACATAACTATTTTGAACTTTTTATAAAATATTATTTCCTTCCGATTTTTTCGGAGTGCTAGGTGCAATCCTTTATGAAAAAATTATAAAATTGGTCTAACTCCAAATTTAAAGTTAGAAAAATATTATAATGAAGCTTAAATAATGGAACTAAAGTTATTGAATTTGTAATTAAGAAGAAAAATTTCTCAAATAAATAGACTGAAATTGGCACTTATGTTTGGAAGTTACTAAAAAGTTTTAAATGAAAATAAATAAAAAAAATATTTTAAGGATTCGTAAAATAAAAAGATTTAATTTTTAGCAAAATAAAAAGATTTTATTTTTCGTAAAATAAAAAGATTTTTATTTTCTTCTTTTTATTACATATTTGAATAATAAAATCGTGTAGCTTTAAATTGGTTTCTCTATTTATTTTTTTCAGTTTTTAGGAAGATAATAAATATGTACATAATTATATAGGTTAAATTATAGTATAGGAGTATATTGTATCTTTAATTAATTTTTTTTTGCAATCCGACACTTTTAACATAAGGATATTTTTTATTTCTAAATTTAATTTTATATGCCAGTGGATAGTAAAACTCCGTAATTTAACATTTTATGAACAAAAATAAAACAACTTTTTCTTTTCCTGTGAATCTGTGATTTCTAATTTTTCCTACTATACACAAATCAATTTTTATTGACCGATTAATGTAACCAAATGTCGAATACGCCTTCACAAGTCACAAAATTTTTAATAAACTAACACCAAAAATGCCAATTCTGGCATTTATTAATTTATTGAACGATAAAGTTTGAATGAATCAAACTTTAATTGATCAACTAAAAAATTGATCAATTGTGTTGAAAAAGGGTTCTCAACTATAATTTTCAATAAATTTTTGTTGATCAACTTTAATCGGACAACGAAAATCGATTCGAGAGCACACGCCTTAAGGCAACACTATTAAATCGAAATAAATTCCAATTTATTTTTTTAATAAGATTTCTGCGTTCTGGAAATGTGATAAACGTTTTAAAGTTCATTTTGTGGATATTATACGGTAATGAAAATGTACATGGAAGTATAAAAATAAGTCAGAAGATAACATAGAAGAAGTCATAATGTGGAATTATATTCACAATATTTCTAAAATGACTACAAATTATTAAAAAAAATTTATTATAATAATGACCTCGATCTCTGATTGTCTGTTTGTCTTTAATACATCTTACTGCTTTCATTCAAATTTTACAGAGAGAAACTTTTGGGTAAAAGACAACTCAAGTTCGAACCTCAGAAATTCTTTCGAAAGTTAGGAGTAAATTCGATTTTGTTTGATCATAATAGTAGGAATTTCTTTCTATATGCTATAACGCGACCTACTTATATTCGTATTAAAAAAAGAAATTTATTTCAGTGCAAAGGCTAAAATCATATTATTTTGTACTTTATTTAATTGTAAATAGGTACATTTGACCGAAAACACTTTCAAACGTATTTCTAATTGACTGCATTTTTAAGTTGAACTATTTTAAGTTGTGAGTTTGGGCAGTCATATTTAAAAAATGCAGTCAATTAAACATATGCCGATAAAAATAGAATCAAATACAGATACAGTGAAATGTATTTACAGTCTGATGCCAAATGTACTGTTTACAATCTTTTAAAAGGTATTATGAGCACATAATATTGATGGTTATATTTCGATATATCTACATTTATTTCTATCATACTGAATAATTTAATTTTTCATAAAGAAAAGCTAAAAGTTTAGATGAAATATATAATGAATTATTTATTCAGACAATTTTTATGAAAAATATTAATACATTAAGATTATATTAATACTTGGAAATTATTAGACAGAACTTTATGAATGATATATGTAGAAATAACGTAAGTTCAGAATATTTATAAATGCTGTGAATGCTGCGTGGTATATTTTGCTAATTTTTACAACTTTTTTTTCTAGTAGATACAACACAAGAATGATAAAAACAAAAAATTAAAGAATTATGTATTGTGTTACTTTTAAAGTTTTGTTTTTAAATATTTATATCTGAGGTTTTTCTTTATTTATATAAATGTTTTTACATTTAAAGTTTTTTTTGGATTGTTGGATTAATATTTGAATGTGTTCAAGATTTTTTTTCCTTTTTTGCAGACATTTTTTTTTTAAGAGTAATTAATGTCGGCATTGACAAATGTAATTATGAAGATCAAATATTTTTATTTACACTTCTTAAAATATGAAATTAATGTATTGTTTTTTCAATTTGTATAATTTTAGGCTGTTGAGAATACAGCAGAATATTCAGGAAGCAAAAAAGTCGAAAAATATCACCAGGAAACCACAGAAGTTATTGAAAAATCTACAAGTGAAAAATTAGAGGTAAATTTGTTTTTATACGGTAAAAATAACAAAAAATAAATTTATTGATTTTTTTAATCCTTTAATATGGTACATAATACTTGCATAATATAATATATTACTTGAAGCACTTGATGTGTAGGAAAATATTCTATCTTTTTTTTAATTAAAATTACCTTCATACTGTTCCGATGTGTCTAAAGGTTTATAATAAATAAATATTGACGTCGAGTTTTTTTTTAAAAAAGCTAATTGTTTGTTTTCTTTTTTCTTGAAATAATAATAATAATAAACCAATCATAAAATGTACTCTCATTATGATAAGTCTAAAAGACGTTGTAACTTTCTTTAGGCTATACTACTTTATTTTGTAACGTGATATTTTTTTGTTTTTCTAAAATTAATTTTAGATTAATTTTTATTTTTAGACTACAGAGCATTACAGTAATTTAAACGGTAAAGCTGATTCAAAATATAGTAAATCTGAAGCGAAATATAGAGCTGTCAATTTAGAAAATATCCCATTGCCAACTACAGGTGGAAAAGTTATAGGTAAGTTAATTTATATATATATTTATAAAAAAAAAATAGCTATATATATATATTTAAAAGATAATAAATTTGTTTGTTTTCGATGATATATTATTTATTTCTACAATTTTATCGTGCAAAATCACTCAACTTTATTGAAACAACGTCATAGTTAATACATAAATAAACCAAGAAAATATAAAATTTATGGTTTGGAAAAAGAATTTGATAAGAGAATTAAATTTTTATGGATTACGAAAATTTATCTATATGTTTTATGAATTGAAATGATTGATTATACAGTCTATTAAAAAAAATATTTCTTGATAGAGTATTTATTGAGTAATGTGGGCTAGACCAGACTATAGACATAGACAGTTATAGAGAAAGACGTATATAATATATTTTGAGGAAAATGGATTGAAAAAAAATTAATAAGGTCAAATTAAGATATTTCACGAAATCGCATTTCTATTTCCTCCTTATTAGAACGGAAACTTGAATTTCTTGATTTAATTATCATCTTTATATATATTAATCTGAACAAGACATAAGGTTAATAAACTGTCAAACAATTTATTATTTATCTTTTAAGTTACGTATTAAATATTACCATACAAGCTGTTGACATTATGAACAATATTGTACAATTTTATTTTTTATTAATTAGATATTTAAATTCAACAATATTATTAATATTTCCATAAATAATTATTTTTCTTTCGTATTGAGCAAATAATTTTGATTGTTATTAAAGCTTTTTTTTAAAATATTGCAAAATTGTATTGGAATTATTCCAAAAGTAACATATTCTTATGAAGAGACCACACCAATAGCAGATATTCGATAATATAATATGTTTTATGTGAAAAAAAGTGAAATAAATATCTTTTTGCTAAAAAAAAAATTTTTGTGGGAAATATTTACAAAATGTTGATACAATATTATATTCTTTATGTCGTGTGCCGATACATTTTAGTGCTATAGCTAGCCAATTATTAATACTGCCAAGCTGAAATTTTGTATATTATTTTCCGAAATAAAACATAACACAAAACACAATAAAAAAAAATAAAAAAAAAAAAGACAGAACAAAAAAAATAAAAATAATAAAATTGAACTTTTGTCCTATGCCAAAAATCATTTCAAATAATTAAAAGAGAAAAAAAATTAATTTTAATAATGTATGCAATATATGAAAACTTTGAAAAATTTGAAAAATTTACACAGTTGCAGCCTAAATTTTAATTGTAGTGATTTGATAAAATAACAAAATGAAAATAATACACAGTGGGTGCCCATAAATATTTTATTTTTAAGATAATTTTATAATTTTATTATGGTTATATGTATATATATAGAGATTGGCTCAAAATGTAAAGATGGAGCAAGCTTATGCTAAAATAATTCTACGGCAATATATATTTGTAATTGTTGGGTCGCTAATACTTGAAAAAAAGGTTCAAAAACTGTAGTCATTGTGAGAACTTCATCATTTTGTTAACTGAATTTTAAAGGAAAACAATTGACTGAGTGATCTAAATTTTAAAAACTGAATTTTCCCCACTTATTTTATTATAGGAAATGGTATAAAAATATCAGAGTTTTTCCTTTTCGACAATAATTAATTGTATTAAAAACGCATATCGACAAATATCAACAAACAGTATATCGATACGAAAATTACTAATTTGATATTATTCAATAAAATACAATTTGGGCAATAACGAAATATCATTTGATTATTTCCTTAATATATTCTTTCTAAAATTTTTGTCAGATGTAGTTACATACATCAAATGTAAGTTAAATATTTTCTTTTATGTTTCCGAATATAATAATAATAATAATAATAATAATAATATAAATAATAATAATATTAATAATAATAATACTTATAATAATAATAAGAATTTTTGATCTTATTTTCTAGAAAACTTAATTAAATATTAATTTATTAGCATGTCTATGTCTATCTATGTAGGTTTATTATCTTTCTCATAAATGTTTATTATTTTTATTATTATTTTATTAAAAGGAAATTTGTATAGTATTTTTATGCTGTCAATGTAAATTGCACGTACGTACATATTAATCTTGTAAAAAGTTTTTTTGTATCATTATTGTCCAGTTTTTTACCACCACCATTCCTTATTCTTGTCTAAATGTCTCTATTATTATTTTTACAATACATATTTTCTTCATTTTATGAATTTATTGAATTTCATTTGTGTCAGGGTTCTTTAAAAGTAAAAAAATAAAATAAAATTGCCAAAAAGAGTGTTTCTGTATTTTCACTTTTTTCCTTGCTATTCACATCACAGCTTGACAGTTTCATAATGTAAATATCTATGTATATGTATATAAAATTATATAAATACATATAATGTTTTTATTTTGATAGCAATTGTGGTAAATGACTTTTTACGATGAAGACTGAAAATAATTTTATTTTTTATAATGAATTGAAAAGGAAATTAAGTTTTGTATCAAATGGCCAATAAATATTATATTTTTACATTGAAATAGTGAAATTTTTCATTTTTTATAAAAAATACATTGATCAGAGCTGCAACAGTAAAATGTCACAAATCCTTCAAAATCGAAAATATGTCAATATTATATATAATATTAATAGCCGGAAAAACAACGTCTCCTAAAAAGCCACATAGACAAAATATTACTAGTTGCATCATTATTTCCGAACTACTAAATTCTTACATCCACACCAAGTCAATGATTTGAACCAGTAAATGTAAAGATTTAAAAATCATTGTTTGTTTTATTCTTTACATGAGACAAATTTTTTTTTTTTACTTATTTTTTACGTAAACAATCTGTAGACCCATTTTGCAACAAAATTTTTCAGAGTGTTAGCTGAAATTATTAATTTGTTAATTCTATTGAAAATCTTCGTTGTTTCGGTTGAAACCGAACTACAAAATGTATCGACTAAGCACAAGAAGTAATGGTCATCCATCGCAGACTCAGATTATGTTACTAGCATACGACAAGTATACTTTGTGCTTTTTAACAAAAATTAGGGGTAAAAATACTCAAATGAAATTTTTAAGTGATCATACTAGTAGAAATGTGGTAAATTAATATTGAAATCAAAATTTTTGTCTTCAGAAAAAAAATCAATTTTTAAAGAATTGTATAATGCATAAAATGTATTATAATATCTGTTACATTGTTCAATATATAAAAATAGACATAAATTGATATAAAGAACAATTCGTTCGTCTTGGTTGGTCGTTATCACATTCCATCGTGGAATCGTCACATTTACTACCAAACCAACCATATTATATCCAATTTATGTCCTTTTCATACGTATTTTATTTTAACCATATTAGAACCTTTTTTTGGTAGAATTTTCCTTTAAATTGATATTTATTATCAGGATAAAGAAAATTTGCTCTGAATGTTATTAAAATTAAATAATAACCAAATTAGTTCTTAGGAAAATATATCACAAGTCGATCAATTGAAATGGAATATATAAATTTTTTTGCTTTGAAAAATTGTTTTTATATACTATGTACATAATTATTCTTAAATTATGTTAATCGTATGAAATTAAAAAAATCGCTAAGAAAAAATTTATTAATTAATTAAATATATAAGTATAAATGTTGTAAGTACTGTAGTCATAATGAAGTTTAAAAGGTAAAGAAAACTTTTAAAAGAGAAGTTGTTTAAGGATAAATATTGGTATTTTTTTAGTGCAAAATAAATAATTATAGCATGTAAATATTCAAAGCAATATTGGAATTTTATAAATTATAATACCATAATTTATAAACTTTATTTATAAACTCATTTTATTTCTAGGGGCTTCAATAATTTTTATAAAATTTCTAGACAACGACATTAAAAAAATACATATCTATCTATCTACATAACTACAATATTTATTTTTCGATTTTTAAAATTTTTTTTCTCAAGATACATTAAATTTTGTCACTCGACCTGATCAAAAATATTGATGGCACCAATAGCTCTAATATAAAAATAAATTAATTAAAAATATATCTCGTTGCTATCGAGAATTGAATTGACTTTGAAACTATCTTAATTAAAAATAAAAGATTCTGTAAAACGTGACTAAATTTAAATTTAAAATTTAAAGTTTGAAAAAAAAGTACACATATTAATGATTTCAATGTATTTAGGACTAGTATTTGGGAAATTTTTGATTTAACTACTTTTTTTTCCAAGTGAATGTGTAGACAGTTTTCGAAGCGGTAAAAGTAAACAGAAAACGTCCTTCTTATAAAAGTCAAGTATGTATTTATATTCGATAATTTGCTACTTCAGGGAGGAAATAAACTTTGTTTGATTATCAGTCACATATATATTTAAAAAATTTAGTACCCTCAAAAGAGAATTCATGGTGACGGGTCCGGTATGTACACTACAATTCTTACCTTTTGAAAGGGTGAGATCAGGCTTTTATATTTTGTAGCTATAATATTATAAGTATAATATTAGAATAATTTTAAATAAAACATCGTGCATAAAAGCTACTATTTCGTTTCGTAAGCATTTCATTCCAAGTAACAATTTTTTTTTCCATTCAAAGAACAAGATATTCATATTTCATTTGTATTCGAAAAGCATGACAGATGCGTTGAAAATTTAAAAACAATCAATTTTTCAAATTTATTATATAATTTATAAGGATCATACCTTTAACCCTTTTATTAAAAAAAAAAATAATAATAAAGAACTTGAATTATAAATGATAAATTCAATTTATGTCGATTTATTGAACAGGCAGACTATAATATTTCCTGCCTTAAATATCATTTAAATAAATACATGCCATATAAAAAAAAAGACATAAAAAAATGTTATTAAAAGAAAATTCGTAGTTAAAGCTGTTAGTAACTTTATTCTCAGAGCATTCTGGGCAGACCAGAGTACAGATCAGAAAAAAGTTATCAAATAAATGAAACTTTGATTGTACGTGACTTTTAATACAATTTCCGTGAAATGATTTTCTTGTGAATTTAATAATCCGGATGTGAAATATTCCTGTATTTTTTTAACGTTAATAGATCTTATTATTTGATTTCAATTTAATAAAAATGTATACCTACCAGAAACGGGGAAATGATTTTTTTTTAAATATTTTGCGTTAATGTTTTTTTGAAGAAGTAGGTTTCGTATTTCTATAATATTAATAATAATTTATTTTCAATAAAAATAAAAATTTTTATGTAGAAAAAACAAAATTTATAGTTTTTAATATTTGAAAAATTGATGCTTTTATTAGAGCAATAAATAAAAGCTTCGATTTGATTGCATTTTACATAATAATTTAAAAAATTTAAAAGAAGACAATTTTTTTGCAAATAAAATTGCGTGGTTGTTTCGTTAAATTAATATTTTTTTTACCTGTCTGTACAGACAGAATGAAAATAGAATTTAAAACATAATCATTGAGCATTGTTCGAATTAATTTTTTTCTGAAACTAAATTATTCTTAAATTCTTGACCGTATAAGTTTTTTGAAAAATTTGTTTTCTGGTTCCAAAGGCATTAAAAATTCAATAACATTGAGCCCCTCTCCAAATAGACGCTCATAAAAAGAAAACAGAGAAACTTCTATCAAAATAGAGTTACTTCGTTTTTGATTAATAACTTTTAACTTCCGGCCACAATTATTTAAAATAAAAATCCGAATCGCAGTGGCGTAGCGAGCTTAACTCGCGCCCGGGGCATAATACCTTTTTGCCCCCCCCCCCCCCTCACTACGCGACTGCCGAATCGGTAATTTTTTGATTTAGACTTCCACAGTTATTTTATAGCAACGAGTGAAATTGAGAAGTCAAACTGGCACTAGTTCCTAAATGACAATTCTCAGACTGGCGTTTTAGTCATCAAACGTTATAATAATTTTAAATATACATATATATTTACTCTTTCTCTATGTCGAAATTAACAACATGATCCACCACGTCTACACCGCTCAGATAAGAAACGAATTCTACATGTCATACTACCAAACATTTTTCTTCTTTTTGATCATATATTTTTTTAGTTCTATATTTTTAGTTATTTTTAGTTATTATATATTTTTATTTTATTTCAATTAAGTTTTATTTGGTTTAAACATAAACCATTAAACTAAAAAAACATTGTAGGGAATGTTTTTTTTTTCGTTTATACCACACTTTTACTCAGCAAAAAATTATGTTTCTATTACCGGTTGGTTTTTATTGCTTGTTTGTATACATATATTCATATATATATATATGCCCACATTTATGTATTCCACATAACTTATTGTATATTTTCTTATCTCATGGTTTTTTCAAGCGTTTAAAAATAATATAGAATATGTGGTAATATGTGGTAATAATATAGAATATGTGGTAAATAATTTTCTTTTGATTTGATTTGTAGATAATATTGTTTTTTAAAAAGCTTTACATGATCATGAATAACAAGAAGTTCTTAATCATTTATTACCTTTATATCAGACATATTTTTCCACTTAATTTGTATTCCTCGCCGACTTTGAAAAAAAAAATGGATTATGCATGCTTAAGTAAGGTGATAATAATTTTATGTATTTTTAAAAAAAAATATCAATCAGATGTTACTTAACATCTAAAAAATGAAATGATGATACACTTTTGCTAAAATCATATTAACTTAAAATGATTGATGAATAACACTATCATTAGAATTGCCTGCTAATTTGTTTGGCATATAAAATATTTGTCTTTATAGCTAAACAAAACTTGTATTTTACATACAAGGATATCAAACAATCAATTTTATCTTTATCAATTTTATCTTTATCAATCTTATTTCAAAATATCTTAATTTGATTGATATGAATTTGATTTGTAATTTCGAAATCACAATATTTCACTTAAATCTTAATTCATATATAATATCAATGTAAAAAACCGACATAACTTTGGAATTTTTAATATTTTCGTTCCTTAAATGATAGCTTGTAAAAAATATCGGCAGTTTCCGTAGTTTTAACAAATTTCATCACCAAGATAACAAACCAAAAAATATCCTCTTGGTCATCAAATGTTTTTGTCATAATTGCGCCATGAAAATTTTTAAATAATTTCAGAAAATTAAAATTACATTAAAATTAAAGTTTAATTGAAAACTTTTGTTTTTTTTTTTTAATTTTTATCTTCCTTTTTCATTTAAAATTTCTTAAAAAATATAAATTTTCTTATTTTTTATTTATATCGGGGGAAATGTAGAAATAAATTTCAACCACAATTGTTTTATAAAAGTTCATTTATAGTGCTTTAATTTTAATTGCAAGCTATTGTGGTTTTAAAAAAAAAAAATTCATGCAGATTAAATTTAATGGCAAGAGAATTTCTTTTGGTTTATTTACTTGAAGATTATAATGTAATAATGTCAATCTTAATTTGGAGCGAAAAGTAAATGCAGAATGTAGTAAAAAATATAAAAACGACAGACATTTTTCATGTTTTATTTCCACGCACACTGAATTTAACGAAATTATTGAATAACTGAATAAAATATATATAATATATATATATATTTAAGCTAAGTTTGATATACATTAGTTTATGTTGTTATCTGATTAAATAATTTCATTATTCAAAGTTTTTTTTCACTGAATGACAAATAATATTGCTATATATTAATATGATAGCATGACATTACTCTACAGGCACTGTTCTATAACTATTTTGTTAGACTATATATAGACAGGTTCATTTTGACTATACTACTTTTAACTATTTTATACTATTATATGATCTATGTCTTGATATTACTTCATATATTGCACTTTATTGAATTCATGATATTTCAACAAAAAAAAATACTCGGTGCTGATTAAAAAAGATACAACAGCTGTTCATTTTTTTAACTTATTGAATTTAATAAAAAAATGACATGTATAACAGATTCTTTATATACACATTATGAACCTACAATGTATACGTTGAATCTCACATATTATAAGAATCTTAAATTCGATTTTTAGTAATAAAAAAATATTTATTTGTATTCCACACCTTTAGTGCCTCTAAAATTTATATCTATATGTGTCTAATACCTAAATTTGGGTAATGCTTTTCAACGGAAATGAAAAATATTTTTTTTGTGATTGAGAATTCCCTCCTCTGCAGTAAAACAGAAAAATGTAATATATATTATGCCTACATAAATATATAAAGTAAATCAAATAAATATTATTAAGTTTTTGAATTGCTCAAATTCTATTAAAGGGCTCTATCACCAATATTTACTGTATTGTTGCATCGTAAACATTTCTAGTTGAACATTTGATATTAAGTAAGTTATCTTTATTTGTGCATCTTTTTTTGAATGTTTTAAATCCTCATCTTATACGTTAAACTCCCAATATTAACGCTGATTCAGTCAGCGTCATTGTTAAACGACCAAGCTACCTCTATATTGGGAAATAAACAAATTCAACATTAATAAAACTGTCGAGTTGGTCTCATATTCAAATAGCTATATCGTGAATTATGTCAGTTAAAATATAAAAGATCCGTTTTTCAGTTTTTAATTCAAGGAATTTTTTTTTCAGTTTTTATTTTTCTTAAATGAAAAATTGCTTCCACATTTGATGCTTGGGAAATCGAAAATTTTAACGATTTATTGAAATTTTATATTGAGTATGAAAAAATTTGGCGGTTTTTCAATCAGAATTTAAAAGAAGTTTGAGTACTTTAAGCAAAAAATTTTGTATTAAAGTGATTTTGAAATGTTTAAAAATAAGTTAAAATTGAATTGAAGTATTTACAAGAAAATTTTACAAGAAAAGATTTAAAGCTTTAATTCTGAAGAAATCTATTGAAAATTTGGTAAATATTAATTACTTAATTTTTGAGCGAATAAGAGTACATACATAAATAGGTATTAAATAATTTTCTGTTTTTATCTAAGTTTTAGATTAATTTTATTTATAAATTATTCATGTTTAATAAATTCATTTTTGATATTATCTTACTGATATTTCCTTTTTGTTTCATATGGAATCAATAAATTCTTTGTTCAATTCTTGGTAGAATTTCATAATATTAATTAAAAAAACAGATTTTTGTTTTTATTCTACTTTAATTTATTTATGTAACTAATAGCCCTGTCGATGAGCTGAGAACTCGAAACTAAATAGTTTTTTTTAAAACTAAAATTAAAACATTAATAAATTAAAGTAGAAAAATAAAAATAAAAATCTTTGTTTTGATATTTTCTATATAATAAAAAAGTTTTGGTATTCGGTTT
The DNA here is from genome assembly GCA_964007475.1 of Hybos culiciformis. Classification (NCBI taxonomy): domain Eukaryota; kingdom Metazoa; phylum Arthropoda; class Insecta; order Diptera; family Hybotidae; genus Hybos; species Hybos culiciformis. Next base: position 41,973,181 of record OZ023273.1, read on the forward strand.
CCAAGCACTTATTATCCTTATTATCTTTTATCCATAATTAAAAAAAAATATTGAAAAGTTTAATATATTTTTTGATCAAATAATAATTTTTAGCTTCATTTCAGAGTTTTGACATATTTATTTGATGTTAATGTAATTATTTTAAATCACATTTTATAATAATTATATTTATCTATTTATTTTTATTTTTAAAATGTAAACAAAATATTTCGATCATAATAAATTAAAATTTTTTTATTATATACATACATTCGTTTTTATTGGAAAATATTTTTTTAAATTTTTTGTTTTCTTATTAAAAAAAATGAATTAATATCATTTTTATCTATATTTTGGTTTATTTATAAATATATACAATTATATAGATATAACAGTGGCGAGCGGTCTAAGGTGCTCCAGGTGCAGAGCACACTCTCTTAAAAAATACCTTATCAAAATAAAATTATAAAAAAAATTATAACGAGCTAGAGTTTTTTAATCAATATGTTTTTTTTTTTCAATACATACTGGCAAACAAAAATACTTTGAATATTTTCAAAAATCGCGTTAGAATCTGAAAAAAGTAAAAACTAAAAATTTACCATTATCGCACAGCAATTATAGTTATAACAAATTTTTTGGTGCTAATCAGGTGCTAGCACAACTTGCTTGAACAAAAGTAATAAAGCTTTTTATTTTTCATATAAAAAATTTCCAGCATTGCGCATGCGTAATCATTTTACACAAGCAAAATTAAAAAAAATAAATCCTTTTGTGTGCTACAAAATTTCTGCACCTCTCTATCAACAAACGAACATTATAAACAATTTCTGATCCTACACAAAAAATTCTAGTGGAAAATTGTGAAGGTGTAAGCTTTTTATATTGTTTTGTGCTTTTGATGTTTTACCGGTCTCTCTGAACATAAGAGCTCTAGTGGGAAACTGTGAAGGTGTGTTTTGTTTTGTGCTTTTGATGTTTTGCCGCTCAAGGGAATTTTTCTTTCTCTGAACATAAGAACTCTAGTGGAAAACTGTGAAGGTGTGTTGTTTTGTTTTGTGAACATAAGAATCGTAAGATTCTGAAAAGTAAACGGTTGTAAGTGACAATAATGTTGTCTTTAAAAAAAATTGTTTAATGAAATGTTTTTGTTAAAATTTAGTTTAATGCTTCTCAGGAAAATTTTGGAATAAAAATATTCTGAACGTAAAATATTCTAGTTGCGTTTGGTTGGTGTAATTAAATCTCAAAAGGAAATTACAGTAACAAAATGCATGTTGAATTTTTTTACACAGAATATTTTTATTTTAAAATTTTTTTGGGAAAAGCACTATTGTGAAATTAAATTTAATTCAAAACATTATAAATTATAATTAACTACAATCTAGATTAATAAAAAAAAATAATAATTAATAAAAAAAAAATGGAACCATAGTCCCTCTACGTCCTCGCCATTGGTTCTGGGTCTCTCCAAGGGTGGGACAACTCTGCACACCTTCAAATAAAAGTCACCGCACGCCACTGAGATATAATGAATGTATGTCATATATATATAACACATGTATATTATTTTTCATATTTATAAAAAATGTTTGATGATTTTATTTTGGATTTTTATTAAATTATTAGCTCATAATTTTAATACCCCTTAGCTATTTTATTTGCATTAGCTAAAGCTATCATTCTATTTTCATATATGTATGTTTATTATTTAGTGTTATTTGTATTTGTTATAATTTAAAGAAAATTTTTTTGGAGATGGTCATCTATGTTAACCAAAAATTTTTTCGTTGACTTCAAATAAATATATGTAATGTATTTATATAATATATAATACAATTACACTAAATTATACATAATAATAAACTATTGAAGAAATACAAGAGAAATAATGATTTTAAAGTTCTGTTTGCCTGAACATGTTTACAACCAGGAAAATTTTTATATCAACTTGAGTTGATGTTGTAAGCAATATTATAAATCATGTTCTCAATATTTATTTCCATTATGAATATTAGATAAAAATACTTTAACTTAATCCTTTCTAATTCCAATTTATGATTTATAAAGAATTTTGAAAGGATACAAATGTACTGCATTTAAAGTTATGTTCGAAATTTCCCCAACAACCAATTATTAAATATTTACCTTATAATTTTTATTAATTATTTTTATTTTCCATTTTGTGATCAGTTTAATAAATAGATCCCTGAAAAAGCATCAACCAGAAAATTTATTAATTAAATGAAAAAAAAAAAGAAAAACATATTTATATATGTATATTCATAGCTATGTATACATAAAAACATATAATATATATTTATATATTTTTTTTTTTAAATTAGTGTTTTTTTTTCATTTGATTTTTTTGGAGATGGGGGAAATTTTTTTGGTTAAAAATATTATTAATAATTTTGAATTTTATTTTATTTATTTTTTTTTTTGATACTTTTTAATGAAGAAAATTCGTGCGAGGAGCGATTCATTCCATCACCGTTAAAAGTTTAAATTTAATTAGTCGTCAATAAAATTCGGTGATTTTAGTACGTGTGTGTCAAACACACGGTAATTTTGTAAAATTCGAATTAAAATTTTAACTTTTTTTTAGAAATAAAAGAAAGAAAAAAATTAAGAAAAAATAAAGGACAATTAGGCAAAATTTATTTCGAAATTGTTATTTTTTCCTGCCAGGATATCGAATCATAAATCTATCTTGTATTAAAAAAAAATAAATAAAAAAAATTGTTTACAAAAGAAAAAAGAAAAAATCGCTCCAATAATTTTTTTAATTGGATATAGTTTTGATATTTTTGTAATTAATATTTTCATGTGAAAAAAAAAAAATAAAAATATATTTTAACTACAAATATTTATCCTTTTTAATGACCATAAATATACGTACAAAAAAATATTTCAATTTGATTCAAAAAAAAATTAAATAAATAAAGCTTTTAATGTTTTGGCTATCAGAGGAAAAAGATGCCGCACCAGCGACATGGGAAGAATATTCTTTATTTTATCGTGATTTTCAGCGTAATGTAACATTATCAGAATATGACAGATTAGAAAAGACATCAATTTATTATAAGGAAACTCCAATTAAATTAAATGAAAAAACGAATGGTCGTGATTTCAATCCTATGTCATTTATAACAACTTACTTCATTAGAACACATCAAGGTAATAATTTAATTATCTAAGATCTACTGTATATACCTATGCCTTCTAACTACTGTATAGGTAGTCAACTACAAAAACCTAAAGTACAGCAATTTTAAATTTATACTTTGCATTTGTTCATTTTAGTTTTTTGGAAATATAATTTAGGCTCTCTGTGTATATTTTTAAGTAAAAACTCATGATGTTTGAATAAAAACTGAAAATGATATTAAAAATAGAAATATAAAATTATGAAATCGCCTAAATTTCGAAAATAAAATTTATTATTACAAGATTTTCTAGTTCTAGTTCTTTACACAGTTTCTGAATTCAGTTAAACAGAACAATTCCATAAGACTGAAATTATTTTCGTTGAATTATATATTGCTGAAAGTATCTTATAATTGTTGGCCTGCCTGTACACTGGACAGTGAAATATTTTTCTTCCAATTAAAATTTTCGCCGAAATGTTTCCTTTTTCAATAAAAAACAAAACTCTTTTTCACTTTCTATATATCTCAATTTGCATTAATTTACATTACAACGAATTTAGCAAATTATGATGAACAAGTTTAAAAATTTATAGTTCTGTAGTTGGGAGGCATAACTTGTGCTGTACATATTGGGAATCTAGGACTAACTATCACTGTTATATACATAATACTAATTTGGTTAATGATTTGATTTCTAATTTTGACTAGAATTCTTTCTAGCTAGGATTAGTTTTTAACAAATCTAAATTTTATAATTTCTACAGAAATTTTTATCATTTTAATAAAAATCTTTAATGCTAAGTAATTCATTATAATTGTAATTTTCATTATCTGAAAACCAAAATAGTTTTTTTTTATTATTTTTTAGATTGCATATTGCACTTAATGCACAATATGAATAAGTATACATAAATACTAACTAAAAACTACTTTTTTTTTCAAATATATTTTTAATTCAATTTAAAATAATTTTATTTACGTAAAGATATATTAAGTATTGAATTTTATGTCAACAAGAACAAATAACTTAAATTAAATTGCATTAAAAAGGGATCATTTTACTTTATTTTAAAAAAAAATATTATAAATTACATAGAATTTATGTGATTTAAAAAGTATTATGTATTAAATTAATATTTTTACGTGAGTCTCTACACTTGTAATAAATAATTGAGAATCGTGACTAAAATATAAAATCAAAAATACGGCTATAAAACATGTAAAAATGGATTTTGAATTTAAGTATGTACATATTACCATTACTTAAATTATTTTATTTTATTGTCAACTAAATATAAAATTGTTTAATTTTAAACTAAAAATTAAATTAATAATTTTTTTGAACCACGTTTATAGTTAGAAAATTACAAAATTTTAGTATTCGGAAAGAAGTTCTATCCGAAAGTTTTCTTGTTTAAAATAACTTAAAACTATTTATTGTACACAAATATTCAACAATTTCAATAATTTATTAAGAATTTTTTTAAAATCTTAATTTAGGAAAGATTTTGCTTTTTGGGTCCTATTTTATGATTCAAAGAAAAAATTTAAAACTATAAAGGTCGTTCCAAACCAATTTTAATATAATAATTTTGATTAATAAAAAATCATTCACGACTTTCTGGCTGCGAAAAGCAAAATAATTATATTTTGCGATAAATTTTAATCCAACACTCATAACGTCGTTTATGTTTTTATAAACCAAATCATTCAATTATGATTATTTATTTGTATCGTAATTTACCTATTCTTAACTTAAAGTGAATATATTTCCCATTAATATTCCCATTAATATTAAATTCTTAAAGTTCTAATATTACTTATTTGAATTCAAAAATTTAATTATTAATTTCTATTGTTCGATGAATTATTACAGTTTCATTCAATGCATTTTACCTTTTTATGTAAAATTTTGAATTTTAGTTACTTATTACATTAGTATAATTTTATATTATATTGATTGCTATGAATGAAGAATGCAGCTATTATTGTTGTAGTCAGGCAAATAAAATTTTCAGCTGAAGGCATTTTCAAAATCTTTATATGTTATGTGAATTTAATGTTGTAAATTTTGTTTTAATGTTATAAATAATGTTTTGAATAGTTGTTACTAGTTATTTGTTGTATATAATTTAGCCATAGATACAATAGCTTTTTATATTCATATTCGAAAACAATACAATTATATACATAAGTAATATTGAACTTTTCCAGCGCAAAACAAATAATAAAAGTTTGAATATTTAAAAACGAAGTTTTCGTTTATTGTTGAAGCACAATGAGTTAATTTTATTTTGTTTTAAAAATTTATTAATGGTACTTTTAATGGAATTTCTCTCATATATAAATTTTAAAATATCCCACACACAAAAACATTAAAAAAAAAATATATAACATAAATTAATTTTTTTCTTTTTTTTTTTTAATTTTCATTTTGGAAAATTCTTTTCTAGCGAAATGATATAAAATCATAATTTTCATTTTTTTTTGCGAAATTGTTTGTGTCAAATCTTTGAGGGAAAAATAATTTCTGGTGACGAAAATAGAATAAAAAATTCCCCTCTGAGGCCAATTTATGCTAGAGTGAAAAAAAAATTATTAAACTGGTATTGTCGTCATAAGGAAATTTTTCCCGTGATAATTGAAGTTAAAGACCATTTAAAAAAAAAAGAAAATTAATTAATAAATTTTATAAAAACTTTTTATTTGTAAACTTTTTTGAAGAAAAATAAATAATTGACTATTAGAGTGAACAAAGTTTTGGTTTTAATTGTCGATAGACATTTTTTTGTCAATGTTATGAAACATTGTGGGAAAACTGTGCGGAATAAAAACACGAATATTTATCCTGAAAACATAACAACCTGTATCTGCTTGGGAATTAAAAAAAAAAATGAAACACTCAAAATATGTTTTCTTAAGCTAAATGTAATACATAATTGATTTTTTTTTAATTCCTTCCTAATAATATCTTAAATTTGTTTAATTAATATTAAATACTTTCCAATTATGAAATCTAAAAATTTTGTTAAAAATCACTCTTTTATTACATTGGTTCATAAATTAAGTGCATAATGATTTTTTAGAATTATAATTAATGTTGTATTAAGTATTGAAAAAGGCGACAAATAATTTTTGTTTAGGTGTGGATATTTTTTTTATTGTAGAACATTTTTATATTTAGTCACTCAAGGCTAAATAGTTTGGTTTTTCCAGAGATTTTATTTTTAAATTTGTACTTATACAAAAAAAAAAAAAGTAAAATATATGCCTCATTTCTCAACTCTTTTCAACCGCCACTTATGACTTCAACCCGAAACTCATAAAGTTTAAATATAAACATATTAATTTTACATAAATTATTTTAATTTGATATCACATTATTTCCAAAAAAAAACCCATCAATATTCGGTATTAATTTAAATTATATATGTAGAGTAGAATATCTTTAATAATACCTTTAATGACAGAAAGACAGAAATAATCCTTTACCATCATGTGTTTTGAATGAATCTACGCGTTAGGTTTAAAATGATCATGAAATAAATCTCACAGATAATTAATAATCTGTATGTAAATCCTTGATTTATGTTTAATTCTATACTGATATATCATAAAACATTAGTTTTTTTTTTTTAGAAGATTTAAAGTTTAATTTATTAAGTTTTTTTTATTTTTTTTCCTTAATTTTCACATAAACTTAAATTAATTTTTCATTTCTAAATTTATGATTGTCTGATTATTTATAATTTATAATTTAATTTCAAAAACAAATTGAGTGAACATAAATTTATCATTTTAATAACAACACAAAATATTTTTTTTTTATAAGTAGGATCCAAAAAAAAATATTTTTGATGAAAAGCTTCTTAATTACAACCATCTTTAACAATATTTGTGTTGTTTGATTTTAAACTTTAAATAAAATTACTTGTTTTAATGTTACTGCCAATAAAAATACATAAGGTTTGCTCATTAGCTTTAAAATTGAAGTTAGGGTGTTTTATTTTTTATTTCATTCTAAAATAGTTACTTATTATTATTATTATTATATTTTATTTCAGCTATCATGATATTACAGAAAACTTACAATATTTATAATTTGTTATGATATTGAATTTATTAAACATGTTTACTTAAGGAAATGCTGACTAAAAACCTTAATTTGAGGAACTCAAACCTAATTACTTACTACTAAAATAGTTACTTAATTATATGAAAAAATATTCAATCATTGTTATCTTCTCTACCGTTCTCCGATTTGGTAACACAGTTAATTAACTTGAAATGAAATAATAATTTACTCTCTGAACAAACTCGATTTCCAAGTTGTCTGTATTATGAATCTCCAGCAAAAATAAAATCCAAATAATACCCAACTAAATTTCTAGCTCTTAAACACTAAATTAAAACTTGAATACGATTAATTAATCTTTTTTTTTTTTAATAGATTTCCAAAAAAAAAAAAATTTAATTTATATATGTATTGTTCATAAACATAATTTATAAGATGTATTTTACGTGAAAAAAACATTTGTAAACATAAAACTAAAAATAAAAATTATAAATTTATTTAAAATTTGAATATTTTTGAAACAAACATTTTAGGAGAAAATATTGGTATTAGGGTAAAAAGGTAAACTTTTATTATGTCATATTTAATTTTTATGCAGCCCAGCCCCATTTTTTAATTATTTATTTTTTTTTAATTTTTTTTTTTTTTTCACAAACAGGCTCTTACTTTAATTTAAAAGCATAATTAGTGCAAAAATAATTATTTATAGAAAAAAATATAAATAAGTAATTAAAATAAAAAGTCTTTATGTTAACTAATGCTTAGTCAGTGTAAAATTTAATATATTTTTTCCCTCCAAAAAAAAAAAAAAAATTAATAAATAAAATTATGATAAATTAGTTTTAAATTCTTGCTACATTAACGTTATTTAAAAATTTTTATTTTTAAACTTTTTTGAAAGTACATAAAATAGAAAATTTTCAATATTTTTATGACATCAAACGAACAGAATTTTAATTCAGTTTTATTTTATTTTCTAATCTTATTTAAAATATTAAAAATATAAAAAATTGAATGGATTAACAAGTTAGCACTTAATGTGAAGCAATGATTCAAAGCAATTTTGTTTATGGTTTTTCGAAATTAAAAAAATTAAAGAAACAAAGCGGTCTTAGAAATCGAGTATGATAATCGTCTAATACTCTGGATCAAAATTGTAATCAATAATGGATAATTGGATAAATTGTTTCCTTATGAAAATAATGTATATGTTTAAATGTTAAATCTTTAAAATATATAAAACATAAAAGATGATCTGAAAATTATTTCATTATATGTAAAGTTGAATCAAATCATAATATTTTTTTCTGTTTGCATTTTTTTGTTTTTGTTTTTGTTGATTAACAATTTATTTTTGTAAGAATATTAAAAAAAAAATAAAATTAAATAAATATTTTGTAAGAATTCTTTTATTTATAAATATTCTTTTAAAAATACATATTTTTGATTTTCTGAATCATTTAAAAATATTTTCTACATTCTAAATTTATATAAAATTATTATATTTTTAAATTTAATTTTTATGATACCTATTATAATGTTTTGATTTTATTACATTTTTTTTTAAACATTTTTTTTTTATTTATTTTTTATTAAGATTTATACTCATTGTGTATGGAATAATTTTTCTTTCTGCATCATTATATGTCATTTTATGATTTGCGTATCCACAGATATTATTTATCAACTTTTTTCTGGCGCAAAAATTAAAATTATTTTAGATAAAAGATTGAAATAAAAAGATCAAGGTGAATTTTGGTTGTTTTTTTTACACACTTTTGGAAAATATCTTGACAATATAAATTTATATATTTTTAATTTGTATTAATTTTAATACTTATTATTAATAGTAAAAATTATGCGATTGAACTTGAACATATGAATCCTGATTTAGTCGAGAAAAAAAACTTAATCAAGGAAAAATATGTATCATGTTCACATAAATTAAATTATTAGCAATTATATCATTATATTTTGTTTCGCTATATTCTCTGTAATCTCTAGTATAACAAATTGCAGTTTGAATAGTTTATTTTCGAAGAATTACTTATTTTTATTAATAAATTCTTAAATATTTCAACTAAGCAGATTTAATTCTAAAAAGAAATAAATTTAATTCGCTAAACGTCTTAGCAAAAATAATGTAATTTATTTATATGACCATTACAATAAAAAATAAAATAAATAGATATAGTAAATGTATAAGGGTCACAAAACATTAATTAAAACCAGCAGCAGAAGAAAAATAAAGTTTTTTTTTTTGCATTTAATTTATATTCTTTTGCCTACTTTTTATTTTAACAATTTAAGGAAAATAATTACAGCACCACGACTACGATATATTTACGCTCATAAATTGTCTAATTAGTGAATATTTTTGCGTAAGGTTTAATGTTCTGCATTCACATAGATTTATGTATGAACCTATGTATATTTCAAAACAAGTATCATATAAAAATAAGTTTATTTTTATATCAAATTATTAACCTTGAACTTCTGTTGAAACATTATGACTATGATTCGGCATAAATTACACGAATTATGTTTTCATAGAAATAATTATAAAAATTGTTTTAATTATAAGTTGTTGAAAACTTAATTTATTTTATCGTAACCATACATCTAAAAAGCCTTTTCAATTACACTTTCAAAATATTTTTTGTTATATAGTTTTCTATTTTATTTTAGTTATTGCAGTAAGTACATTTATATTAATTATTATGCATATACATTTTAGTTTATACATAATGTGTTTGAAACTTTGACGAAAAATCTAAGTTTTCAATAATTAATAAAAATGACTTGAGTGATAACCTTCATCGAACATGTCGCTTATATCTTTACATTGTCCAAGTATACCTTGAGAAATAGATACATTGAACTTCAACATTTTAGTACTGAAAATATTAATATAAAGTTTTTAATTGAAGTAAAGCAACGTTATTATTTTTTTATTTTATTTTTTTTTTTATTTTATTTTTTTTTTATTTTATTTTTTTTTTATTTTATTTTATTTTTTTTTTATTTTATTTTATTATTTTTAAAGATTATTTTCTTTGTCTGTGCAAATAGGTATTGTCCTATATAAGAAAAAAAACATAAATAAATAAAAGGTTTTTTATATATTCTTTTTAATTGCAGAGAAATTATAAACTTGTTCGAAAAAGAATTTGAGAATTAGATTTTCGAACAAGTATTTCAATTCACTATGAATTCGGTACCAAACCTATAAATTAATTTTTTTTATGGTTTAATAAATTATACAACAATTTGTTTTAATATCTTAAAAATATATTTATATATTTTAACATTATCATCAATCTAATAATATTATTTTAGCATAAGACATCTAGTTCTTAATATACGTGTATATTTTTTAATGACATTAAATTTTTATTTTTTGGGATACATCAGTCTCAACTCGTGTGGGTTTTTTTTTTCCATCAAATTTAAGTTTAAGGATACACGTTTTGTGTTCAATCCTTTAAAATATTAAATTTTCAAAAAATAAAGTTTTATGAAAAAGGTTTACCTTTATTTAATCTCTAAGTAAGAAAACAAAAATTTATTTTAGTTGCTGACCCATGTACATGTCTTTATCAGTAAGTGAAAGTGACTAACTTTGGATAAGGTGTTTGTTTCCCTTTTTTCTATTATAATAAATAGTTCAAATGAATTTTTATACTGAAATAAAAAATCTATTAAAAACATTTTCTTTATAAATATTTTTTTAAAAATTATTTATAACTAAAAGGCGAATTTGTAATATCCATATTGTGTATCATTAATGTAGGTGTATGTGAATCATTAATATCTTTCGACTTATTTATTTGCAGCTGAAGTAAAAATGCCAAGTGGTAAAATTGACAAACCTTCTATTGAAGATAACCGTGATGGTACTGTGTCCGTCAAGTATGATCCAAAAGAAGAAGGAACTCATGAGTTGAGCGTTAAATACAATGGAGAGAGCGTTCAAGGTAAACAAAAAATCTATTTAAAATTAATTAATAATTCGGTATATGTTTAATAATTGATTAAAACTTTTGATTTTCAAACTACATTATGTAAAATGTTTCGTATTAGAATAACGAATCATATATAATATACAATTTCAGATGCGTATCTCCAAATTCCTATTGGAATTGACATTATTATACTAACTAGTCAACATACTATTTATTTGATTAATCAAGAATATAACAACAGATTCTTGCTTTAATTCTTGGTAGAACGGTTTAATCAAGTTAAACAAAAACTTGTGTATTGTCTTACAATTTAATTTCCTAATTTTTATTTAAAATTTACAAAGTATACCTATTTTTTTTTTATAAAAATCACAACTTTGCGTATTCGATCAGCTTTATTAAATTAAAATTAAATTTGCTACAGATCGGAATTTCTATATCCTTTCTGCGACGGAAATGTGTATCAGATGTTAATAGTGAAATTCGTGCAATTTTATACACTATTAAACTATTTTACGTATTAAGTATATATTCCACATTATCAACTTCGGCTGCATGCTTATTTATGTGTTTGAATAATTTAAATGGACTTTAAAATTATTAAAATATTTAGATCAACTAATTAACTAATTAAAAAATACAAGATTATTGTAAAATTAAATCTAAATAAATGTTAATATTGAAATAAATTCTGTTATTGATTTAATTCTAATTTTATTCATATTTCATTCTTAAGGATCCCCATTTAAATTCCATGTCGATTCAATCGCATCTGGTTATGTAACTGCTTGGGGTCCTGGCTTGACACATGGTATTAGTGGAGAACCATGTAATTTTATCATTTCAACTAAGGGCGCTGGTGCTGGTGGATTATCATTAGCCGTTGAAGGTCCAAGTAAAGCTGATGTAAGTATATTTTTCTGTACTAAATTTTCTTAAGTCAAAGGAATTTCATAAACTTAAATAACTGATGTGTAAATCAGAATTTGAAACAATTTAACGATTTACTTAGATATGCCACTCGACCAGACTTTTTCAAAGAAAATTGTGTCAGTTCAAAGGCATTTTTTAAAATTTTGGATTCCAATACAAAATAAACGAGATATGTTAGCGAATCTTTAATTTAACTAAAAAACTCTACAAAAATTAAAATATTAAAATGTTCAACGTAATTCAAAAGATTAATGTAGAATTGCAATACTTAAATTCACAATATATTTGCATATATTTTTTTTTATTTAATTTAAGTTAATTGTAAATTGTTTGAACTAAGCAATTAAATAAAAATTATTCAGATGTAAAAAAACGTTAGATAATATTGAATATCTAGCACCTATTGATGTAAATTTAAAACGTGTATAAGTAGAATTTTTTTTCTTTCAATTTGTTTTCAATACTTTTCTAAACAAATTTTTTTATTCGAAAAAACTTTATTAGAATTTTCTTTTTTGGGTTTAGATTTCTTATCAAGATAATAAAGATGGAACTGTAACCGTAACGTATCTACCAACAGCACCCGGAGAATATAAAATTTCTGTTCGATTCGGTGATAAAAATATTAAGGGATCACCATTTTGCGCCAAAATAACAGGTGAAGGAAGAAAACGTAATCAAATATCTGTAGGTTCATGTTCTGAAGTTACATTACCTGGTAAAATTACTGATGATGATTTAAGACAACTTAACGCATACATTCAGGTAAGCAGTTTTAAATCAATATTGTTTGATTGTTTGTAATCTTTGCATATTAAAATTTAATTAGGCACCAAGTGGATTAGAAGAACCATGTTTTTTGAAAAGAATGCCTAGCGGTAACATCGGCATTTCTTTCACACCAAGAGAAATCGGTGAGCATCAGGTGTCAGTTAAACGTGTTGGTAAGCACATAGCCAATTCTCCATTCAAGGTTAATGTAATGGAACGCGAAGTGGGTGATGCCAAAAAAGTTAAAGTTGGCGGTAAAGGTTTGCAAGAAGGTAAAACGCAAATTCAAAATCAGTTCAGTGTCGATACCCGTAATGCAGGTTTTGGTGGTCTTTCACTATCTATTGAGGGTCCTAGCAAAGCCGAAATCGTTTGCAATGACAAGGAAGATGGAACCCTAAATATTTCTTACAAACCAACCGAACCTGGTTATTATATTGTTAACTTAAAATTTGCTGATCATCATGTTGAAGGATCACCATTTACAGTTAAAGTAACTGGTGAAGGTTCAAATCGTCAACGTGAAAAAATTCAACGTCAACGTGAAGCTGTACCAGTTACTGAAGTTGGCAGTAAATGTAAATTAACATTTAAAATGCCTGGAATTACTTCATTTGATTTGAGTGCACAAGTAACATCGCCTGGAAATATTACAGAGGACGCAGAAATTCAAGAAGTTGAAGACGGTTTATATGGCGTTCATTTTGTTCCAAAAGAATTAGGAATTCACACTGTATCAGTTCGCTATAAGGATATGCATATTCCTGGATCCCCATTCCAATTTACTGTTGGTCCACTCCGTGATTTTGGCTCTCATTTAGTTAAAGCTGGTGGTTTTGGTCTCGAACGTGGTGAAGTGGGAGTTCCATGCGAGTTCAACGTTTGGACTCGTGAGGCTGGTGGTGGTTCTTTAGCTATATCTGTTGAAGGACCAAGTAAAGCTGATATTCAATTCAAGGATCGTAAAGATGGTTCTTGTGATGTTTCTTACCTTGTAACACAATCCGGTGAATACCGTATTGGAATAAAATTCAATGATCAGCATATTCCCGACTCACCATTCAAAGTATACATATCGCCAGCCGTTGGAGACTCTCACAAATTGGAAGTTCAGCAATTCCCACAAGGTGCCATTCAAGCTGATGCTCCATCGCAATTTTTAGTACGTAAAAATTACGCAAAGGGTGAGTTAGACGCCAAAATAGTTGCTCCCTCAGGAACAGAGGACGATTGTTTCATTCAGTTAATAGATCCAGAAATGTATTCAGTACGTTTTTATCCACGTGAAAACGGCATCCACGCAATCCATGTTAAATTCAACGGAGTCCATATTCCTGGCTCCCCGTTTAAAATTAAAGTTGGTAAAGATGTTGCTGATCCAGCTGCAGTTCATGTTTCTGGCACTGGTTTGGAAGACGTTAAAACAGGTCACAAAGCAGATTTCATAATCAATACTTGTAATTCTGGTCAAGGTACTTTGTCTGTCACTATGGATGGTCCTTCGAAAGTAGCAATGGATTGTACCGAAGTTGATGATGGTTATAAAGTAAGATACACACCACTTTTGCCTGGTGACTATTATGCCTCAATCAAATATAACAATTGTCATATTGTTGGATCACCATTTAAAATTACTTGTCGAGGTAAGTTTTTCTTTGAAATCAATTTTCTAAAAATGATCAACTTTGCAAAATATTTTTTATTTTTTTTTTCAGGTGACAAATTGGCTGATGAAGGTTCTCAAGAAACTTCTTCAGTAATTGTTGAAACTGTTTCTAAAGTTGCCAAAGGTGGTAAAAATATTGGTGTACACTTGCCAACATTTAAATCAGATGCATCCAAGGTATCTTCTAAAGGCATGGGTCTCAAGAAAGCTTATGTAGGAAAACAAAATCAATTGACAATCTGTGCAACTGATGCAGGTAAAAAAAAAGTTCTAAGAAAAAACTCAAATTTATAATATTACGTTAAATAATAATTTTTTTTTATATACTACTCGTATTTCAGGAAATAATATTCTATTTATTGGAATTTATGGGCCGAAAGGACCGTGCGAAGATATTTTAATTAAGCATACAGGACGTAACAACTATGCTGTCAATTATGTAGTACGCGATCGTGGTGAATATATTCTATTTGTGAAATGGGGAGACGATCATATTCCTGGATCACCATTCAAAATTGAAGTTTAAAAAAAAAAATCAAATAGAACATTGAATAAATGGTTTTTCAACTTAATAAAATTTAAAATATAATAAATGTTATTTAAAAATAATATTAATTTATGAAATAAATTAAATATTGCCATTTTAATTTTTTCGATTAAAATTAAAAAAATAAATTCACTTAAAATTTTTTTATATAATATCCCATGTATTTTACACGCAATTTTAAAATTATTGAAAACCTTTCCAAATTTTGTTAATTTAATTGAAAACAAAAATAATACAATTGAAATGTATTGTACATAAAAGAATAAAAATTTTGTTTTAATTAATCTTTAATTAAAAAGTAAATAAAATTTAAGTTTTATTACGGCAGAAGTATTACGAGTGAATCAATATTAGATGTAATAATGGAGTTTGCTGAAATTTATTTAATTGATAAAAAACAAATTCACTCGCTTCCAGTGTTATTAAAAAATTTTCTAATACCGAAATTGATTCCCGAATAATAATTCAGCCTGATTATTGTTAAAATTTGCCATTTACATTAATTAAAAATTTTTTTTATTTTGTTATTTTAATATTTTCTTTGGTCGTAAATTGCACAATTATTTTAAATAAATTATTATTATTATTATTCTACTTATTTTTCTTTAAATTTTAAACTCTCAATTTTATTAATTTTTTTTTTTCTCTATTTTTAAAATATTATCTAAAGTTAAAGTAATAAAATCCTAACGTTGCAGGCACGCAACAAGGAAAAACGTTTTTTTTAATTTCCTTTAAAAAAAAATTAATACATTTACAAACATACATACATTTGTTTCACAAGAAAGATTTTTAATTAATAACGATATTTTTCAAGTAAATATTTTTATGTTATCATTTTTATTATTATTATTATTATTATGATTATTATTATTATTATTTTGAATACAAAAAAAAATTTTATTAAATATAATTACAAAAAAAAAAAATTTTTTTTTTTTTAAATTCTGTTAATGGTATTTTAGATGAAAAATATATTAAGCCCACCAACGACATAAATATCATGCCGTCTTTTATAAAACAGAATCTCAAAGGGATGAGAATCATACCCAAAAAATGTGTATGAAATTGATTTGTAAAAAGGAGTTAAAGCAAATTGTTATTCAATGCAGTCGATTTTTTTTTCGCACAGGGATCATGCGTCTATAGATGAAGATAAAGAAATAGAGAAAAAGTACATTTTGAAAAAAAACCGACATGAGTCCTTTTCGAATTTAGTGATCAAATTATGTTTTTTTTGGGTTTAATCCTATTTTGCAGACCAATCTTTAAGTTAACTGTATAGGAATTTTCAAACAGTTTCTTTCATTTGTTATAATTTTAGTGCCTATATGAGATGCTTTGAAAGTATTAGTTTTTATTTTTTGTAAAGGGCTTGAAATTTATGACGGTGTTGATTAGGCATGGTAATGCTAGATCAAAATATAGAGTTCATTTAAAATCAATTCAACAATATGCATGTAAGTATCTAGTAAGTATCTAATATGTATCTAGGTACATATACATTATGTGTGAAAGAAAATCGTAAAATTAAATAAACCGAAACTTTTATAAAAATCTATCTATAGCAGATAAATGATGAATTTGGATAATTTTTTAAATCAAATTTCCAAAAAAATGTTGACTGCTCTACGTAAATTTAACTCTATTATCAACTTGTATTTACTTACATTAAAACATTATGTATCTCTAACTAACTACAATAATGTTTACATTTGTGTTTTACAAAAATAAGAACATACAATATTTAAAAATAAACTTTTTTTTTATCCAGAGGGTTGACATTTGCAATTGATTTATCATTTAACGTTAAAAGTGAATAATTCATGTATCCCACCACCATCACCAACTATAAGATAAAAAAAAAAGAATTGCACAAAAAAATATATCCAAATAACCATAAATTATTCATGTTGTAATTTTTCTAATGATATTCAAATTTTTTTTTATTCATGAAAAATTTAGGACATTTTCCAGTATTCTTCTTTAATACCACCTAACAAATTAGTTAGAAATAAAAAAGAGGAAAAAGCAAGATAAAAAGTAAGTGATAATGCTTGTTTTGCAACCAAAAAAAATATTTTTATTTTTTCTTTATTAACATAACAGTGTGTTCAAAACAAATATACATAAATTTTCTTTGGAATATGAAAAGGTAAATAATTTTTCAGATTCGCTATACCTAATAATGTTTTGATAATAAAAAAAAAAAAATTTATTACAATCCCATATTTAAATTATAATTTTTTATGTTGGGAATTAGAATTATGAACTATTGGCGTTAATTTAATGTTTGAAGATCTTTTAAATTTTTTGACATTAGTGGTCTAAAAAATTTTTACAAATAATAAATAATAAGCAATATGAATAAATAAATAATCTAAAAAAACAAATTTAAAGAACATTATGCACAGTATATGAAGCCCGTTTTCAGCATTTCGATTTAAGATACTTCAATTTCCAGATACATTGGTCACGATCAGGAGCTGAACATATTTTTTAGATTCTTTCAATATCATGATGCCAATACCATTCACAATACAAAAATAACAATTTTATTGAAACTCAGACCCTTGCTCGAATCCTTGAGCTGTGGCTATTTTTTAAGCTCCTTGAATCGACATTTATCTACCCACGTACTAATTTTCATAAGAATCCATTTTAACTGTATAAGTTTTAAAATTTATGTGAAAATTATTTACACCGCATTTTGTTTCAAAGCCTCTGAGTCCGAAACCCGAAATGATAGTATCCCAACTTTTTTTTCCCAATCTGATTCTTCCAAACCTTTTGGTATCTCTACGCACCAGAAAGAATTTTTTTAATTTTTTTTTTTCAATCAAGATGTCATTATTTTGTTTGTAAATTTTTTTTAGATTCTTGATTAAAGTGTTTTTTCACTTGCAAATCATTGAAATTTTCCCCTTTTTTTGTTCAATTATTTCAATAATGCCAAAGTTGCAGTCCTTTCCTAATTCTGCAGTACGCTAATCCTGTAATAGTGCATTACGAGCCACATGCAAATAACGACTGATTCATAAAACAAGTTTATGAATAAAATAGACTGTTTATAGACTGAATATGAAGAATTCTAAGTTCTCAAAAAACAAATTTTTGTTCTTTTCGAACATTTTTTCAATCGAAATAGAAAAATCCCAAAGCAAAGAATCTCTTTGCTGATTAATTTTTTATTATCTTTAACGAATCACAACAAAAAAAAATTATTCAACTTTTAGAGAGTTATTATTCTATTATTTTATACAAAGTAAATCCCTTTAGAAGTATCTTTGTTTTTTCGTTTCATTCTTTTTGTAGTTACTTTATATTTTTTTGCACTTATGAAAAATGAATAACTTTTTTTAGTACAATTTGTGCATAAAGGAAAAGGAAATGTATGAAAGAAAAGTTAATAACAAAATGTAAGAAAAATGAAATTGTTTATAATTTTTCTTGAATACAAAATTTTCTGTTTGAGTTAATAAATTAAATTAAATTACAGAAAATATTAAAGGATTTTAAAAGTATTCAAAGATAATATTGAAAAATCAGCAAGTGTCATTATTTGATAATGCTCCTTTTATATGACGAATTATGTTTTATTTTTCATTCATTTCAAATTGCATTTTTTGTATTAAAAACTCATTTAATTAACTCTAAAAGTATTTTGAATTAAAAAAAAAAAATTTAGTACATTATTTTAATAAAATATTTATGCTTTGATTTTACAGAAGCTTTTTAATAAAAATTCTGTATCTACATTTTTTCTTTCACTCAAAGAGTTTTTCAAGGCTGAAAATTACACATACAATTTACGATTGAAAATCACATAATAATATTAACAATATAATTCATATGAATTTTAATGTATAGATTTGGAGTTTTTAAAATTATATATAAACTGACAATATTGTCCGTATTGTTCGTTTTTTTTTTAGATGTTTTCACTTTTCAGATATATTTCTTAAAAGTAAATTATTATGTTTAGCCAAAGAGCCATACAAATAGAAAATTTCTAAAAATTAAAATATACATCAGTTTTTTTTTTTCTGCACACATAAGATTACTTTTTGTACTACTTTATAGAACAGACATACATATAATTAAAAAACGATTTATATATATAATATAATAATAATAATGGTGTACAGTACAGGAAGCATGCAATTAGTGATACAACGTTTATATGTTTATATGATTTATTTATTTACTATTATTTTATATGATTTACTTATTTATGCTAAAATGATGTTACAAACAAGGATCATAATTAAGACATAATTTCTTAATAAAAAAACGATTGTTACACATCTAGATATTTTTCTAATTATAAAAAATATACATATTTATAATGTATTATTTTTATTCTAAGAATATTTTACAGCATCTGCTTTCGAGATAATATAAAAAAATAATGAAGGAAGAAAATATAATTATACATAATTGTAACAATATAAAACACTCATGTCATTCATATATAACTAGTTCTGAATTCATCAACATTATAGTGGAAAAAACATTCTTATTACCACTTTATCTACTGAATAAACTTTGTATTACCTTTTTGTTTTCTTTTAATTTTCAACTTGATGTGTAGATTTTAAGGAATTTTAAACAAGATATTTGTGGTTCTTAATTGGTAAATATATGGAAAATTTTTTCCCTTGTAACAAAAAATATATTATGTAGATAAATACCTTAAAAAATGTTAATTATTTTAGTTAGACGTTTATTACAGGAATTAAAAACTTTTGTGTCAAGAAGTAAATGGATATTTAAACTTTGACACGTCATGTTGATAGATCACAAAACTTTAGGTCTAAGAAGAAACTAGATTACTTTTTAATGTTCACCATAAGTTTATTATTTAGTTATTTACGTACAATATATTATACAATATAAGATATAGTATAATGTATGCAATACCTTTTAACACTCTATTAGTCTACATTTATAAGTAAAAATGCTTTTAAATTTGTTCTAAGAGTTTTTCATCGAAAATTGGACAAATTGATTTTTGCATTATTGACACACAATGGTACCGTAAAAACCGTTTTTCTATGTTATTTTTTCATTTATATTTAAGCAAATTTACTGAAAATGAAGATATTAATTTTATCTATTTTTCGTAAAAAGAATTTTTTAAAAATACTTTCAAATAATTAAGAAAATTGAATTTATTTTTTTTTGATATCTGAAAAATTTCATTACTACACAAAATTATTTTTTGTTTCTTTTTCATTACGTTTCCTACCTATCATAATATTTTTTTACGATACCTTTTCCTGTCAAAAAAATTGTTTTTGTTTTTTTTTTATATTTTATGCAGTTGATTTTTTACTTTCAGATTAAATTAGCTGTGAATAGGTTTCCGGAACATTCCTCCAAAAATTACTTTACTGTGGAAGCTATAAACAACGCATTAAAACCAAAGTTTTTCTTTATTTTGTTCACAATTTTCTTTGAAATTGTTTTATTCATATGAAAATTTAGGAGGAGTGTGTACATTTTTTTTTAAATTTTACTTTAACTTTATTCAATATTGAAAAACAAAATGATGAAATGATTTACAAAAAACAATAATGGAAGCTTCGCATTAGATTTGTGTTATAAATTACTGCTAATTGAATTTTAATATGATTTTTTTTACTGTTGCCTATCCTATCTCGATTATTATTGCTGAGCCTCGGTTTATTTGAACCTTGCACGCATCTTCCTGTTTTAACAGCCATAACTTTTGAATTACTCTTAAGCAACTATTTAAAAGTTGAGTAAATATATTTATGCCTCTTTAAAAAACCAAAAGAACACAAACCTTATCACTACGCAATATTAAATATGCTTAATATGCTAAATGTATACTTAATATAGAGGAGTACATTTTTCACTCTGTGTAAAAATGAGCCTGTACTTTAAATTACAAAAATATTTGAAACTTAAGATAATGATAGTACGGCATGGAATCCTACATTTCGGGCTGCTTAATAATTAATGCAAATAAATTCAAAAAAAATTATTATTTTTAGCTAGAAAATCATATATTTTCATTTTTAAAAAAATTATAAGGAATATTAAAAGTATAATCCCTAATTATGTATTTAATATAATATGGTTTCAAAAAAAATTTTACTTGTGACTTTTAAAAAGGGATCATAATTTCCAAGATTTTTTTTTTTCATGCCACCTGTCTATGTGTTTTTTGCTGCCAAATTTGTATTGATTATGGTTTAAAAAATCTTCTTAAAAAGTACACAATATTTATTTAAATTAAATTTTTATATATTCTACCTACATCTTTCGCCGAATATTTAATGAAAAATATAAATCTTTTCACAATTTTAATAAATTGAACTTAAGAAAATGAAACATGCCAAAAGTAAGTATAGGTATAAAAATAAATAACTTAAAAATAATGAAATCTCTTTAACGCAACCCCAAATATTAAATAATCAGAGGTTATATATGTATTACATACCTACATATTTACTTTTTTAAATATTATACTTTAATATCTTTATTTTACAAAATATTATGTTTATTGAAATTTTAATTCAAAAAAAATTAATTTTAATCACTTTTTTGTTTTTAATTTTTGTTAATTTTCTGAAATTTTTCAAAATTGGAACATCATTAAGATTAAAAAATTCACAAGTTATTTATGAATTATTTTATTAAATAAGGCATAATCATTTCAATAATATATTGTTATTGGAAATCAATAATTTATTATTTTTGGATAATTTTAGATATGGCAATAATATTACAAATCGAAATATTTCATTAATTTAACTAATTTGATTCAAATTTTGATCATAAAAAAGCAATCTTACGTTTGTTATTCTAAGATTTATGAAGTCAAACTTCTAATATAAATGTACAACTATTGTACGTGAACATATTATTCAAGTTTATGATACAGAAATCAGTGTCCTAAAAATAATCGTTACCATCACCTTTTTCAATTTTCAGGAACATTTTTTTTTCCCAGAAAACCAAAATTAGTTGTTGGTTAAGTCGGTATATCACTGCAGTGTTTTTATCAATTTCTGTTTATAGTGTTTATTTTCTTATCTTAATATCTTTTACATAAAAAATGACACTTAATAATTTTTATAATGGTAGGTATTGGTACATCATGAACAAAAAGATATTTAAATTAAAAATAAGCAGTAATCCAGTGAAATTTAGGGAATTTGTTTAAGTTGTATTTATACGGTTGGGATATTATATCTTTATACGATAGTCGCAAATTTGAATTTATTTATTAATCCTTATAGTTGCAAGACTTTATTTATTTTTTTTATTATGTTATTGTCTTCCAACATGTTGAAAGTTTCGATACAGATGTACTCACTAAATTGAAAAACTTTCTCAAAAAATCTTTCAACATTACTACACACTACTCAACTTTCTGTAAACTTAGGCAGTTTTAGAAAATTTAAAATTGATTTGTTGTTTTTCAACCAGGTTTAAAAACTTGTTAAAAAACAGTTTCAACTACGCTACAAATAATTGTATTTAAGGTTGGCCAACTTAAGTTGGATAAATATTCAACTCGCCTGCATCAGATTTGTCAAAATCATATTTTGAAAACAATATAACATTATAACTGATGTTGCTGTAGTTATAGTAAAATTGAAAATTTTCTTTTTTTTTTAGAATTAAGTTTCTTGTAGTCGTTTAAGTTAAACGAAATAAATAAATAAAAAAACATAGTGGTACAGTGGTAGACGATTCTGTTCATGTTTTATAAACATTATTATACTACTAAAGGTTCCGGCTGATCAAAATAATTTTTATTAAAATGTGAAATAAATCATAAAGAAGTGAAAAGATTTTTTCCTCACCAAACTCATAAATTAAATTAAAGTTTATTCAAAATGTTATGAAAATGATAAAAAGATTTATTATAAGTTTAACATCATAAATTTGAATACATTTTAAGAAAAAAAATAAAAATGTGTAACAAAATATTTAACTTAAATTCATTATGAACTTTTTCATGTGCGAAAAAGGTCGCAATATTTTATTTTATCGTGAAAAACTTTTAAATTTTCATCAACCTTATAATACGGAGAGGAGTTTGATAAAATGATGGAAAACTTAAAAATATTTTTAAATATCTTGGATTACAGAATTATATAATTTATATAATGTTTTATGACAATTTTTAAGCTAAGATTTATTGTGTTCAATATTTTGAAGTCCATAAGTAAAAAACATCAACCACATATATTATAAATATAACATATTAACAATATATTATAATTGAAACAAAATTAAAGTGTAAAACAATTTGAAAATTAGATTTCTAATACATATCACAACAAAAATATTTTTGCGAGGATTAATAAAAATTTTCTATTTTCTCTCGTGTGAATAATTTCTTAATAAATAAACCTAATATAAATTTATTTTTCTTATTAATTTAATTCAATTTTTGCGGATTTTCACATTCAAGTTATTTATTATTTGTTGTGTTAATATTGTGCTAAACACCTAAAACAATATTTTTTACTATAATCTAAATTTAGTGAATTTCTATATTTAAAAGTCACAACAATTTAAACATTGTATGTGTACTGTATATACTATATATACTTAAGTATACTGTATATACTTTATATAGGTGTATTAAATTAATTTAAGTAAATCTCTTGTGAATTTTCGTTGATTAAATTTTTGAAAATCTCTATATGTGAAGATTAAATGAATTTAAATTTTTTGGTACACATATCTGAATTACCAATTTAAAGGCGATAGTGATTTTGTAGAAATTTTAAAATTTTGTTAATATTGAAATTTAAGTTTTAAATATTTTTGATAAAAATTAATTCTCTGACGTTATTTTAAAATAATTTAAATGTAATTTATATTAAAATGACATTAATCTATTCATTGCCAATAAATTAAGGCTTATCATTAAATTTTAATAAATAATTAATGTATTTCCCAGATGCCCTTTTAATTAACCAATGTACATAAATATGTACACATGTATATGTATGAAATTAAAAAAAAAATAATAAAAATAATTTTTATTCAACATTTTATTTGAATTCATTAATTTATCAGATTTTATCATTGCCAAAAATTTACTTAAATTCATTAACTTAACAAATTTCTGAGTTATTGTAATATTGTGTATATTTACGTATATGTACATATATGTTGTATTGTATACATATATTTACATTCGTAAGTTCTCTTCGACATACTTGAATTATTTAAGGATCAATCTTTGTTCAAAGAATAATACATAGCTGAGTAAATTTATGAAATTTTTTTTATGACTTTTTGATTTAAATTAATTTTTGAAGTAACAGATATGACAAGAAAAATTGTTTATTTATGTACAAAATTCGCAGCACCTACCAAATTTTATTTATTACCTCACACATGAATGAGCTAAATTGTTAAAAAAAACATTTTAAGGAAATCCAAACAATAATTTTTCTTGTAGCTAACTTTAAAATTTATTATAATATTTAATAAAGCATAAAATGCAGTAAATATAATTTTAAAATGAATTTTTTTTATAGGAAATTTTCTTTAAATTTATGTTTAACATTATTGCAGCACCAGTAAATTATACATACAGTATATAGAATTTTTTTTTGTGAACATTTTTTGAAAATAAACAAAATTTATGAAGCACATTTACAAGTACCTAATTAAAAATAAAATAATATTTTTGCAGGAACTTTAACTACAATAGAGAAGATTTTTTAAAATTTATTTAAGAAAATCAAGTCTCTAACAAATTATAGTTTCAATTTCTAGATTATAATAAAAAATATTCTTCAACATTTTTATTTACAGAAACAAGATAATAAGATATTTCCTAATTTTTTCTTTGGAACATTTTTGAAATATATTCAGTTGAGAAACTTGTCAAAGTAATACATTATCAAAAAAAAAAGTTGTTGTTAAAATAATGTTTTTTCATATTTTTATGTATTTATTTGACATTTAAAAAAAATCGCTTAAATCCTTTGTCAAAAAAAATTAAATCTATGGAAATGAAAGTAAAAACACGAAACAAAAACTTAACTAAATTATAAAATGGAATAACTAACTAAAACCGTATATCTATACATTATGTACTTGTGTATGAAAAATAAATCATTTATGGAAAAAAGAATACATGTTATTTTATGTTTCATACATAGATTATATAAGTATGTGAATAAATAATATAATTAAGAAAATAAATTCTAAAGAAACATAAAAAAAATTATATTTTTATTTCTAAGATTTTTTTGATAAAAATTATGCAAATTCTATATAAATAAAATTTGTATATATTTACTATCATGACCGTGTACATTATTTACATAATTAATTTATAAATTATTGTTATTATTATTACTTAAGATTAACTATTTTCATTATTGTTATTCTTATTATTTCATATTTTATCATTTTGAACTTGTTGATAAAAGAAGAAAACAAATAATAAAACTAAATAAGTAATTTCAAGAAATTTATTATCGTAGATCATAAAAAATAATTCTCTGTCTTTATTTTAGAGAATTTATTTGTTTTATTGAGGCTTAAGAATTAATTTCTATATATAAAATTAGATAAAAAAAACACAATATATCTCTACTTATAATTTTATGAATAAAAAATAATAAAAAAATAAAAAAGTTTTCGTTTTGTGGTTTTTCTTATTCAAGATACTCAAACCTAATTTGAATTTTTGTTTTTTTTGTTCATAGAACTTTATCAACTGAAATTTCTAAAATTATATTTATTTTCTCTTAGTATAAAATGTCTATACATACATATTTTTATTTACATATACATTTCTTAACAGATTCCATTTTGCTTGCCAGAAAATTCTGTTCATCCCACGAACTGCGCAAGTTATAAATTTTATTATCCGAAATATTTAATTTTTGTGCAGAATGCAATTTTTTTTTGTAATTTTAAAAAAATTTGCGCAAATTTAATAGAAAAATATTTTTGGTGGGAAAAATATTTATAATTAAATTCTGGTATTTCACAAAAAAAAAAATAAAAAATACATTCTAACCATAACTTTTAAAAGGAAGGGATTTTAATATTTTATCAGGAAAAGTAAAAGTTAGAGAAAATAGTTTGTACATTATGTAGCTTATACATATATATATATACCATAATATACCAATTTAATGTTTTTATATTATTTTATTTTATGGTGTAATTTTTTTAACTTTTGACATATAGTGCTATTAAGTACAAAATGTATTAAAAAAAAAGTTAAATTTTGCAAAAAAAGAATATTTTTACTTAGGAACACATTTATAAATTATATACACATTTATAAATTATATGTAGGTAAATTGTGAATAATGTGAAAATTTTCAATTAACTGTACTATAATAGTGTTATATAGTCGACGCGAAGTAGTGTTTCTTAATAATTTCATGGTTGATTTATATGTTTTAAGAGATTAATATAATAACTTAATTCATTGTATAGCTTGTTCTGGTTCATGTATTCATTATTTACAAAAATTCTAATAGTTTTCATTATAAATTTCTTATATAGAAATTATTTACATTTGCTAGCAAAAATTGAAAATATAAATATAATATACAATAATGGAAATCTATCACATTGAAATTTTAATAATTTTCTTGTAGGAAGTTTGTTATCCTTACCCGATCAAAGAAAATTCAGATTATTTTCTCAAAAATTGCACAATATTGGATTAATACAAATACAATTTGTTTGCATGACAAACTATCTGTTTTCGTAACACTAATGTTTTTCTTAATTGTAAATATTGGTGTAAGCATAACAAATTACTTTTACTTTGAATGATTAATGTAAACAGTACACGCGATTCAAAAATTTAAATTTGCTATGATATTCGATAGAAGCTAGAAATTATAATTATGTGTTCCTAAATATTGAAACCTGAAAATTTCAATTTATAAAGACCTAGAATAAGTTTTAAGTAAAAGCATGATTTAAATTATGAATTTTAAAAGATAATATTACTTATAAATTTGATTAAAAAATTGAGATGATGGTGATAATATTGAAATGATAATTAACTTTCTTTATTAAGTATTACTATTATATACATAAAATTAATTTTAATGTAGGTATATACTTTTTATTTTAGATAATAATATATTTCATTATTTAATTTTTAATATTCTTCTGAATTTACCTACCGGAAGAAAAATATTAAAAAAAACCTGACTCGAATGTAAAAATCTATAGAAATTTCTCATTTTAGCTTTTTTATTTTAAAAATCTATATAATAATTTTATCTTTTCATTAAAATTTATTTGAATCTATCTATTATTTACGGATTAATAGGCACGTAACACTTAAACTACATAAAATAATAATAATATAAATTAATAATGGAAAAATAAAAAAATCATAAGATTAACAATCATCCTGAAGAACAGAGCTTCAATTTCGCACTACGAAAGTTATAATAAAAAAAAACAGGATTTGATCTTGAACTTCCTCTATACGAGGATTTAATAGCAATAACATACAATCATAAATTTAATAATTGGATACAATTCATATTTTCCTTTATAACATCATACAGACGAGCATGTAACTTATATATAGACGTCTAAATTTCAATATCTCTAAATCAATCAACTAACATTTATCAGCATAAGAAACCACAAGAGGCTGAAAATTTAACTTACGTAGCGCAAATCTTATGAAGTTTCTTTGTTAACACCTTCTAATCTTTTTATGCGAACATCATAATATCGTAACCAAAGTACAACCTCATATTCCAAACTGAACTTTTATAAATAACATTTTTTTATGTGTATTAATACAATTTCCAGGTGAATGATGGAAAAAGAAAATACTGTACATATAACGTTTCTAGGAAAAATATAATTCATTAGACTTGTAATAAACCCAAACCATTGAAAGTTAAATTGTAAAAAAAAAGAAGAAATGTAATAAAATAAAAAGGAACGA
Source organism: Hybos culiciformis (assembly GCA_964007475.1). Classification (NCBI taxonomy): domain Eukaryota; kingdom Metazoa; phylum Arthropoda; class Insecta; order Diptera; family Hybotidae; genus Hybos; species Hybos culiciformis. The sequence goes on from OZ023273.1 coordinate 42,001,224, forward strand.
CTAAAAAATTCCTTGTAATTTGAAGAAAGTAATTAATTTTTATAAATTATCTGGGAAAAAATATTATTAAAATTTATTTTTTTTAATGTTTGTCATTATTCTTCTCGTAATGACTATCATTTTATAACTTTGTTTTCAATTCTATTGATTTTATCATCGAGGAAAAGAAATATAATTTTTTTTATAACGTTTGATGTTATCAGAAAAATGTTAATGGAATTCAATTTTTTTCCGCTATTTATAAGTAAATGATAATTTAAAATTACTGTTTGCGTTGAATTAAAAAATCGTGGAAAATGTGCACGGATGAACAACATTTTATGAAAAAATTCTATCCGCATATTAAAATTTTATTTTGCCAGTTTATTTGATATTTTTCACATTTTAATTTAAACAATATACAAAAGGAGTTTGCGAGGCCAAGCAAGGTCGCATTTAGTGTTCTTTCTAATTTAATTAAATCCTCTACCGGCCGGCGGCGTTTGTTTACCATCTCAGTGTTATTTAATAATGACTTTAAGAGTTTATTTTTATAGGTTTCAACGTAAAGTAGTTAGATTTATGAACAATATCTAACTATATATGAAAATAGTTCTTCTAAAATAAACCTAAACCTTTAACTTATATTATACGCGATTTTACGTTAAATATTTTATTCAATCTGAATAAAAATACATCTTCTTCTTAAAAGCTAAAGATACACACTATTGAGGTATTTTATGAAGTAAATTTCATTTGCAGAACAATAACGAAAATAAATATCTGAAAGAAAAAAATTACTATTTTTTTTTTGTGGAACAAAAATTCATTCATACATTTCTATCATTGTGTACTTTTATGTATGTATGTTTGTTCAAAAGTACAACATAATGTATACAAAAATCTAGCATTACATTTTTTGGATTATTGAAATAAATTTTTTGATAAAAAATTTTTATTTCAAAAATAATAATTCAGTTTAACGTTAAACGTGTTCGTGTGTAGTCAAAGAGGTTCAACCGAAATCGATTTAATAAAAATAAACTAACAATATTAACTTATGTATCTATTCTATAGATATTTTATTATGTGAATATGTCCGAAAGGCGGCAATTTTTTTTTCATTGCAATAATAAATAAATAAAAACAAAAATATTTATGTAAAATTATTATTTGATATATGAAATTAAAATATCATAATTTAAAAACATTAAACAGTTGAAAAAGAAATTAAATTTCAAATTTTGTATTAATTAAGTATTGCAATAATTCAAGGGACTTTACAATTATAAAAAAAAAAATATTTTCATTGGATTTAAAAGTAAAGAACTGTCTTTCTTTGAAATAAAAAAAAGTATGTTTGAAAATTGTTAATAAAATAAATTAAAAATAAAGTTTGAATTACTTCTGATTATGTTTTTACTTGCTTCGGATTTTGTTTTCAAGCACTTCGTATGTTTTAGTGAATACATCTCAGACCCTTCTTATTGAAAAAAAAAAACTATTCTAATTTTTCAAGTTAGTTATAGATCTACAAGATTCTTTACATGATTGTATGTATGCATATATAAAATGCCTTTTTATAAAATACATAAATCGATTTTGACAGTAATTGTCAAAATACAAAATAAAAATTTAATTGAACTTAAATGCTATATTGTTGAAGCAGGATTTAAAAGTTGTTAAAATATAAATGAGAAGATTCAATTAGATTTATTCAGATATGATGACTTTTTTTTTGATTCGATTGATGTTCGTTTTTTATCGTCTTTAAAATCTCCATCATTATTCTAATTTATTAAACTAATTTTATTTTTATTGATAAGAAATAAATGAGAAAAATAAATATTATCGTATCATTTTCTAACACTTGAGAGCATTAACATTTTGCTAATTAAGAGTAAAAAAAAAACTTTTGTTAAATTTTTGCCAAAAATTATAAAAAATTTGTTAACATTATTTTGATAATTGTTTGTTAATGTTTTTATTGTAATCTACAATAAAATAAATAAATGTATTTCATACCCGGAAATGTTGTTTGAGACCATAATTGAAAATTTTCATTAAAATGTACGAGGTTCCGACAAATTAGTAACTATATACAGAATTGGCACATTACAAATTTAATAATTGTAGCGCAGATAGTTTCTCAAAAAAAAAAAAGTTTAAATTAAATTCAGAATCAGAATTGTTGTTCAAAAATTATATTGAGTTACTTACATCGTAGATTTTATAAAATAAATTTCCCCATTTTTGTATCTTATTGAATAGGTAATATAATAATATTAAAATAAGAATTTCCAATGAAGAAATTTGATACAGAATATAATGTTTATTATAAGTGAATGATTGATGTCATTTGCAGATTAATATATAATCTTATTACTGTTTTTTTTGTTAAATTTACAACTAATTACAGTGTTTCTTATTTTCATTTAGAATTTAAAAGAAAATATGTTGTTGAGTAAAATAATTAAAATTTTAATTTTGTTTAACTATTTTTTGTAACAAAATCTTAGGGTTTATTTCATTAAAAGTATTATGATTTTCAAAGAAAAACAATGATTTTTGTTACTTATTAAATTTTTTTTTATCTTCACAACAAACTTTACTTGGTGTAATGATTTAATAGTATTTTCATCAATCTTGTACGGTAGTCTTTTATTTACGTAATAAAAGTTTTTTATATTAACAATTTTAGAGTAATTATGTTCTTAGAGGAAAGGTTGAAAAATAATATAGGTTTTAGTATCAATTTGTCGAAAATTAATACGAAACTAGGTTTAACTAAGTTATTTTCTTATAATATTGGAAACTTGAATATAGTATTTAAATTTAAGAAAACTTTTTTGGTTAACTATATTATTTAAGATATTTTGCAATGTAATTCAAGTAGATAAGTTTCAAAATGTATATAACAAAATTTCACTACTAACCGAAAAGATAATTTTTTGTGTTCGAAATAAATGGAGAGAAAAGAAAACCATTGTTTGTTCAATTTAACAATATTTATTATTCTACTTTATGTCAATATTTTTTTTGAATATTATTCTGCCAGAAAATAATATAGAAGATCTTTTTAAAAATAAGGTTTTTCGCTATTCTATTTATTTTTTTTTATATATATTTTTGGACAATAATCAAAACAAAAGAGAAGAATATTTGAAACAAACTTGTGGAATATCCGCAGGCGATTAAGAAAATTAATCGCAATACGGATTCTTAAAAATATCAGACATTTTTATTATGTACTTATAGAGGGGATAATATTTTTATATTAAAAATATAAAGGAAGTTTAATATATTTTTGCATATGTATATTTTATCTGAAATTCTATTTTTTTTTTCCATTGAAATTAATTCTTGTTATACTTTTATTGATTCTAAGTAATATTCTTTTTTAATATATAAAATATAAATATATAATATGAAAAATAAATTATTAATAAAATTGCTAGAAGTTTTCTTTTACATTTACAAGATTTTAACAAACCTTAATAATTTTTTTTCATGATAACACAGATAAACTTCCTGGAAATTTACAATATTGTCAATATAAATACACACATTTTTTTTTTCTAAATTATTAACTAGAAACTTTGATAGCATATTATGAAATTGTTGACAGTGATAAAGGTTTAAATAATATTTTTTTAATGTCTTGTTTGTGAGGTCATTCAAAGGAGTTTATGACTAATTGATTCAATAATTGAAAAGGAATAAAGTGAAGTTCTAATGGAAATAAGTAATTAAATTGAAAAAAAATAGGTGGATGAGCTATAATTTCTGTATAAATCTTGCTATGTTTAGTAGTTGTTCGCAAAAATAGCTATAGGTTATAGCAAGAAATAATAGCTTGTACTAGCGTGTACTCCTAGTCATTTGAATAGGGTCACCCTTTTTGGAACGTTTTGATTGCAAAAATTTGACTAAAGTTGAAATTTTTTTTTTTTTTTATATATTTTTTTTACATAAAAACTTATGAATGAGTCTCTGAAAAAAAAAATCACAAAAAATTTAAAAAACAAGTGGGTCAGTTCAAGAGGGCAAACAAAAAAAATTTTATGAAATTTTGTAAAAAATAAATAAAAATTTATATTTTAGTAATCAATTATTCAAAAATTAAATTTTTCATGGATTCATTTAAAAATTTTAATTAAATAAGGCTTATTTCACTTCAATAGCCAATTTAAATTGGTCAGAGGTCTCTAATTGTCTCGCCCCTAAGTACACTTTCATGGACAGCCAGCAAACAACAAGCGCCTCTTCATCTTATTGACCTTTTTAATGTGGAAAAACTGATATTGACGTCCAGCTTTGTAACGTATTATGCTCGCTGAGACGCCTTTCACATTATTTGCCCCCATATATTGGAACTAACAAAAAAAAAATTTGCCGGGATTTAAAACAAAAAAAAATTAAAGTATTGAGCGTAGCCGATTTTTAAAACCAGTTTCGAAAATTTACTCGAAAATTTCGAGTACGGTATATTTCTAATTTCGACATAAAATTTTAATATCTCATTTTGTATAAAAACTATTTTTTTGTAATTTATTGCAAGAAAAAAAACTATAAACAATAATTTGTTATATATATTTGATAATAAAGAGAAAGATTTGGAGCACATACCGCCAGAAAATAACGCTTTATTTAACAACTGATTTTCCAACCAGTTTTTATTCAGTATATATACTTCTTAAAATTACGTTAGGGAAAATTGCTGAAATCTGTATCTATCAACTTTTAATAAAACATTATAAAAATTTACTAACTTGAAAGGTAAGGGTATATTAACTTAAAGATTTAATGTTTGAGTTAAAATTAAAAAAAAAACATATTTTGTTACGAGAAAAACATGTCAACGTCAATCATTTACGTAGTTACATATTTTAATAAGGGAATTCCTTTGGTTTTATTTTTTTCGGGAAAACCTATTATTCCCACAAGTAATTTCAAAGGAGTCAATTTGAAAATTTTCTTTTAAAAGAAAGAAAAAGGAAAAAAGAATATCATGAAAAAATTTAAAATTTAATTTAGTTTATACTTGAATGATTGAATGATTGGAGTATTTGCAGTAATAACAACAACAGTTTCATATTTACATTATAAGTAAGTACATTCATATATTTTTTTAAATTTTCAGATATTTTTAGAATTTAACTGAATTTTTTATTTCTTAGTCTTAAAGTACATTGACTTCTTCAAGCGGATAGAGTATACCCATATAAAAAACTAAACACAAGAATCAAGAAATTTTTTAAATTCAGCTACACAGAAAAAAATTTGCTCGTACTCATTACGTCAAAAAAGTTCGTTAATGACATTTTCGTTAAGATAACGAAAAATAATGAATAATTACGTTTTTGTAACGTAAATTTCGTTTATTTTCTTATTACGAACATTTTTTTCATTTTTAGTACTCGTTAAAAAAGTTCGTTATCGTTAAATACGGGAAACAAAAATTTCAATCCATACAGAACTTATATTTTCCATTTTACACATTGCCGTAAATTTAGTTCATAGCTCAGTGGCATTGTTGATGGATTGCAATGTTTAGGACAGTGGTTCGAAGCCACAAGCGGGCATAAAAAAAATTATTAAACAAAAATTAAATAAAAAAATTTAAAAAATAAATAAAAAAATAGAAACATAAATAAAAAAAATTAATAAATAAAAAAAATAAATAAAAAAAAAAAAAAAAATAAAATAAAAAATATAAAAAAAAAATAAAAAAAAAATAAAAAAAAAAAAAATAAAAAAATAAAAAAAAAATAAAAAAAAAATAAAAATTATGTACATTCACACATAATAATAATTTAGTTTTAGATAAACCAAATAAAATAAATACATAAAATAAAAAGTGCAAATCAAGAAATTTTTATTTCATGATGATCTAATGATTTTAATAAATATTCCTCTTTCCCTGTTATTTTATAAAAATCAAAATAATTCTTTTAAATGAAAAACATCTAACTCTCACTAGAAAATCAAAAAAAAAAATAAATAAATAAAAATTAGTAAAATAAACTTATCACTCTTTTTAGTTTTTTGTAAGATAAGGAATAAAGAATTAATTTTTGTTGTCATCAATTTTTGAATTTTCGATGATTATTTTATGTTGTTTAAACATCAGTCTTTGTACAGAAGGTGACTTAATAAGTCGTAACTAGTCGACAAAATATCGTAATGTGTAAATTTGTAAAAGTAATTTTATAAATAAATAAAAATAATTAAATTTTAGAACAGTACAAGTGTTTTTCATTAAAATATCGATATTAAATTTAGTTTCGATTAAGCAATAACAAATTGTTTGCCAAGACCTCAAAAGAAGGTATTGGTAATATACTAGGAATCATAAAAATATATAGTTAAAAGAAGTTAGTCGGTTGTAAAAATTCAAATACTTTCAATATTCAAATACAAAGTTGTATTTGAAAAAGTTAGAAAGTCTTCGATTACAAAGTAAGGAATTGTAAGGAATTGTATTTAGAAAAGTATTGATTTAAAAGTAATTGTGTTTAAAAAAAAAAACAATACAACACTTAATTCAAGTGGACAAATTGCAAAAATTAACAAAAATTCTAGTCCGAGATGGGAATCGAACAAGCCGTAGGATAATAGCAACATCACTGGATCAGGACAATTGAATTTTACGCAATCAATTCGTTTTTAAATACTTTGTACTCAATTCTTTTCTAAATACAACTCATTTTATGCGAAAAGTATTGATTACTTTTTCAAATACAATTACTCTGTATAATTATTACTAGTACTCAATATTACGATATTGGAATTTTTACAACTCTGTATACTAAACCAATACTTGTACACATATGTATTTATATATTTACAATAAATTTTCTGAAAGGTCAATGTCAAATGAATTATGACGTTTTTATAAAATTCCATAAGTACATACATACTTGAAAAAACACATAATTTTATTTATATATATTTATTTATATAATCTATAACGTCATATTACGCACATATTACTACTTAACATACATATTTATTTTTATTCTTTTTGAGGGCGTGAAAGATAATTTCTCATATTGTGTAATCGATCATTCATATAATGAAATTAACCACCGACCGTAAGTTGGTTAACCCTGTGGGATATTATAATGAACTATAATTAAATCTGACACATAAAAATAAATATACGATTAAATATTTAAAATCATGAAATTTTAAAATAATCTTAACAGTTTTTGTTCTAAATATAATAAATTTTAATCCTTTTTACATTTTTATTTTGTGAAGCAAAAAATTAAAAAGGATAATATAATATATATAATCTTCGTACTATAATTAAAAAAATTAGAAAAAATTCTAAAGCCAGTAATAATTTTTTTTTCAGTATAATTTTGATTAATGTTTGAGCAAGATTTTTTTTTTATTTCAGGGTTATTACAGGCAGGTTTTAAAACAATTTCCATATTTTTTCTTCTATATAGTAATATATTTTTATAATGTATATTATTCTTGATGATAGAAGCAAAAATGTTAAAAAACATTTTTATTGAAATTTATGTTATTTCTTACACGTGAATTACCATCCTAAATAAACTTTTAATTGTGTAGAAAATTTATTTTAAAAAAATAATATATATACTGCAAAAAAAAATGGCACAGAAAAGAATTTTTTATAGAATCAATTTGATACAAATAATAAGAAGGGACATATAGTAGATACATACATGTACAAAAAATATAAATTTAAAAAAAGGTCTTCAAACAGAACCGACATACATTTCAAGCCCTCTACAAAGTATAAAAACAAATACATTCAAAACATCTTGTAGGAATAAAATTTTTAAAAAATGTATAAAACTATATGAAAATTCCTATATGAAAAAAAATCAACTGCATTGAATAAAAATTTGCTTTAATTCCTTTTTACAAATTAATTTTAAATTTTTCAGTAGGTATTTTCATACAAAACTTTTTTTGTTATAATTCTCATCCGTAAGAGATTTTGTTTTTTAAATATATGTATACATATAAGACGACTAGAAATTTATGTCGTTAGTGCTTGAAAACGAGCTTTATATTATCGTTGTGCTCCTTTAGTTTTGTTAAAACCTTTTTTTGCTCGGAAAATTTGTTTTTTCTTCTTTTATCAAAGCATCATTTATTTCACTTTCTAGGATATTTAATTTTTTTTATTTATAAATTCAAGTTAAACATTTTTCGTTCGATGAAATATTATGTTCCAGCTATCATATTACCTAATAGATTTTTTAAAATTTTCCCAATATTCAATTCATTTAAAATTCTATGAAAAAACTATCATTTTCTATAATACAAAACATTTTCTTTTCACCTGCAAAATTCTGTAATTTTCTTTTTTTTGCAAGGTTCCCGAATACTATATGATTGACGAAAATATGCTTAAGATGCATTCAACTACGACATAGATCAATATAAAAATTTAAATACTAGATTAGGTCTATAAGATTTACATAATGGTTATTAATAAGGTTACAACAAATAAGTTTTCAACAAAGAAGTTTTCAGCTAAGAGCAAAAACTTTAATATTAATAATGCGTAAATGTATTAAATTTTTCAATAATATTCTTTTATTCTGCACAAAAAAAATGTATATCTATAAAATTGAAAAAAGATACATGTACATTTACATGTACATGTATATGTGCATACACAGAAAGAAATAAATTAGAATAATTGACTAATCATAATTAAATGAATCAGCTTTCTTTAATTTAACTAATGTTTTAAACAAATTAATTACTTAAATAGTTGAAAAAAAATTCAAAATTGACTGATTTTTCTAATGCAAATTCATTGATTTGAATTTTAAAATACAAATAATTAATTGAAAGAATTATTAAATTCAATAGTTGTTTTTAACAATTATTTATTTGAAATATTAAAACAAATTTGTTAAAATGAAAATTAAGGTAAATTTTAAAATTATCTAAACATTATGTGATTCAACAAATTTAATTATTTGATTTGAAATAAATATTTCAATATATCAACTACAAAAATAGTAGAATTGTACAATAACATTCTTTGACAATTGTAGAAAGTTTTCATAGAAACCGATTTTATATTGTCTATTAATACATTGTTGTATATCACTGACATAGCTCAGTGGAAGAATTCATAACATTGAACAAAACGGTTAAGCAACGCGTCGTTGTGATAGAACTTAGATGGGTGACCGACCAAAAAAGCTAAAAAAAAAAAAAGCAATGTCTCGTAGTGGATAGTACTTAGATGTGTGACAAACCAAAAAAGTTTAAAAAAAAAAGAAAAAAAAATAAAAAAAATAAAAAAAAAACAAAAAAAGTTAAAAAAAAAAAATTTAAAAAAAACCAAAAAAAAATCAAAAAAAACATTTGAGTTGTTTTTTTGTATTTGAGGGGTCAAAAACGGATAATGCAAATTAGATATTTCATTTAAATTAGTAAATGAATCAAATAATTACGATTTGTAGCAAATCATTTAATTAAGAATAGCTGGATCAATTAAACAGTTTAAATGGCTAAAATTCAATCACAAACATTAAATGATTTTATTTAAAGTTTAGATAAAAAGGCTACTCTTTTTTTTCTGTGTAGTTAATATTTTTTATTTTTCAAAATATTTTATTTTTATTAATGAAATTTTTATTGAAATAGAAGTTTTTTATAAGTTTTTATATCAAGAGCAGCAACTTTATTTTGGGTTCAAAAATTGAAATTTTTCAATAAATCATTTTTATATGTTATTTTTTTATAGTTTAGTAGTAACATATAAAAATTGTGGTATAAAAAATTCATTTTATTACATGGTTAGATAAGGGATATTGTAATATTTTTTATACTTTTGTATGATAAATGGGGCACTTTCATAAAATAATGTATATAAGAAAATAATGTAAATTTATACATATTATGTTATATTATGAGCTTAAATTTTTTATGAATAATTTAAATTTTTAATCTAATATATAGTATAAAAAGCTTAAGTTGAATAGTTTGCATAATTTAAAAGAATTATTAATTGGTACTCTAAAGAGTACAAATTCTTTCTTTTGAAATCTGGTTTCACTATTGTCAAAACTAACCATATTATTTTAACTCGACATTATACGAATAATAAATGTATTTTTATGACGAAAGTATAATTTGTTTAAAATAAATTCAGAAATTATTTCGTTTACGATTTTATACTTAGTTTAAAATTAATAATAAAAAATATTGGAAACCTTTAAGACTTTATTGATCAAAAGGAAACTTTTTCCAAAAATTTTTAATATCACATTATCCGGACAGGGTCAAAAGAATTATTTTTCAATAAAAACTCGTCAGACAATAGTTATCTAAAAAGTTAATCATCATGATTCAAGATTTAATTCAGCAAGATTTAATTAAATAAAAAAGTTGAGTTCATACAAACTGCCTACTTAAGAATATATATATTAATTTATTTTCTAAAATTTTGGTTTGTCTTCTTCACATTTTTTCCTTAGATTTCAACTCTGATTTAATTAGTGATTGTCTTCTTAACACCCTATTTTGATGTTGATTGTTTTTACATAGCTTGATTATAATTTTTAAGTTTCTTTTAATAATTATCTGCTTTGATTCTTTTACTATACTAATTATTAATTATATTTCATCAAATTTGTTGGACATTATACAATTTTTTAACAGTGGAATGGGAACTTCCTTGTTTTTTATTTGATGAAACTTGTTAACATAGTATAAGTTTACGATTAAATATCATCTATAACTCTAGCACTTCAATTTCGATGCTTCTTTATTTTTGCAAATATGTATAACATTATATGCTTCACCAAAACTTCTCCAGTACTAATTTTCTTTTTAAATTTTAATTTGTATGTTCTTATACCAATTTTATTTTAAATTCAACTAGGTATTATAGGTATTATAGGTATTATTTCCCGAACATAACACAATTATAAGTACAACATACATACTTTATCAAACTCAAAATTATTTAATACCTTAACAAACTTTTGTTTATCAAACATCTAGAATATATATTATGTAAATTAACTTATCAAGTCTTACACTGTACTGTTTGCTTTTCATGCCCAAAATACTTGATTGTACGCTGTACGCATGCTTTAACAACCAGTTCAGAAATATTCCATAAAGTACATTTTTTCGTTTGCTCTGGAAAATCCTTGTTTCCAACATTTGTATCCAACATTGTATCAACTTTTTACACTGATATAAAATTTAAATAAAACATCGATAACCAAATGTCACATATTTAAATTTGTTAGGCCAATTAATAGAAACTTTCTCAAAAAATTGTACATAGGTTCCTACGCGTTTCTAATTTTTAAAAGATGGGAACCCTATCACATGCAGAGCTTTTATTATAAATATAGAAAACAATATTTTCGACAACAACATTATTTATTTTTTATTAGTTCTCAAATTTCAAGGAAAATTTTTTTTTTTAATTTTTTTTTTCCACTTAATGGATGGGCCATATTTATAAGAATTATATATATATATATATACATTTGCCTGAAGCTAATTTGACAACTTTGAAAGAAAAAACTTGAAAGTTTAAATAAGAATATTTTTTTTAAATATTGTAGTCCTTTTACTATCCTATTAAAATATTGTAAAAATAGCAAATTGTTAGCCCAAATTTTTTAATTAAATTTTTGGTTATTTTTATTATTAAAAATAATTATAACAAATCGGTATAATATCTTTGTTTACGGCGTTGTTTTTTGCTTCTTAGACTGTCAAATTTTTCTTCATTTTTATATAATCATGTAGGATAATAATATTGACACTAACTCGACATTTCTTAAAAAGGTTTTGTTTATAACAAAAATTACCTATTAACTACGTTTTTATATTATGTCTAATTTTGTAATGTTATAAACGAAGGAATATCTCTATAATATTTTAGTTGTATTTAATAGAATTTATATAATTATTATAAGAAAATTTATTTTTATTTTTCGTTCATACTTAAAATGTTATAATAATAAAAATAAAAACATTCCAAAAGAAAAATAAAATAAACATTGCGTTAAAGTTGTCAAATTGATTATGACCTAATAAATATTTTTGTTTTTTTCGTTGTATACACGTACTGCAGCAGTAATAATTAAAAATAAAAATTGAGAATAAAAAAATATAAAATAAAAATAAGGAATAATGTTTTCATTTGATGAAATGTGAAAAAAATTGTTTTATTACATAAATTGAATTATAAATGTGTAAAAAAAAATAATAAAAGTAAGTATGTAGAATACAAAATAATAAAAGTTAGGAGACATAAAAAGAAAAATTTGAAACAGAAAAAAATTACCATATAAATATTCTTTGAATTTATTTCTTAATTTAAAGAATATCAGTTAAACTTTGAAATGTGAAAAGTTTAAAGATGACTTTCTTCTTTTAATGTTATAAAAAAACAAAATTAATGTTGATTTTGCATAAAGTGAAAAAGTAAAGATTTTTAAATAAATTTTGAATAATAATTTACTCAAATGTGAGATTTTGTTTGTAAAAGGTATGAGACTATATTATTTTTATTTTTTTTTAAAGAGAAATATACAAAAGTTGAATATTATAATATATTAAGGGTGTATTATGGCACACAGACCGGCGATAATCCCGACCGGGAATAAATTTTGTGCTATGCAGATATAGTTTTTTCGCCTATCAGGATACAGCTTCCACCTTCCATTTATTTTGCTTAACTCGTGATGGATGTTTTTTGTTTTGGAATTTGAAGCTTTTTAAAGAGAATAGTTTTTTCGCCGGAAAATGCAAGGGAAATTTTTCCCTAGCTTGGAACCGGCTGCGTAATTTTTTCCCGGCCTGGATTCCCGGCCGGTCTGTGTGCTATAATACACTTCCATATATTAATAAGATAACACTTCAAGTAAAACAATTGAATATTTCGAAAAATTTTTAAACTTTTTATACTTCAAGATTATTTGTATAAAATTGTTTATTATAAATATTTTTAACTTTTTTAACTCATTTGTTATTCTTGTGCGAATTCCTCTACTTCGAATTAAAAATAAGAAATTATTGTACTAATATGATAGAATATACATATATAGAAGTGAATTTTGAAGATACTTAATTATACAATTCAAGTCAAGTTCCAAAGACAAATATTTAGATTTTAATTTTTATTTTTACATTTAATTTATAGAAATTAATATATTTTAATTTTTTGATTATTTTATTATTTATTTGCTAAATGATAATATTGTGAATCGAATATTAATTGTTAAAAATGTTTTCAAAAATAGACTTATCATAAGATATAATCAAATTAACATAATCAACACAATAGAAAATAAATTATAGAACGCCAGCCATAATTTCGGATAATCATTAATATTTAATTCAATAATTATTTAACAGTTTTTCTTATGAAAAAAAAAAAATAATAAAAAATTGGCTCACTTGAACAAAATATTTATATAAATACAATGTGAATTTATTTTATTGATTTAATTTCTATTTTATTTGAAAATATATAAAAATAAAAAAATTTATTTCATGCAATGAGGGAGTTCTCTTTTTTTTTAATTAATCAAGTATACTTAAATAATATACTTTAATATAGGAATTTGGCGCAATAATTTCAAGAATAAATTTTATTTATGGGAAAATGGGTTAAGAAAATAAAAGAAAGTTGAGAAATATCATTGCACTACTTTTCTTTAATTTATAAAAACTAACATAAGTTCATGTTTTTTTTGATTGCTTGAAAAATAAAAGGGTAGTAGCTAAACAAAAAAAAATTTTCGAAATAAAAGCAATTTTTATTTAAGTCTCTTTTTCTGCGCACCAAAACATATACGGTATAAATGAAGCCAGAAAGAAACCTTAATGAAAGAAAACAGTTTCTGAAATAATTTACAAATAATAAAAACAAGATGTCGTAAGTACTTAACACTTTAAGGGTCTGTAATTATAATCAGATAAATAGAACATTAATAACAATTAATGAAGAAAAATTACAATAAGTTTAAAATCTTGGGACTCTGTTCATTTTGCACACATAGGTACTTATAACTTAAGTAACTATGAGTAAGTTAACTTCGAAAAAAGAAGAACATTGGGGCACAAAATTTATTATAATAATGTCAAATATTAAAATTTATTCATTAAAGTCTTGCGACATTATTTCTCGTGCGCTCCCTTACATACACTGAGACCAAGAAATGATAAATAATAAAAAAATAATTATTATTAAAAAGAACAAGCGGATATAACTAATTGTGAAATTTTTGAAATTTATAAACAATTAAAAATTCATTTTATATTTTTAATATCACCATTATGATAATAATGGCTTTCAATGAAATAAATTAAAGAACAATCCTTTTAAGAATAATAAATATGTTATTCCTATAATACAGCTAATACAACCATCTTCAGTGAATTTTAAAAGATTATTTTTAATTTTTTTAATTTTTTTTCAACTGACATCTAATAAAATTAGACTTTTCATGTAATAAATAACTAACCAATTTATTATTATATAATTTAACATCCTCTCTAATTCTGTAGATTATTATTGTCCATGTGAATATCCTCACAGTCACAAAGTGTAAATAAATTTCAATCTGTCAACCGTTTTCAAAATTAAATCACACTTAATTGTACATAGTTAATAACTTAAGCCTTTAATTATATATCAGATAACTGAAAATTGATTGACATATATCGAAATCGAATTAATTCTACATTGTATGATATTAATTAAAAAGCATTTAAAAATAACTCTAGAAAAAAAATCTTAAGCATCTTTAAGGACACTTATATGATTTCATAATTTTAAAATTTTTTTTGAAATATTTATATCTTCAATCCTTTGGTTAACAAAGAATACATATTTCAGTTTCTACGTTGTTTTAAAGAACAAACAATTTTAAAATAACATAATCTGATAAAAAAAACTTATATTTTGTTAACTTTATAACCAACTAAACTGATAATTTATAAATATTGAAATCGAAGCTCAGAAAAAGTTTCATCCCTAATAAATTAAAATTTTATTATTGATTATGAATGTCTAATCTAAACTAAATTATCAAAATATTTTTTAAATTTAAAATAAATATTTTTATGTGAAATAACGAATCAAGTCGACAAAAAAAAAATAACCAAATTGCTTGCCATTGGTCAATTAATGTACGTCTACCCTGGAAATATGTTTAGGAAAACAATAAAAAATTTTAATTATATAGAGAAGTTATATTGATAATTGGGAAAGTTTTTGAATAAATTATTAAAACAAAAATAAATTGTTTATAGGGAAGTACGTAAAACAATTTTTTTAATAAAAACATTTTTTTATAATGTAAATAAATAAAAAACAGAAGATGATTTCAAATCATTTTCCGGCATAAATTTCATCTATATGTAATGTGAGATATATGATAATGGAAATCAGGCATAATAGTAAAATAAAATAATAAAAATAAAATATTTTAAGAAAACATGAAAAAGGAAATGTATTTATGTGTTTATACACCAGATTTGTATACATTTTATTATGAAAATTTAAATTAATTTTAATAAAAATGTTATGTTTTTTTAAAGATGTTGGGTATGGTTCTTTTTTAGCTTTTTCTTGTTCTATTCCAAAATATTTTCGTAGTTTATTAAAATTTTTTTTTTAATGTCATCCTGTTTAGTGAACATTTTTGCTCTGTTTTTTTTGGGAAAAATGAAAAAACCAAGTATATGTTTTCATTTAATATCTGTCATGTCGTACACTAAAATGGTTAATAGAACCATCAAACTATATAGTTCGATCGTAGCTAAAAACAATTAAATGTTAACGCTTTAAAATATCCCAATTAAACCGAAACCAAATATAATGTTGTGAAACAAAATCAAAATACCAAATCTTAAAAAATTGTAGCATTTAACAACTATAACTTATGTCAAATAATTGATTCACTTACACATTTTATATCATGAGGTTTTACCATGCTATAAAAGAATATAGGGTGAAACTTGCTCTGTTTAAATTAAATAAAAAAAAAAAAAAAAATTAAAGCCAACCAACAAATAAGACAAAGTGGTCGGAAAATTAATACGAGAGTTCTATAAGTAAAGCAGTTTTTTCAACAAATGTTCAGCAACTAACTACATTGAACTTTTTCTTTAAGATTCATATCCTTTTTAAATAGGATTTTTAGCTCCAATAGTCCAA
Organism: Hybos culiciformis; assembly: GCA_964007475.1. NCBI lineage: Eukaryota > Metazoa > Arthropoda > Insecta > Diptera > Hybotidae > Hybos > Hybos culiciformis. The sequence continues at coordinate 42,017,407 of OZ023273.1, forward strand.
TGTAATATATTTTATAATATACTATATACTATGTGCATGTATGTTAGGAAATAAAATCGATTGTCAAAATATATGTGTTCCTTTTTAAGGAATTTGAATAAATGTTACCAAACTTCTAACATATATTATTAAGAACAGCTCTTAGTTCAGCTTGAACCGCCAGGTGGAGCTGTTATCCGCGAAAAACAAAAAAATCCATGAAGAAAATTAAACATGATGTTTTTATGAATAAAGGTAGTACTGTGTGTCATAGACCATCCATCATATCCAATCGCGATTAACTCGCAAAATCCGTGAGTAACTTCGAAAATTATAAATCAACTTAATAACATTATTTTTTTGAATATTTTGTTACAAAACAAAATTTGCCGGGACAAATAGTAAAAATATAGATAAATATTCGTAAAACATAATTTACCTAAGTTTTCAAAAACAAAAAATTGAATCTTCCATTAATTATTATTATTCTCATTGTCAAAATTTTCAACATACTTCGAAAATTATAAATCAACTTAATAACATTATTTTTTTGAATATTTTGTTACAAAACAAAATTTGCCGGGACAAATAGTAAAAATATAGATAAATATTCGTAAAACATAATTTACCTAAGTTTTCAAAAACAAAAAATTGAATCTTCCATTAATTATTATTATTCTCATTGTCAAAATTTTCAACATATTTTTTTTTTATTTCAAAATTAAGCAATTTCTATTCAATCATTAATGCGATGATGGTGAAATGAAAAATATATACCAATTGTGAATAATTTTCAATATCATATTTTTTTTTCTAAAAGTTAAGTCTTATTTGGTAATTTATTCAATTTCCGTTTGCCGGCTAAAATAAAAGATTTTCTTTTTTATTGTTTTTATAACGATTTCTTCCAATATTTGTTACATTTTCGTAACCATTTTATTATACAACCAGTGTGTATTAAATGAATTTAATTTTCCGATTTAGTGCGTATTCTCATTTTCATTTTAATTTAATATTTGGTTATATTTTGTTTAAAGCAATTTTGTGACCATAATGAAGGTTATCTGTGCTCTTTTGATTGTTTTCTGTCACATTTTTCCCATTTAAAAAAACTATAAATATACTTACAATAAAGTTTTTTTGTTGTGTCCTATATAAAATAAGCTTAGAACATTTTATTAGTCAGTCTGTTAATGAATTGTATTTATAATATTTCAATTTTCATTATATAGTAAATATACTTTGTTTATTTTGTTAATTAAATCATAAATATTTGGAATCGAAGGAATTGTAATAAATTTGATAGGTTAAATTCAAGTGTTATGTTTTCAAAAATTTGACATTAATTGTACTTAAATCAACGAAATGTTTTACTTAAATATTATTTTATCAGCCAAGGTTATTCATTCTATGTTACTATTTACTAATACTTTAAATGCAAATAAATGTAAAAAGGGAAAAAAATCAAGAAAATTGTCAAATCTATTTTAGCTATTTTACAAAAGTGTAAAGGGCAAAAAATCAAGAAGATTTCCATATACGAAAATATCCCGAATTTAAGATAAGAAAATTTGGTATTCGTAATATATTGAAGCGCAGCCTTTATTCTTTAATATGGAAAAAAACTCACCTTATTACTCAAATTTATTTCAAGTTCAGATGAAAAATAAAGTCTAATTCATATATGAATTAAGCTTTATTTTTCATTTGAAGTGAAATAAAACGCATTAGGTCTTATTTCGTTATACTTTACATAGCATTATATCACTAATCCTATAATTTTTTTTAATAAATTCGTTACGAAAAAAAAACATTTTTTTTTAAATAAAATTTAAAATTTAAAATTAACAAATAAATAATAAATTTAACATTTGGGCTAAATGTATATCTTTGCCGTACTCATATTAGGTTTATAAATAAATAAACCTTTCACTATATTTTATTTATTTTAAAATTATTTATTAAATTTTTATTAAATTTTCCTGTGTTTTCAGGCTGAATTCTACTGAACCAATAACGAACGACAGTAGGTATTTAACACCTTTTCTAGTCGAGTTTCTAGTTTCTAGTATTTATTTTCTGTTTCTAAATGTGTGACATTTTCGTGTGTGCTTTATCGGCTGTGATTGTAGAATGCGTATATTAAATGATTCCATAAAAGCAACTTAAGTTTGTTTATAATGTCTTTACAAACAACAATTTTCTTAATTTTCAATCAGTAGTAAATTGCGACTTTAGTCTGACAATAGTGCTTCTTGTGAAAAAGTTTTTAGGATGAATTTATTTTTATAATTTTTTTTTATCTTTTTTTAAACTGACAAATTTATTTACACAAATTCTAGGTATTTTTAGTATACAAATTATAAAATTTCCATGCTGTATTATTTATCATTTTAAATCCTTCAAAGAAAATTAAAAGTAAAAGGGTTCAAATTCATTTTATTTAAGTTATTGGATAATTGGATTACAGAAAAAAACATAAAAATTAAGCAAATAAATATTTAAAATTTATGGAATTTAAATGATTTTTGAATACAAAGCTTTGAAACAAATTACAGAATACGAAAATTGCTCTTTCAAGTACATTGTACACATATTTAGGAATTTTTTTAAATGTCGTACAAATTTGCTTTAAGAAAATAAGCACAGAATTGAAGAAAAATTGTTCTTTTTCTATTAAGAATAAAAATTTAATGTTACAAGAAATACTTATTCATTGAAATTTAAATTTATGTTTTACGTTTTGCTCGCATAGCTTAAATCTTTTTTTCCTGAAAATTTAAATCATTTCGCATTAATTAAAACAAACAATAATTAAAACACACACTACAAACATTTGCTATTTTCAAGTAAATGATGTGACGAAGGCCGTGTGCGAAATTATAAATTACCCATCATTATAACTATTAACACTTACAAACTCTTAGTTTACCATTTTATTTATATATTATATTAAAATTGTTATATTTTAATTTTGATGATATTGTATTTGGCGCCATATGATTCTCCAAGTTAGCAAATAAAGAACAATTTGTGATTTTCCTAGTAAGGTTGTTGATATTTTTTCCTAGTTATTTTTTCTTTTTTTCGGAAAATATAATTAAAAGTGTCAGCTTAATAACAAAAATAAATAAATTAGAATTTAAATGGTAAAAACTATATGCTATCAAAATATTTAAGTTCTTTTCTTTTTGATCAAGAAAATAAGGATTGTTTAATTTATATTTAAATAAAAAAAAAAAGCAAGATAAATTTCTGCTTCAATAAAAATAATTATAATTAAAAAAACATTTTTCTATTTATATGTTAAGACTTTGATATTAAAGTTTAAGATATTTATTTCAACATTTAGAAAGGAAATTTCAGGCATATTTTAATAAAACTACCTTACATGTTATAAAAAAAATACCTAATATTCCAAAAAAAAAAACGTTCTTCTGAAGGTGAAATTATTTATTCTTGATATATACCTATGTCGTATAATAAAAGGGTTCTAGAGAAAAAATAAGAATAAAAATTTGCTTAATTAATATTCTTCTGAATGAGAATTGTTTTCATTGCAAGGGTAATTAGACAGAAGGACGTGCTCATGAAATTGTGTTAATTTCTTTTATTTTTTTTTCCCTTATATGGGAATGTCTATTAACAACCTTTTTTAAGGATTAAGTTGTTAAAAAAAATCACTACATTAACTATAATATGCTAATGTTAAAAAATTATTTAACGTTGTTAAATTTTTGACTTAATGCGAAGTATTTTTAAAAAACTCTATTATCTAATTGGGGTTGTATATATATATATGATTAATAAATTTTACGTATATACTAAACATCAATGTTGTGTTGTTGCAAACTAAAAGTCATGAATTATATTAAATTTAATGGGTCAAATAGCGTTAATGACAATAGTTGTAAATTAAATCAATTAATTAAAAATATCTCCATTGCAATTAAAAAAACAATTATGAAAAGATTCTTTCAAGATTTGTTCACGTTATTTATTTGTTTTTCGTTATTTCACTTTCCTAGCTTATATTAATTTGGATAATTTGGATTATTGTATAATTTGGATAATTGTATAATTTATTTCAATTTATATCAACTAGTTTATAAAAAAATGATTTCAACAAATAACCGGATTTAGCATTAAATGTTTTTAATATGTTTGTTCTTTGCACGTACTAAGTATATTTTAAAATTAATTTGATATTTTTTGCTATTTCCTTTTAAGATATGGGTACCTAAGCAGTATAAGTATATAAATAAAAATTTAAAATTTACTAGTTTAAACAAAATTTTAATTTCTGTCTCACCCATGGTAAAACCGGGTAATTGTATTCATTGACTGTGCGGTTTTAAGTTTACTTACAATAAGTACGATTCTTTGTAGTTTTTATTATGTAATTAATTTCTGTAATTAAGACAATAAATTACTTAAAATACATACCTATTTGTTTATATATAAGTTTTAAAAGAAAAAAAATTATAAATTAAATTCTTGTAGTGGTTTCGTCGGGTTGCACATTTTATTAATTGAAAAAACTAAAATCTAGTAATTATTTTTATTATAAAAAGTGCACAGGCAATATTTACATAATTAAGGGCTGATTATAAAACTTAAAATGAAAATTAAAATATGTAGTTTTAAAATTATTAGATAGTACAGATTTTTTAAAACTTATTACGAAAATATAAATAAATTATATGTAAAATTTAAATTTAAATTCTAACATTTATGTAAATTCCATCAAAACATCAAAATTTTTAAATAAATTTAGAAAATAATTTGATTATGTGTATCCTTGGCATCTGTAAATCTCACTGACATCACAAAATCTATATATGTTCCTTTTTAAACATACACAAACACTTTCAAGGTATATTTTTCAAAAAAAATATTATTTTTAAATTCTTGATGAAATTTAATGAAGAAATTCTTATTCATCTTGATTAACACTTATGATTAACTGCCTTAAGTCGTATTAATTAATTACATTTTAATTTTGTTATATTAATCTACTTTTTTGTTCCACTAAATAAATCTAATGCCATCATTTACATTAATTACATTTCATATACATATAAAAAATAAAAGCTAATTTATCTTCATTTGTTGTTATTACTATTATTTTTTGAAGTTGTGCGTATTATCGTTATCGTTATAAAAGTATTAAAGGTAAATTAAATTAATAATTTGTTGATCCTTAATTTTTTTTAGCTTATCAAGTAGAGAATCTTTTTTTAATAGAAAAGTATAATAATAATAAAACAGAATAAGTACATATTTAGCCTTCGTAATTTTATATAAATGGAATATTTTACATTTAAATATATCTTCTTGGTTATGGTAAATTAAATTATTTACTTTCTATTTAAAATGGATCTTCATAGATAGGACTTTCGAAGCTTTTTGCTTAAATACGAAAATATCAAAACATCCAAATATTGTTTCATTTTTAAGTTACATATAAAAGAACAATAATTTTTACAAAGGGAAAGATCTTCTTCTTAAAATCCCGCTCAAAAAAAATTGAAATAAATTACAATGAAATTCTTTAATTCTGCGTTAAATTTTCGTACGTTCAAATGTTTCAAATAATCCTCAAAATAATTTTATGAATGCTTTTTCTTGTCTTCCTATTTACGCAAGAGATCTTTCCCGCTGCTTGAAATTAATTTTCTATAATCTATACTTATGCTATAAAAAAAAATTAAATAATAGCATTTGACTTTTTCTTGTAATAATGCATTATGATGTTTTATGTATATCTGTTTGTTTGATTTTTTTATTACTTAAACTATTTATTTTGTAAATTTTATTGTTTGTAAAGTCGATTCACTGCTTTATTATTCTTTAACTTAATTAAATATTTAAGCTTATAAATAGTATATATACTGTTAGCATTGAGTAATAATATTTATAAGAGGGACAGAATTCATACAAGTAAATTTTTTTCAAAAATTATGACAATATTTTGAATGTATTGAGTAAAATTTTTTAACTCAAATGTGTTTATTCTTAATTTTATTATTTTTATTATTGTATTAAGAATAATCACATTTGAGTATGAAATTTTTATTCAAATACATTGAAAATATTCTCATCATTTTTGAGTTATTTGAAAAAAAATTCTGAAATTTACTTGTATGAATTCTGACCCTCTTATAAATATTATTACTCAATGCTGTTAGCTACTTATATAAATATATAAATAAATATAATTTTTAAAAGTTGATTATTATTTATTTTAAGGCTGTTTTATTTCAATCAACAATATTTTTCTTAAATACGTCATTTAAATATATAATAAAAGACATGAAAAATTACTTTATTTTTCAAAACAAAAAAATTAGTTAATATTCTTGATCCTTAATATTCAACTATAATTTTTTTTTCTTTCTTTTACATACTAATAAAATATACATTTGGATACCTACAAATATATAAGAAAAATTTTTTTCTTGCTTATGAATACTTATATGTACTTTTAAGGCAGAATGAATTTGATTTAGTTTGACTACGTCAATGAAAAATATTTTTCTTTTTATCGGTTTATTTTTTTTTCTTCAAACAAATCGATGCGGAAACATAATATTATTATTTGTGAAAATATTTCATTCATTCGTTTTTTTTTTTTTTTGATGATTTGTTTATTTAGAAATAGATAACAATTTTCTATAAGTTATATTTTTGTTTTCATTTTTCAACAAACGTATATAATATATTATTTGTATTTCAATAAGTTATCGCTTTGAATTTATATAAAAAACAAAAAAAAAAACATTTTATGTTAATATATTAATCGATTTTTCTTTTATTTTCTCACAGACGAATAAATTTAACAAAAAAAAAAAAATTCAATTGGAATAATACGCCTAACTATATAGTTCAGAAATCTAAGATCTTATTTTATTTTATCTGAAAGTCTTTTTTCAGGGATAATGAAGGCGGAATAGTGTGTGCGACATATCTTCGTCGGTATGTGAGGGATGCTGTATTAGAGAGTGAGCTATGAAAGTTAGAGACAGAAAAAAAAATATTCAAAATTATTCAGCATAATAAAGTACTGAATCCGATACTATGTGGTGTGAAAAAAAAAAATATAAAAATGTTTTTCTTGTATCTCGAATATGGGAATCTTGTATATAATATCCTCGTCTGAAACAGGTTTAAAACAAATAATTGTATTTTTTCAAAATTTTGTTTTACCACTTTACTAGAAATAATATGTTTTATTTTAAAACGATTATGTTTAAAAAAGTATTGATAAAGTTTTTCAGTGACATTAAAATAATAAAGTTAATTTAAATATATCATATTTTTCAGTAAATTGTTAGTTAACAAAATTGTTTTTTTTTTGTTCACATAAAGTTTATGGCAAATATATTTTGTGAATAAATACTTATTATACGTATAACAAAGAATTTTGAGAAAAAATAAAATATTTATAAACGAAACGACAAATTTCTCAAACATTAAGTTATAATTCATTTATTCTTTACTTGACGTTTCGATTTTTGAAAGGCTTCTAATATGTATTACAATTGAACCTTAATATTAAAATCATTAAATTGTGGTTATTAATCTACTGCTTTTTTTTATTAAAAATATCAAATCTTTCCAATGTTAAACAATTAATTAACTTAAGTATAATTAATTAAAATATTGTGAACTTCACATTGACTTTTAAAACTAAAATATTAAAAATTGAAATACCTCTAATTTGCTTAGGACTTCTATACGAACAAAATAAGTTTAACATTGGCATGAAAATTGTAATTTGATTAAAATTATACATTTTATAAAGTTTAATAATTTAATAGGAATTTAATGACTTTGGAAAATACGTTTTTTCATAAACCAGAATCAGAAACTGAAAGATATAAGGTTATAAAATCATAATATCTTCATTGAAAGACTGTGTTTTTAAAATTTTGTCAAAAATAAAATAATTAAAATGACCATAAATGAAATAATTTTTTATTATATTTTAAAAAAAGTATGCGATATATACAAAATTCTGAATAAACTGCATAATGTTCGTCATTTTTTGCAGAAGGATTTTAATGTTATGAAATATGTTAAATAATGAAAATATAAAACTTTGTACTCAAAATTATATCGTATGGATATTATTATATATTAAATACAATACTGTTTAAGCAATGTGCACTATATCTGTAGTATTTTATCTCTACTTATTAAATTTGTTTTAATTGTACACAGGCCCGGTTCAAGCTGATTCGGCGCCCTGTGCTGATTTTGAAAATTGCGCCTATAAGCATGGTATAAGTCATTTTCACGTCACCATTGAGGTAGACTATACTAACGCGCTTTTTTTTAACGAGGTATCCCCAGTAGGTCTAGTAGTGCTAGTCCTCAAATAAATATACATACACTAGGTAGAAAAAGTCTGCATACGGGCTCGTTTTCTTATTTTTTGTCGACATGTTCCCAATTTTTGATGTCATTTAAAAGGACTATAAAAAAAAAAATTTCATCAAAATTTAAATTTTGAGAAATATCAATTTTTGGAAAAGTCTGCGTACAGCCGGTTTTAATGCCGCGTCTCAGAAATTAACTAGTAATGTCATTTAAAAGGCAATTGAATGTAGATAATTTTGCGCCATATAATTTAATCCCTACGATAACTGAAAGTGTCAAAAATTGTCTTTGAAAGTCTTAGAAATAGCTTAGAACCGCTGGAAAATAGGTTAGAACCGCTTGTTTTTATGACTTTCAAAGGCGATTTTTGACACTTTTCCTCATCGTTGAGATAAAATTATATAGCGCAAAATTATCTACATTCAATTGCCTTCCAAATGACAATACTAGTTAATTTCTGAGACCCGGAATTAAAACCGGCTGTACGCAAACTTTTCCAAAAATTGGTATTTCTCAAAATTTAAATAAAAAAAAAAATTATTTTCTCAAAAAAACTTTTTTTATAGAGTCCTTTTAAATAACATCAAAACTGGGAATATGTTGAACAAAAAATAAGAAAACGAGCCCGTACGCAGACTTTTTCTACCTAGTGTATACCAAAAAAAATATTTACATATATACAATGTTGATTTTATTCTATGCTGAATTTTTTTTGCACATTAGGCGCTCATGATATAGAAAAAAATTGTATACTGTGTTGATTTTTTTCTGGGTAGAGTTTTTTTGTGCACATTAGCACAGTAGTCAATTTCGAATGCATTTTCATGTTCTTGACTACAAATCTATTGGCGCCCTATTCGTTAGGCGCCCTGTGCAAGTGCACATCATGCACATATAGCTGGACCGGCCCTGATTGTACATTCACTCTGTATTAGGAATTAATTATTTGTCTGGATAGAAGAAAACGTGACTTTATTTTTGTTGATCGCGTAATTAAATTTTTCTGTGATGCTGATAAAAAAATAATTTTTGTTTTTTTTTATTAAGATTGATAAATTAGATAAGATGCCTTAAATTGGAAGTGGATAATTATAAATTTCCCATTTAAATTTAACTAAAATTAGTGTTCGTTCAGGTGTTTTTTTTTCCTAGTTTGGAAAATTATTTCGGAAAATTGTACAAATAATTTTTTATTTAATTGAAAAAAGAAATGACAATAATTGTAGTACTATATTGAAAAAAATAATTTATTTAAAAAAAAATGTGGTGTAATTTATAGATATAGAACAAAAATTAGTAACTTGTTGTTGTTAGCCAGAAGCGTAAAAACTGGAAGCATTTTAAGTTTCTAAATCGAACAAAAACTTTACTGTTTGAAACATATAAAACATGATTACGCACAGCCAGAGTAAGACTTCGTTATTTTTTTTATCTTTAATTAAAAAACTTAATAGAGCCACCATTTAATTTATCCCTTGTCTGTACAGTACACAAACAATTTATAATTTTTGATTCGATCGGAATGTTTTAACACGCTTTAATTTAATTTTTTTTTTCTGATTACGCACAGCCAGAGTAAGACTTCGTTATTTTTTTTATCTTTAATTAAAAAACTTAATAGAGCCACCATTTAATTTATCCCTTGTCTGTACAGTACACAAACAATTTATAATTTTTGAATCGATCGGAATGTTTTAACACGCTTTAATTTAATTTTTTTTTTTTATAAAATTATTCTGGAAGTCAGAACGACATTAAATATATAAAAATTTCCTAATTTAAATATAAATGTACTTTAATCGTACTCTTTAAAGTTGAAAAAAATAAAAACAAACATAGAAAAAAAAAGTATTAATTCGTAGGAAAAAGAATGGCAAGTTTTTTAAATTTGATTCAAAAGGTTCACAAATTTGGTGAAAAAAAAGGATATTTTCCTTTATTTTTATAAATTTAAAACTTTTATACTGATTTCAGTATATTTAACTTTAAAAGATGAAAAGCCTCAGTTTTATAAATATGTATTGTATATGTTCCGTGTGGCATATTCAAAATATTATCCATTTGTGTATTTTTGTTTGTAAAGCTCAGATGTTTTTCTGTTTGGTGGTTAAAAATCTAGAGTTGACTTAATTTATTATTTTAAGATTTTTGTTTTTCCAAAACTTTGGCAAATAAAATAAATACATACATTGTATATTTTGTTGTGTATTATTTTTATTTATTCCTTCATATATTTATATTTATATACAGTAACATATTATGTATTTATGTTAAGTTAAAAAAAAAACCAAAAGGAAATTTATGTGATGTTTTTTTTTTATTACATAGACTATACTCTGCTTATTTTACAACCATAAATATGTGGTTGAATTCCTTTTTCTGTTCATGTTATTTTGTTTTTTTTTCGATGTGTGCTCTATTGAAGATTGATGACATCCATGTAAAATGGTAATAGCAAAGCACTTTGGAATGTAATTTAAACTCATGTATCTGTATGTGCTGCCAAGTGATTGATTAAGAAAAGCAAACAGGTTTTAATTTTTCTGCATGGTATATTTCAATTGAATTAGGAGAAAAAAAAAAATTAAATCATATTTCATTTAAAAGCTTTCGGTTTTGTTGAATGGAAAAGAAAAATTCTTCTAATATAAAATGTGACATAATGGAAATTTTTTCTATTGTTGGAAATTTTTTTATATTAACGATTGGAAAAAAAGAAAATTGTTTTATATGCATTCCATTGTATCTAAATTTATTCTTGAAAATTTAAAGTAAATTTCAAATTAATCTAAAATTTTTGGGAATTTTTTTTTTTATTTATTTTTTTTTAATTTAACTTTTTAAAAGTTAAAATGTTTTATGAGGCATGAATAAAATTTTATTTTATTGTACCAACAACTGAGTCCTTTAAATTCATTTATTTTGATTATGTAAAAGATAAGAAATTTATAACATGATTGTTTATGAAAAATAGGAAACATTTAGACGCATACTGTAGTATTATGCGAGAAAATAGAAAAACTATAATTTTTTATTCAGGATAATAATATAATTCATTCATGTAGATTATTATTCTGTTAAATTAAAAAAAAAAAAAAATCTGATTTGTTTTTAGTCAGACCTTAAATATAAAATATAAAAAAATCTGATTTGTTTTTAGTCAGAACTTAAATATATGTAAAGTATTATACATATTTCCTATCTTCGCTCACATAAGAAATCAATGGTCGTCAAATGTGTTATAATTGAAAATTTTATTGCATTTTTAAAAATGATTTCATAAATTTTTAAGAAAATTAGGAAAATGTATAATATGAATAAAAATAAATTGCACGGAAATGAAATAAGCTATTTTTCTTTAAGGCGACATACACAAATGTATGCAAATGTCAATTATTTTATAGAAGATTTTTTTAACTTATATAAAAAATTTACATATATGTATTATGCTTGCATATACACAATCTTATCATAGTATAATAAATTTTTATAATCTTATTTTATTAAATGCAAATTAAGAAGAAAAAAAAGTTGAATAAATAAACCTACATTTTGTATGAAAAACCATATTAGTATCTTGAATCTTTAGGGTTTTCATTATTCGCTCATTTTTTTTGTGATTATATTTTTTTACAAGTGACTTTAATAGATATATGAAATAAAAATCAAAACCATGAATTGTGAAATGAAATTGTATATTGTTTTGAAACAAAATGAATTAGTCAAATAATAAACACAAATATTTTCTAATTTTGCTCTATTCCAGAAATTGGTCCACGCCCACACCCGATTCACAGCGTCTTATTTCTTTGGGTCCAAAAAATATGTTTCTGACGTTATAGATATTTTTTTAAGACTTCTGAAAAGTAAATATTACAGCATTAATTATTTGATAATAAATCTGTAAAAAAATATTTACACTCAATTTTATTAAAGAAAAATACCTTAAATCTCCACAAGATTATAAAGGATTCAAGTGTTTAAGAAAGCTTAGAACAAAATTAATTTTTCATCCTTCTTTATATGAATGGTTTTTTTCCATTCATGTAAAAATTGAATTTAAAATTTTATTATGATAATAATAATACCTTTAGAATTTTATACTTTTCTTTTTTATACAGGAATAATATAAATTTTTATTCAAATTTGATGGCAATAATGTTTAATAAGCTTTAATACATAAATTGATGTTGTTTTTTTTTCTTTTTTTTTTTTTTTTAAATCCTCTTTATTGTTATAAAATTTTGTAAAAAAAACAAAAAAAAGTGGAAAATTATTATACTCATGTTGACATTTAATATACGCGAAAACATAATTGAACAATTGAAGGGAAATAAATAAATAAGATTTTGAGAAAATTGATATAAGTGCGAAAGCTCATATTTAAATATTACATAATATGAAAATGTCATTTATTTTCTATCACATTAAGAGAATAACAAACAGATTATGCTATATTTTGAATTAGAACAAATAAAATATAAATTTGTTGAGTAAATATATGAATTATTTATATTCATTTTTTTTCCCATACTATTATAAGATCCCGATCAATCAGTCAAATTTAACTATATAAAACATTATTTAAATATCAAATTGAATATCATATATCAAAATTTGGTTTTATTTTATTTTTTTATTTTTTTTTTTATTATTTATTATTTATAAAATATTATTACAAGGGTGATAAGAATAAATAACATATATATAAAAAAAAAAAAATTCATTTAATTTGAATAAAAAATATTTTTAAATAAATTTGTCAACAACAGTCGTCAACGATTTTTTCTACTAGGTATAATAAATTCTGAATTTAACACATAGAAAAAACATTTTAGAAGTTTATGTTGTGGCATATACATTTATATCCTTTGTGGATTTATGACATGACGTTGAAGGAAATGAAACATATTTAATAATCATATTTGATATAAACGAATATAGTTGACATTTTTTGAACCAATATTTAGCTAAATTTTGTTCTACAGAACGTTTAATAAGTGCTTATAACGTAATGGTCACCTTAAAAATATTTACATATAATTTCTATAATATGTTAGCCTTTATACTAATATAATAAAATGATTTACAGAAGGTCAGCCAAATAAATGGTTAATAATGTATAGTGTGTCATGTTAAGGTGTGCAAAATTATTTATTTCTTAGCTACACTGAACTACTATTCTGAAAATTATTATTGAAATTTTATACTATTCTAATTTTTTTGAATATACGATTGAGTTTTTAGAATTTTTTTTTTCATATGGCATAAGCGTAGATATAATATTAATATGACGACAAAAATTTTAGTTTCTAAATAATAATTCGTATATAATCTCAAATTTATTGAAAAACTTTATCAGCACCAAAATATCGTTTTTAAATGACTCATATGACAGTAACCGTACGAGCAAACTTATTTAAGTAATATTTTTTAATCTTCTTTTTATATAAATATTAGAACATAAGTCATGAAAAGACAAATTATTCAAGAATTAAAATAATTTCTTAATTTTCTTGAAATGGTTTCCAACAATTTTTATATATTCTAACTAAGCTATTAACATAATGACCCACAAATCAATCATGTTGTGTATTCAATTGAATTCTACGACAATATTTATTTAGTTTTTCTTTTGGAAAAATTTTATTATGTTTAAATAAAGTTAAGAAAAGAAATTGAAATTTGCATAATTTATGAAATCAAATTAAATTCAATTTGATAAAATATAAAAAAAAAATATATTTTCTGTATTAAGCTTAAACATAATCCAAACACACTTGTACATTATGTTTATCATATGGATGTGTGTATAATATTGAGCATATAAATCTCTTTATCTGAAATGCGTATAATAGAAATTTTATTTTCTTCAAGTTATTATTTGCATAAATTTTACATTATAGTATGTATGTATAACCTTTTGCAATATTTTAAATTGTAAACATTCATTCTATCTTATAGCGTATATTCTTTCTTGGTTCAATTTACATCACCCGAAAAAAAAATTACCAATGGGCACATAGAGGGGGAATTAAATTTCCTTCTTCAATGAGGAATTACTGTACTGTATGTACAAATATGTATGAAAGTTTATGTGATATTTATTAAGTTTAAAGAAAAATCATTATTTTGAAATTTTGGAATGTAAATCGCACCCACTTACTACTTTGAAAAATTCATTCTGCATAAATTTGAATTGAAGAGATTGAAATATCATTAACTTTATCTAGATCTGTAGGAAATCTATTTTTAATCAGATGACACACTATGTCACTATCAACAATTCTTCAAATCTACCTATGCATGTTTGGGTGTTCGTCTGTAACAGTCTAGCGCTCCATCTACTTTTTTCCTAATTCCCCCTCAATCTTTTAAAAAAAAATCAAAAATGTTTTTTTTGCAGCAACAAAATATAAATAGATGAAATATGTGTGAGCTGTTGATTATTTGACGGGTTTCTTTTTTATACCCTAATTTAGAGTACGGGATATTACTTCAAATTGTCATCTTAACATACCATAAATTATTCCAGCACTATTAAATGTTTTAATTTTATTGAAATTGTTTGATTTCTAAAATACACAAAAAAAAACTAACATGATAATTGGCAATTACATAAATTATATAATATTAACCCATTATGCCATTACTTATTTTTATAGTTCATTAAGTATTAATTTGAGTTTCGAAAGCTATATTTACTACTTTTTTGCAAAAGTCACTTCAAAACTCTTTATAAAATCTATTTCAATTTGGTATGTTATGGTTATTTTTATAATGTTCATATCGTACTTGGTATATTAAGGTTCTTTTTTCTTCTAAGAATATCAAGAAAGTTTTTTGTTATATAAAGTTAAATTTATGAAGACTAGGTTTTTATGTTTAGAAAACTTATTTTTCTCTTAGAGAATATTTAAGCAAAATATACACAACAAAAAAATAATCATTCCAAAATCAACCCTATTCGAAGGTTATTTGGACTTTGGATGCAAATTTTATGCATTTGAATGAATATTTTTTTAATTCAAACAAAACAGTTTAAGTTGGTACGTTATAGGTATAAAGTCAGTTGATCATATAAGTATATACTGTATATGACAAAAATAATTGATTGCTTTTGTTATGACTTTGTTTCATAATAAATTATTGTTATAATGTTGTTTATAAGTAAAACAAATTTAAGTTTAATATTTAAGTTTAATAATTTTCAAGTAAGTAGTTGTTATATTTAAAATCATTTACGGCTGGCGACAATATTACCAAATTTTTGGTACTCACAGACTTCATAAATTTCTTATAAAACAAGTTTTACTTTCTACATAATTATTTAAAATTTATCGATTCTTAGTGAAACTATTATAATAATTCTCCATTTACAATATAATTTATTTAGAACATTACTATACTTAAAATTTATGAAAGCAAGTTTCCTCCCAGTATGCAAAATATTCTTTTGTGCATAAATGAAGAAGGAGCATATATTTTAAAAAGCAAGAAATATACTTAAAAAAAAAATTACAAAAATAAAAATCTATTTTGAAGAAAAATGAATATTTTTTTTTGCATAAGTTTTGTGGAACTGATTTAATTAAATTTATTGTGCAAACAATTTTTTGTGATTTTCTTTAATGTTTTCAATAACGAAAACAATTATTTTGGAGCACATAACAATTTTTGTATGAAGTGGTGAATTTGTACAAATACATATATGTATATGCAGTGAAGTGAATACATATAAACACAAAATATCCTTTTTATTATTTGAATGAATATTTCCTCAAGTAAAATATGCAAATTTTTTATTATTTTAGCCAGATATAAGCTATTAAAATTAATTTAAAAATATTAAAAAAATTTTTTTTTTGTTACGTAGAATGAAAAAAGTTTTTCCTTATAATTGAAAATATTTTGCTTTTGAAATAATAATTATGAAAAAAAAAAAAGAAGTAGGTACATAATTTAAGTAAAACAAACAGGGCAGTATTTTGAATTTTTATTTCTATATATAGTCTTAAGTTTTCATGATATAAATAACTTTATATAAATAATATGCTTTCAATTGAAGCTATGTTCTAGAACAGCGTTTCTCAACCTTAGGGTCGCGACCCGAATTTGGGTCGCGAAAGATTTTCAATGGGTCGTTTTAATGGAAAAATTCTATTACAAATGCTACATATGTTTTTTCAAAAATAATAAAATATTTTGATTACGTAAGAAGAATTAACCTATGCCTTATTTTTCAAAAGATTGCTGTTTTAACATTGATAATTGAGTAAATCCTTTGAGCCAGACTTAATAAATTATCAAATAATTGTCAACAACAAATAAGCCATTAAAATAAAAATAAATAAAACATTTTAAAGTTGTCTTTCATTTCTTCTACTTGTCAATGCATACCATTTTCATATTGAGGGTCGCGTTATTTTGTACTCATATTTTATAGGTCGCTATAGCAAAAAGGTTGAGAAACGCTGTTCTAGAACATATTAAAGTAGAGAAGAAAAAAAAAATTCAGCAATAGAGAGCCCAAGAAAATTTTAAATTTTATTTAATAAAGCCTTGGTATCATAATGGTTTCCATTGCGAACAAAATTTTTTTTTTATAAGTTATTTCAATAAAATTTTTCCTTTTTTCTTTTATTTTTTTTTATTAAAAGAAAACTTTATCATTATTATTGTGTGCTATAAAGTTTTTCAACAAATTTTTTTAATATAATAATGAATTACTTTTTAGATAACATTTTTTTTTATGCAAAATAATAAATATGTGTTTTGTATATCATTGGTAATCTTTGGAATTAACGGTAGCCATAAAATTGAAAAATTATTTCTTTTTTTTTTTTTATTAAATTGGTATGCGCATATCTACGATACTCATAAGTGTTTATGTAAATGAAATACCTAAATAAATTTTTGTTTTACTGTTTTTATAGAGGTTGAATTTTTTATCAATTTTATAAAAGTTTCAGTTCAAAAAGTTTTAAACTATTTATTTCGAAATTCCATTCAAAGTAAAGATTATTAATTGGAATTATTAAATTGATGAAATAAAAATTTATGGTTATATACCTATAGATAGACTGAAGAATTCACAATATAATGTTTAAATTATTTCAGAATTGTTTTATTCTGTATATTTGTAGATATATGCAGTACTTTACCCATTTTCCACTACTGTCTCATTTTAGAACTTAAAATCTTTCCCAAGCTATTTCTTTAGAGATATTTTGTATATATAAAAAAAATTGTTTATGTTCGCTTCATTCGGCCAAAATTTGTTTTCAAATCTTTTTCTCTTTAAAATATAAAATTTTCACAAAATCGGACAATTTAAAAACCTGAGAACACTGTTTCCGCCGATACAGAACAAAACTTGAAAATAAAAATGAAAATGAAAATATAAATTAAACTTTTCTTCAATTGGTTGTGAGAATAATAGAAAAAAAATTCCTATAGTCTAAATTTTGACCCAAGAATTAAAAATAAATAACAATTTAAAGATTTATTTGCATATATACAAATAAGTAAATAAAATAATGGTTCGATGAAAACTTTTGTTAAGGAAATTGAACATTAGTTACGGAATCTATACATATAAAACCAAAAAATTTATTCAAAAACTTAAGTTTTATTAGTTTGAGGAACAAGAAATTAAATTTAACCCTCATAAAAATTTGAATGAATAATTTAAATAAAATCGAAACAAATTTATTTTAGGAAATAGCCTGTAAAAATACAAAATGAAAAATATAATTTGTTTTTTTTTTTTAACACAATAATTTTTTTTAACACAAGTTGATTGAGAATTTCCTTAACAAAATAATTCTTATCTTGATTATGTCAAATGTCAAATAAAATAATTGATGACTTTACTTCTCACACCAGCAGGTTCATGTTCAGTATGTCCAAAAAAAGGAAATTACAAGGAATTAAAAAAAAAAATTAAATATTACTTTTTTATATTTATTTCGACCTTGGCTTGAATTAAGAATAATTTTATTTTTTAGAATGTTACTATATATCAGGGGTTTCAACTGATTTTTCTATAAGATCTACTTCGCGCAGTAAAAATCCTCTGCGTTCTACTTTTTCTAAAAATAGGAGTAAGAGGAGAAGGCAATATTTAGGGATTAAAATTCTAAGTGTTCGTCTGTTAAATTAGTTCGGTACTTCGACTTTATTATTTTCATTTGTGAAAATGCTGATTCGCACAAATATGTCGAACCAAAACAGGCGTGTTATTCTCAGCACATTTTTTTAGATTCGGATATTTATCTTCTGCTAAAATATTTCCAGAATTAATCTTCGAAAGCTTTTCTTTTAATATAAATATCATTTTGTAAAGTAATAATTTCTGCTTCAAGTGTAATGTTGTCCATATCAAAAAAAGTTGAAAGGTTTTCTGCAGAAACATTTAAGAAATATTTAATATTGCTATCAAATGGAAAACTCGTAAATAAAACTACATTATCAAGTTTTTTAAAATCTTCGAAACGGTTACACAAATTCTTCAATAACGTTCGTAGTTTCTTTGATATATTTATTTTCATCATAATTAGTAGAAGCAGAACTTTTTAATTGCGCCAACATGTTTGGAAAATTAGATAAATTTTTTTGATTCTTGAAATTGAAAATGGCAATTTGAAAGGAAACAAATATCTGAAATATAAATATTTATTAGCGATCGACCTAAAATCATTACGCGATCGACCTGTAGATCGCGATCGACGTTATTGACACCCCTGCTATATATAGCAAATGAAAAGACGGTAGAACTCAACTCTTAGGCTTTTGTTATTATATTATTTCAATCTACCAGGATAAACCTTTACAGATTATAGCAAGAATTTACTTAAAACTACTTAATGATATAAATAAAAATTAACTCTCTTCTAAAAATTTGAGATATTAAGTCTTGCTTTTTGTCTAGAAATATTAAAATCAATTACTTCATAGCATAAATTAAAATTTCTTACTGTTAGACTCATCAACAAATCAAATACAAACATACAACTTGCTACATAGTTCTCCTGCATTCAAGCAAATCCAAATGAATTAATTTACATTTTTCAACATATAAACTATCATTAAAATTCATAAATCTTAAAGCATATTTTATAAATTTTTTCTGTACAGATTCAATTCGTTTTATGTGCACTCGATAATGATAATGTTGAATTATTAGTAAAAACTTGCCTTTTGAAATTTTTCTACATTAAATTCAGCCGTGGAATTAGATTACTTATAGGTATGTAGGTAGTACCAATTTCACATAAATAAGAAATATAAAGTATTAATAAAGATTGTAAACTTTTCAATCAAAAAAAATTAATTATTCTTCAGTTCGAAAATGTGTTAAGAAAATATTTTAATAGTCTAATGTTTTTAACTAATCTACTATTTGATACGTATAATATATAACAATTTCCCATATTTTTTATGCTTAAATTAAAGAAAATTTTTCATGGTCAAAATGAAAAATTGTTCATTTAGATATTTTAAAGAATTTTAAAAATAATTTTTATTTAAATTTTAATATCAAAATTTGTTCTTATTTTTTGAAATCCGTGGGTTCGCCTTTTTTTCTTTTGTTCAAACTAAATAAACAGCCAGGAAAGAATTATTCAACTTTCTTTATTTTTTTTTGTAACCAATAACATTTAACAGCAGAATATCAAAATCATATACGGAAAATTTAATAATTACCAAAAGTATTTATGTTCTGTAAAATTTTTCTTAAATGAAAACTAAACAAATTTATTTTTAAATTTTAATTTTATCTGGGGGCAAAAGTTAAATAAAGTTTTTTTCTATCTCATTAAATTTTTGGCCAAAAATTGAAATAGTTATTGGAGCCTATGTTCTATTTCTTGATTTTTAACTTCAGTTACAGCTGCTACCAATAATAAGACTTACGCAATTGTTAGATTCGAACTATACAAACTTGTTTTTCTATTAACTTGTAAAGTCATAGATAAAGTCATAAATCATCCTTGTTTCTGGAAAACTTCGTCTTTTAATTTTTAATTCTAATGTCAGACTTAGTAGGTTTTAGTAAAATGTATTTAATTAATAGCCCTCGCAGTAAGTATTATAGTCAATGTGTCGCCTATACTATATTAAAGTATAGTTTACATCATCTGAGTTATTGTGAAAATTAATGTCCATAATTATTTTTACAATTAGTTAGTTCAATTTATCTTTATTTATTATGAATTTGGATATTTTTTTTTATTAAAATGTGTAAAAAGCGTAAACATATATATTTTATAAAAGATATGTGTAGCATTTTTTCTCAAATTATTGTAATGGGAAATATAGCAAATGAAAAAACAAACGTCTTACTAATTATAATTTTGAAAAATAATTACAGTATAATTATTCAATTAAAGTTGCTTACATAAGAAATAAATTAAGGTGAAAATAAAAATTGTTCACTCTTAAGGCTCTTTTTACTTTCTGTTCACTTCCATAATAAAAAAGTAAAAGAATGTGACAAAAAGTACTTAGAATCAAAAAATACATTTAAGTTTTACTTTCCACAATCATAGTGAGAAAATACGAAAAAAGTACTTTCTATAATTAAATTTCGAAAGATAATATTTTGTTCCAGCAAAATTTATTTATTCTTATTCAATAATTTTGCTATTTATTTTATTGAATTCTCTGTAATATCGAATAGTCAGCCGTCTGGTGTAGTGCTATTGCCCTTATACTATGTCATTTTCGGTCGCGGGTTCGATTACCACCTCGGATTGGGATTTGTGTTAATTTTTCAATTTGTCTCACAGTGTTTGTTTGAGTTTTTTTTTTAATCGTTTTGCAATATTAGCTTCATTAAATATGCTTATGTAAATTAATTTCATTTGAAGGCAAAGTGAAATTGAAAAACTTTCTCGAAGTTTGAAACATTTTGTTTAAATTTTATGGAATGGTTTAAAAATTTTATAGAATATATGTATTGAAAATTATAAATGACTTATATTAAAATATAATGACATTATTTTTTCTTCATCAAATTTAAAACAATTTCTCATTTGTATATTTAAATTTTGCGTCCTTTTTTTGTTATTATAAAATTGAAATTTGTTCAACAAAATTCAATTTTGACATTGAATGATGCCATTAACATTTCATGTTATTTTAGGTATTTGTCAAAAGTTTAAACAGGTGCAAAATATAGAAAAAAGTTAGTATTTAAAAATATTTCAACTAATTTAATTTTGTAGCTATTCGAAATAATTTTATTTGGTAAAATTATGTTGGGAAAAAAAGGATTTGATTTTTAATGCTGTTAAAGTTATAATAAATAGAAGAAAAATCTCACTAAAAGTGCAGAAAATAAAACAGAAAATATAAAATAATTTATTTTTTATATGATTTTCCTGTTTGTATCGATACATATGACAATAACTGTAATAATTCAATTACATTTTAAGCCATTGAAAAAAAAAACAAGCATAATATAAGAATTTATTTAATGCAAAAAAAAATGTTTATAAAAGTACATAATGCAAATTTGAAAAGAAATTGCTTTTAAATAAAATTAAATTGTTAAATAAAAATAAATTATTTTAATACGACATAAATACATTAATTTTTTATTTTATTTTTTTACTTGCAGGATAATAATGGAAAATCTGATATTCTTCATAGAAATAATAAAAGCAAACAAGGATCCTACAAAAATATAGAATATTATGTTAATACGGTTTAGAAAACATATGCATTAAAAGTATAAATTTGAAATTGAAAAATTTACGAAAAAAATTCTTTTTATTATTATATTTTCAATATTATGATGATTTTATTTATCCATATTAAAAAAAAATATATACATATATATAATATTAAATAAATAAAATAAATAATTTTGTTTCAATATAATATACGTATACAATAGAAAAAGAAAAAGCAATTTTCTTTCAATGTCCTGAGGGAAGACAGCTCAAAAAAAAATTCTTTCACGCGTAAAAGTAATAAAATAATATATGTACTTATATATAAAAATGTAAAATAATTGTGATAAGAAATTAAGTTTTTTTTTATCTAGGTTTCAAATAGATTTATGTTACCAATGTAATATTTCAAACAAAACACCCGAACAGATAAAGCATAGGTCCATTCTACATATTTGTCATTTGAATTTACAAAAAATATTACAAACATAAATAATTTTCATAGCCAAACAAAGATTTAAAATCATCGAATAAGAAATTTATTAATCTCAATTATAGTTTAGTTTTTTTTGTTATATATATAATTCAATATAACTTTCATTCTGTATTAAAATTTTACAAAAAAAAAAAAGAACTTTATCGTGTTTTTACATTAAAATTGTTTTTATTAAATCGTATAATTTTATCCATTTTAATTTTCGTGCCCAGTTCTAATGATAATTTCGTTATATTCATTACTCCCAGTTCTGAAATTCATTAAATAATTTAGTTTACAAATGACTAATACAAACAATTATATTGCCGATCTTAAACCAAAGAAAAAATATTTTTTTTAAAGATATTACAATGTGTAAATTCCTGAATTCTAGAATTTAAAATATATAATAGAAGTAACCACATTATTAACTCAATTTTCTGGTTATTTAAATTTCATAAATTTTTCCGAATATTAATTTTAAATAATACAAATATATTTATGTAAAAAAGAACCGAATAAAATATCATGTTTGTTTCAATTTTAATTCAAATATAATTTTATTCTTGTGTTAGAATAATTTTATTGAAATAAATCCTTGGGGATGCTTCAATTATATAGATACAAAAAAAAATTGTATCTTAATTTTTATTTTTGAAAATAGGATACGGTATATATATATTTTTATGTTTTCCATTATTATACGTTTTTCTTTTAATCTTGAATTAATTTTTGAATAAAATTATGAAATTTTTTATTTAAAAATCAAAAAAAAAAAAATTATATTAATTGATGAATATTTCATAGAAGTGGAAGAGCTTCTGGATATTCTGTTCTTGTATATAATTACGGGTAAGTTTCTGGGAAAATAATTTAATATTTAATAATTTTCGTAAATTAAATTCAAAGTTTTTATGTTTTTCAAAAATTTCCCAAATTGTTCATAAAAGTTTTATTTTAGCAACAGTCCAATCTAAAATATATGAATGAAAAATATTGAAAAAAATATACTTAAATAAAAATTTATAATAAAAATAAAAAAAGAGTTTATTGAATTTTTGTAACAAAAAAAAATTAACTAAAAAATAATGCTAAAGAATTTGCTGGGAATGTTACTACCATTATAGTTTTCATATAAGGAAATAATTATACTTCGACTCAGTGGTTTTCTAATTCCTTATTTATATGATTATGCAAAAAATGGTTATTATGTAATTATATTTTCCAACCAAAGTATCATAATAATATAATCACAATGACAGTAAGAAGATAGTACAAAGATCGCATATCTTTTGCATAAAATAAATTGTTTAACATGATTTATCCGTATTTACGAAATGAAACATTTTACTTCTTTCTTTTTTCTAAATAAAAATTGTATATAAATTCAATCTTTACAGAATTCAAAGTACATTTTAATTAAATTAGGAACGTCCGATACAAGAAACTTAAAACAGAATTATATTTAAAATACACGGATATATATAAATTAAACCTTTTTCTTATCTCTTCTCTTAGAACTCTCTTAGAAATTTATTTTTACTTGCTTGTTGTTTCTCAAGTGGCAAGCCAACTATATATCTACATAAAACATACAACAAAATACGTATTTAATTTTCTTCTTTTTTTTTTTGCATTGTATAAAGACAGATTTTGTAAATATGATGTCAATAACAATTAGACTAATTGAAAATAATGTTTATTTAAAAACTAAAAAAGACTATTACTTGAAATAAAAAAAATAAAATAAATAAAAGAATCCAGAAAACAAAGAGCGAAAAACAAAAAATAATAAATAAAATGTGAAAACATCATTAAATAAAAAATTATTTTTGCAAAATAGTAATATTATATATTTTTTTATGGAAACAATATTAATATTAAGGAAATAAAAATTGTTGTATATATAATAAAAAATAATGGATAGTATTGTTACGACGACAACAGATATCATTGACAGCTTTCATGGTGGCAGTATTTCATATAATAATTATAGTGTTAATAATTTTACAACATTTACTTTAACTAGCTTAGCAACACAAAATAGTTTTTACGATGAATTTAATAATATTGTGATAGATAATAATTCAACCATCAATGGAACTGAATCAATTTTAAATTCAACATTAATGTAAGTTTTATACAATTATTTGGTTTTATTAAGCCTGAATAACCCATATATTTTTTAACTATATACAATATCGGATTTTAGACTTTGTCTTCACTCATGAATATACAAATTATTTTCTGATTTTTCGTAGGATGAATAGTCCCGAATAAATGCACGTACACGAATATTCGTCAAGTATATTAAATTTTACGAACTTTCTCTAAGATTTTGTGTTCTGATTTCTGAGTAATTATTATTTATTATTATCAGGCAGTCCCGGCGGTTTTAAAAGACAAAATAAAACTTCCACAACATGCTAAAGCTGATAAACTTGTTCGGAAATATATTGTTTACACAAGAATCGAATATTTTATATTAAAAATACTCAACATCTCGGACTAATGCATGAAAGAGACTATAAGCGAGGCTAATTTGTATTCTAGTCACTAGACGTGATTTTTATAACTAAGTTATTAACCAAAGAATAAAATTAATTTCGTACTTTCATTTTCATGCAATAATAATTAGTAAATTTTGTATAATAAGTTAATTCGATGTGAGTAATGGGATATAGTAGATTACAACACATGTTAAGAAAATTTGTTATTACAACGAGTTGTGTATACACAAAAACACATAGACACAAGTGATATAATATTGACAAGTGTCTATGTGTTTTTGTGTATACACAGCGAGCTGTGTAACAAATTTTATTAACATGCTTGTATACTGTTTTAATGTGCATGTGAGAGGTAATTGCAATCAATACATTTGTAATGCAAAAAATAAACAAAAGTTCAAAATGAAGAAAGTAAATAAAATTTACTTAATATGGAGAATGTAAATAAAATTTACTTAGTTAAATAATTACATGTGTATTGACGCATGTAATATACCATTTACCGAGCTAAATTTGCGATTGTAAATACAACTTACCGATCACATACACATTAAAATATTTTAAATCAAAAAGCAAACTATAGAAAAGTTTTTAATAACTTTTTAAACAAGATAATTAAATTATTTTTTTCAGACCAAAAGAAAATATTTCATTCATTTTGCCATGGTGGCGTCAATTGTTATGGAGTATTTTATTTGGGGGTATGGTTGTTGTGGCAACTGGTGGAAATTTAATTGTGATATGGATAGTTTTAGCACACAAAAGAATGAGAACTGTTACGAATTATTTTATAGGTAGGTATTCCAATAAAATGATGATAAATATTGAATCAAGATTACACTATAAATTATGACAAATTATATGAACGTTAAACTTTTATTTCATAATTTTCTGAAAGTATCATCAACTATGTTGATGTTTATTTTTTTTATTTTAATCTAGTTTTGACATCACAATTAAGTTATGGATTCTTTAATGTATACATTATACATGTACATATTGTTTGAATTGAAATTTTAAAGTTCTAATCTAATCTATCACATGAAATACCTATGGAGTCTTCTTAAAAATAATTCGGTAGGGATATGAGACTATTTTGTTTTAATAAATCAAAATCATTTTTGCTTTAAAAAAAATTCTGCAAAAGATTAAAAAAAAAAAATGAAATGGAAGAAAATTTTATGTTTTAACTTAATAAATATAATCTTCAAAATAAATCTTTTCATATTAATTTGAGATTCCCTTTTAAGATCCATATCAGAAAATTAATAAATTTCGAAGATTTATGATTTTTGGCACACTATAAAAGATTTCATTTTTATTGAAAAAAAATTCTTTTTTTTTTGTTTTATACTAAAATGAAAATTAACAAATTTTCCGCAAAAAAAAAAAAAAGATATGAGAAAAATTTATGGTCAAGTAATTTAGACTTTATTTAGATAATTTTTTCACAAAAGAGTGATTTTTGCAAACATTTTTTATAACATATTTTTGCGCCAATAAATAAATTTTTAGGAATTTTGACTTGTCATGAAGACAGCAAAGTAAATAAATTATTTTTTTTTTATAAAAACTTTTCCTTTAAAAAATAATGAGCCGCATTAACTTATTCTTATAGAGAAATAATTACGCAGTGTTCCGAATTATTTAACATTATAAGAATATATAGTTGAATAAATTTAATGTATGTATTGTACATATGTATATCTAATTTGAAATTGGAACTGAATAGGAATTGTGGCAGAGATTATATATGACTTGGATTTCTATTTTCAGGTTATATGCATAATGTACATGTAGCTGTACATGTAGCTGTACAAGGTCTTGTATTTACTTAACTTATTCACTTGGCTGATCGACGGACGGACAATCATAGTTATCAAGATTATTGAATGTATCTCTAGAAGTCGAAAAACAATATTGCTCGTATTGTTTTGATAGTGCTTAATTTTTCGCAGTAAAAGTGTAAAACTCAATAACTCAATTAAATTTGTTTTGGTTGTTTAGCGAGCCCATTCTTATTATTGAAAAGTGATTTTTTCCCGAATGAGATTTTGAATGAAATTTAAATCAATATGATAATAAACTTTGCTAAAATGTATAAAATTTGATTCAAGAAAACTTTTAAGATAAAATAAGTTTTTTAAATCATGTTGATTTACTAAGGTACTCGTATAATGTAAATATTCTGAAATCAAATCAATTTAATTGAAACGAAAAAAACCAAAAAAAAAAAACATTAAAAAACTTTTTTGTTGATTTGTGTTTATTATTTTATAAGAAAAATAAATTTTGTGAAATTTTTGCTTTTTGTGTTATTAATAATTTAAAGTTTTTTTTTTGTCATGCATCAAATTTGCATTAAACTTTATGTGTTTTTATTTATTTCATTAAATGATAAATTTTAAAAGTCTCATAGTCTCATGCAAAAATTTTGTCTATAATTCTTATTTTCTTAAGAGCTCTCTCTGTGAAATTCGAAAATATTAATATTCTTGCAATTTTTTTATAGAAAATAAACTGCAGTGAAAAATGTACCAAAGAATATATGAAACAACTTCTAATACAAAACTATATTTGAAATTTATTTCTGTTCAGAAACTGCAATTTATCAGAAAAATTAACAAATTTTTATAATCAAATGAAATTAATTAAAAATTGATTAGAAAATTAAAGAAATTATAAGTCCCACATCCCCAGCTGTTTCCATCACAATCTCACCAAATATGTTCAAGTTTTTCAAAGACCAGTTTGAGACAAAAAAGCCAAAATTTAAATAATCGACCTTAGAGCCAGGGCTATATTCTCTAACAATCAAACTAAAACCGAAATCAATTTTTATTGATGGATACTGTTAAGATTCAAGTTCGTAAAAGAGTTGTGTTATCTAACTTTTGTTAAGAACCTTAATTTAATCATTCGTAATATAGCCGCTTATTTGAATTTTTGAAAATAGTTTAAGGATTAGTCGGCGATTTTTTTGCTTTTAACTATATCGCTAACGTATGATTTTCGAAACAAAACTGCAAAAAGCTCAATTGTATCCTTTTGGTTCAGAATATTTGATGAATTCATAGAGAATTTAGCATTTTAACTCAATCAACTTTTAAAAACAAATTTATTCAATTAGAAATTTTAGATGTATTTTCCGGGGTATGAAATTGTAAAATATTTTGATATTAAATCTAAGTTTTACTATTAGCAATTTTCACATACATTAGAAATTTTGAAATTATTGTTATATTGTCGCTTTTATTATGTAAAAAAAACCGCAAACAGTGTAAATATAACTATTTTGTAGTGGAATCCAAGCATTCAACAAAAGGTTATAATCATTAAATTTACCATCAAATCACGTTTTAGTACCGTTCTTTTTTCCATGAATAACTTTATGAAAGAATAATAATAATAAGAACAAAAAGAACATAATACGAACGGAAGGAAAATGCGATAAAAATTTCAGTTTAAAGTGAGAATATAATATGCAAGTAGTGTTATATTAATTTTATCTAAAAAGTTAAAGAATTTTCTTCCAAACATTAAGCGATGTAAAGATTTTTCAACTAAGAAAAGGCTTCTCCATCAAGTTTTTTTAAAAGTTACATAATAAACTTCCACGTATAGATCCTTGAACTATTTTTTTGTCCACAACTAACAAAAAAACTTATTTCGCGATTTAAGAGATGTTTTCCGGTGGAAGAAAAAAACAAATTCAGTTTATTAAGTTCATATAAAATATTCCAAAAATTATTTAGTTTAATTTCTTTCATTCCTGCATTGAAAAAAATCTCGTGGAAAATCAAACAAAACTGCGTTATTTTATGACAGTATAAGTATTGTTAAGCGTACAATAACTCGACCAAAAATGTAAAGCAAATTAATTGTAGCTAAAGATGGATGATACACCGAAATTATAGTTTTTTCTAGCGAAGAATAAATTGCTGCCTAATATATACACTAGGTAGAAATAGTCTGCGTACGGGCTCGTTTTCTTATTTTTTGTTCGACATGTTCTCAGTTTTTGATGTCATTTAAAAGGACTCTATAAAACAAAGTTTTTTTGTGAACAATCTCAATTTTTGGAAAAGTCTGCGTACAGCCGTTTTTAATGCCGCGTCTCAGAAATTAACTAGTAATGTCATTTGAAGGGCAATTGAATGTAGATAATTTTGCACCATATAATTTTATCCCTACCATAAGGGAAAGTGTCAAAAATCGCCTTTGAAAGTCATAAAAACAAGCGGTTCTAACCTATTTTCCAGCGATGACTTTCAAAGACAATTTTTGACACTTTCCCTTATCGTAAGGATAAAATTATATGGTGCAAAATTATCTACATTCAATTGCCTTTCAAATGACATTACTAGTTAATTTCTGAGACACGGCATTAAAAACGGCTGTACGCAGACTTTTCCAAAAATTGAGATTTCTCAAAATTTAAATTTTGAAAAAAAAAATTTTTTTCACAAATAAACTTTTTTTATAGAGTCCTTTTAAATGACATCAAAAACTGGGAACATGTTGAACAAAAAATAAGAAAACGAGCCCGTACGCAGACTTTTTCTACCTAGTGTATATTTGTTATACAGAAAGGGTTTCCGAAATTTTTAATGCTTAATATTTCTATAATCATTCGACATATTGAAAAGTAAAAGTCAGCTATTTTTTCTTGCTATAATAAACAGCTAATCTTACACTAGTTCTATTTGATCTACAAGGTATATGAAGAAATCATATGTGTGTAAATTTGAAAATAATTGAGATAAAATAGAAAATCGGTTTTCAGAATACCTATTTTTCATATTTAATGGGAAACGACCAATAAAAGAAGAAGAAGAAAACTAGATTCTTACTTGAATTCAAGTACTTTCCCAACAAATTAATGAGGTAAAAGATATTAAAAAAGTTATAGAATAATTTTACTTCTCATCCTAATTATTTAGCAAATGATAATTTTCTTGAAAGTTAAATGAAATTAATATTAAGTATGTTACCTAATCTACACATATTTTCTTTTTTTGAATTATATTTTATGGAAAATAAAACGACAATATTTCTACTTAATTTTTCTTCAAAATGTTCTTGAATATATACGGAAAACATAATCCATAAAATATAATATTCAGGTTTTAATCTGAAAAAATTATACAAAAACTGTGCGGGCTAACTTCCCTAGGAAGTGGAAAACTAATAATTAATTTTGTCAACATAATGATTTTTATTTTTCTATTTTGAAAATAAAAATTTTCAAGCCAATATTAAATAAGCACTTTATATATATAAATGTTGGTTTCTTCATTTTAATTTTATAATTCGAAAATTCTTTTTCGTGTGACTAAATTATTTTGGGAATTGTATTATGTTGCTTACATTAAATCGTTAGTTTTGTTGTTGCAAATATCTTGGTAAAGGTTTTTATTTTAAGAACAATGTATTTTTATTATTTTTTGTCATTGAAATATTTGTTTGATTTTTTTATTAACTTTATAAACATCATGGAAGTTTCTTGATAAATGCTTCAACAATGAATAATATTTTAAATAAAATTTAATTAGTTTTTCATTAAGTGAGTATTAATATCAATTGATTTGATATTAGAAATTAAGTTCTAAATATACCCTGGCAGCTGGCTTTACTAATTAAAGATTATAATTTTTGTGGACGTCCATTATTCATTCGGACACATATACTTAAAGCCCATATACTTCTCATTCACTTGTCTCAGTATCTCTTTTTCTTAGAATCCATTAAAAAGAGTTTTGCAGTCCTTTTCAAGGGATAAATCAATTTAAAATTCCCATAAATTATGTAAAAAAAATAATAAAATTTGTCAAAATTTTATGTTATTTGTATACATTATTATCTATATTTACTTACATTGTATATACATTTTAGAATGTTAAGTTTATTTATTTTTTATTCATTTGAGACATGTACAGCAACTCTATGTGTGAGTGAAAACCAAAAGAAAAGAAAATGTTTTTCCCATAAATTTACGTGAATTAATTTTAAGGATTATGAATACAAGAATTTTGTCCTAAAGAATAAGGTCAAACAATAATTTATTTTACGCCAAAACTCCATCTCTTCCATATTATATATAAATTTTACAATATTTGTTTTTAAGATTAGCAATAAGAAAATACGAGAATTGGTACAATGTTTTAAGTTCTTTAGGATTTATAAAAATTTACAAAATATTTAAAAAAAAAAAAAAAAAGGAAAAACTTAAAGGCAATTCAAAAAAGAATTTTTTTTATAAATTTTGGAAACAAAAAACTATTACTTTTAAAATAAATATAAATATTTAATTTTCCAAAGTTTCTGTTTTGCACAACTTAGTTTAATGTCAAGTTTCCCAAATGTTCATTTAATTCCAAAAAAAACATTGAATTATTCCAAATTTATTTGCTGAATTTTAGGAAATAGAATACGATTGAAATTTTATAAAAGTGAACATTTCAAGTACTCAATGGATATTACAATATTTTAAATGAAATAAACCTAAAATATAAAAATCTTAAAAAAAATGTAATATATATATATGTATATATGTATGTATGAATATAAAATTAAAGCTTAACAGGAAATAATAAAGAAAAATCTTCTTCTTTTTTTTCATTATTTTTTTTTTTTGGAACTTTCTCCTACATTATTCAAGCACCAATTTCATTTTGAAAACTGTTTTAATAAGAGAAGAAAAAAACTTTTTTATTTATTACTTGTGTATAATGAAAATATTTTTTAATGCATTTTAAACTTAACAAATTTTCATTTGTGGCAAAAAATTTATGTTTGTAAATTAAAAATGCATGTTACCATTTTTAAGCATAATCGGTTTTTACATAATTAAATTTTAACGACTGCATATCAAATTGTGTCCAAATTTTATTTTGTACCATTGAACTTAATGTTCACAATTTAAATACATATATATATATATATTTTTTTTGGTTTAGTTAATTCAATATATACTTTTTTGGCTAAACAGTGATCACATAAATGATTCTAAAATTTAATTGTGTGTCTATAAATTGTAGAAGTTTTTTCAAATTATATTAAACAATTATGTAATGCCATATGCTTGGATAGTGAAAAAAAGTATAAATTTGAAATACAATTTTAGATTATTCTAAATAATGTGATTGTCAAGCTTATCGTAATATAAAAAAAAACATTTTTTAGCCACACAATATCTAGAAATATCAAGAATGGGTAGCTGTGTTAATTTTTATTATAGCATAGCTTAAATCAACATATTAACATTATTACATCAGTACAATTGATAAGAACATTACATACTCATTTCATTACACATAATACGTTTTGTTTTTTCTGAAAAAATAATTACATTTTGCGAAATAAGATTACAATATTATTGTAATAACAATATTCAACTAAATACAATTTAAACAAATATAATGCAACTTCCTTTTCTTAACATCTTTAAGATCAGTCATCAATCAAATTCTTAGATTTTGAATTTAGATTTTCATTTTGTTCAGTAAAAATTATTGATTACAACAACACCTATTAAAATCTAGAGAATCGTAAATATTAATTAATTTTTCATCACATTTATATTATTATTTCTAGTGAATTTATCAGTTGCAGACGCAATGGTATCAACTTTAAATGTAATATTTAATTATATTTATATGCTACATTCGAATTGGCCATTTGGACAACTTTATTGTAAAATATCTCAATTTGTTTCGTCGTTAAGTATATGCGCTTCAGTTTTTACGTTGATGGCAATTGCTATAGATAGGTAAGTTAAAATTTTCTTTTATTTAAACAAGTTATTTCTAAATATATTATTAATATACTGTCATTATTATTTTCCAACATATTTCAATTTTTTAGAATTTTTTAATAAAAAAATCAATTCGTTTGCAATCTTTCGCAGGGTTACAAATGTTTTTACGCAATAAAAGGAATGATACAAAAAATATTGAAAATATTCTTTATAAATTTTACCAAATCCTAATATTATTTTAAGGAAAATATCAAACATTTTATAGTAAAGGCTTTTCAATTTCTTTGATATACTTTTTACGTTTAGTTGTAATTTCCTGTTAGACTCAAAAAAAAAAAACAGGAAATTAATTTTCAATTGAAAGAAAAAATATTATTAAATAAAATAAACAATTCGTGCATTAGTGATAATCTAGAAATAATATTATACATATATAATATTTAAATTTTTAAAAAGTAATTTTCGGAACTTAACTTTATCGTTAAGGTGATTGAAAGAAAACTTCAGGCCTCAATAAATAAATAAATTAATCCCACTTGATTGATTTGATTTATACATTACTTCTTTCACACAGCTGAAATGTAAAAATTTTTTTCAAACAAAATTGAAAATAATATGTACCTTAGATTATTTTCATTATCCTGTCAAAATAATTATTATTCTAATTCCCCTAAAGCTGAAACTCTTTTTTTTAAATATTTTTGCTTTACTTTTATTCATTTCAGGAAAAAGTCTCTACATTTATTAAAAATATAGAACGATACCTCATAGAAGAAGTACGGGTCCCGTTTTCAGCATTTCGATTTAGGGTACTTTTTTTTTAAAGATATCTCGGTCACTATTACAATAGAGGCTAAACATTTTTATTAAAGCATTTAATGAAAACATATAGTTCGTTTTTTTTATTTAAATTTATTTTCTCTACCCGAATTCACTTTGGTAATATCTGCGCTAATTCAGAAAATATTGAATGCAAATGCGGTTATTTCTGAGATTTTAAGAATTAAATTTTTTTTTTTTTAATTAAATTCTACATTATATTGAATTTCTGAAATTTATGGAAAAAGAATATTATATATGTATACTAAATTTCCGCATTAAATAATAAGTTTGAATTTCGATATGTTATATTGAATTTCTGTATGTCACTAAGTATATTCTATTTCCTATATCCATAGCGTGGTTATAAATTTAATGATTAATAAAATAATTAAATAATATTGTTATTATTATATTTCAAGATAAAATTAGTATATTGTTTATTGTTGAAAAATATAAAACTATGCCTATATTTAGTAGAAATATTAAAATAGAAAATAGCCCTGATAAAATAATCAAATAAAGATATACAGTTTTTCCCAGTTTAAAGAGGAAAAATTTTTTGTTATTATTCAAAATTATGAAAGAAATAAAAGTACTATTTTTGACCTAGTTACATACGTAAACACAGAATTGACAAAATAAAATACAACAAAATGATTCCTTAGTTTTTCTTCCATTTTCTATTCAATTATTTATTTTAATGTTTGAGCATAAAGTTAAGTTCAGCATAAGGATTTTTTATTATTCATAAATTCACCTTGACATAAAATAATTATTCATGAAATTACAGACAAAAATAAATGTTGTCATTTTGTAATTATTTCAGGTATATGGCTATTATGAATCCATTAAGACACAGAATGGGCAAAAGATGTACATTAGCAATAGCAGCTATGATATGGATAGCATCAATTATAATATCATGTCCAATGTTCCTATTTTTCACAACTGAAAGTACAGACGATGGAGCAAGAGTGGTGTGTTATGCTGAATGGCCTGATGGACAAACAAATTATTCATTGCAAGAATATGTGTAAGGAATCTTTCATGCATAACTTTTTTTTTTATCTTAAATACATGCTTATTTTTATATACATACGATATTTATTATTCTTTTTTTATATTGTTTATTTTGTGACATCTTTTGAATTAGCATATTATGTTTAATAATACAAAAGTAGTATTTTTATATAATCCGTGTGCTATCATATCCAGGAGTTAATTTAATCTGTATATAAGAACCAGGAATTCAAAAATATAAAAATGAAACATTTAAAGATATATTTTAAAAAAATTTAAATAAAAAAGGTAAAAAAATTAAAGTTTAAAGGGAAACAATGACTTCTATACTAAAACTTTTTTTTTTTCAAATTATCAGACCATTAAGCAATAATTTTACCTTGAAACCTAAAATTCTCGAAATTAGGTTAATGGAACGTATATGGATTTTATTTCGAAGAAAAAAAATATCCTTTAAAGAAAATGTACGAAAAATTTAATAAATTTCTTTTTTTAAATTAATAAAAAAATATTTTTGTTAAATTTTTTGTTTCAGATTCGGAGAAAATCGAATCATTTGAGTAGTCTATCGAATTAACACATTTTTTTCCTTTTTTAAAACTAATTTTACTACTTTAGTATATAGATTGATCAATATTTTCGTATTTCGGCAAAAAATTGGTCATGTATTAGAGTTGTGGACCATTTGTAACTACAATAAAATAATCTTATTATTGATATTAGGTATTTTATATTTTATTATTATATTATAAACTTGTAAAAAATATTTTTGTGAAGATGTTTTATTTTTTCTATATTGATTCTTATACAGCAGACTTTAAGCAATCCTGTTCAATACCATTACAGAAAAATTAATTATTACTTCTTTGAAAGTTTAATGTTTTCAGTACTGTTTATTCATGTATATAACACCATAGAGTTAATAATTATGTAAATCGTGAAAGTGTATTGAAATTTATAATATTCCAACGAATATTTTTAATTCTGAAAATATTTTTTAATATACGAGTAGATTAAATTTTCCTGGAACGAAATAAGTTCATAATATTTTGTGAGATTTTTTATGAAATAATTCACAAAATTTTCATAAATTTTGAATTATTTAATATAAATTTATATTTACATATATGTATCAGAATAGATTTCGAAATGGTTCACAAAATCTAAGCAAGAACAATTTTAATGCGTTGTTTATAGCTACCACAGTAAAGTAATTTTTGGAGGAATGTTCCGGAAACCCATTCACAGCTAATTTTATCTGAAAGTAAAAAATGAACTGCAAAAAAAATAAAAAAAAAATTTTTGACAGGAAAGGTATCGTAAAAAAATATTACGATAGGTAGGAAACGTAATGAAAAAGAAACAAAAAAATAATTTTGTGAAGTAATGAAATTTTTCAGATATCAAAAAAAAATAAATTCAATTTTCTTAGTTGTTTGAAAATATTTTTAAAAAATTCTTTTTACGAAAAATAGATAAAATTAATATCTTCATTTTCAGTAAATTTGCTTAAATATAAATAGAAAAATAACATAGAAAAACGGTTTTTACGGTACCATTTTTTCAGATAGGTCAATTAGCTATAAACAACGCATAAGAAAAAAAGCTGTTTCCGAATATTTTTGTTAATGTTGAATATTATAATTAACATCAATTTATCTACTTATAGTCACAAAATAAAAACTCTCATCCATTTGAGAAATTTTTTAACTATTTCAATTAGTATTGACAAAAAGAAGTATTATGAATTCCCAAGAATTTCTTTATTATTAGCACACATTTTATAAATTTTATTTTTCTTGAGTGAATATTTTAAATTATTTTACAAAGGTCTTTGTAAAGGTGATTATTAAATTTTTCAATGTAAAGATTTCCAAAAAGGTTAATAAGTAGAATAATGAAAAAGTTTTTGGATCTAACTGACAAGAAAATTATATGTATTTTTTTTTCTACTAAATGAAAATGTAGAATTAAAAAGGTCTACGTACATCTATTTGTTGCATGTCATGAAAGGAAATTATATTTTACCATGAATTCTTTGGTTATACCAAACAGAAGATTAATGTTTTATTTTTTCTTTTTTTCTTTTTCGTTTTTTTTTTACAGATATAATATTGTATTGTTATTTTTAACATATTTTGTTCCAATTGGTTCCATGTCATATACCTACGCTAGGGTAGGTATAGAATTGTGGGGATCACAAAGTATTGGCGAATGTACACATCGTCAATTGGAAAATATCAAAAATAAACGTAGAGTAAGTTTAAAATCATATTTGTACTACGTACATGTATTTTTTTCAAGTTACAGTAAATAATTATATAATGACAATTAAATTTCAATAAATGTTAGTAAATACGGCTATATACATATGCATGAGCTCGATCGCTGCAGGGCTCGATAGTAATGAATTTCTCAATAACTTTTATCAAAAATGCCACTGTAAGATCTCAAATGATATATTTAGATAAAAAGATCTAACAAAAAAAAAAGTTAGGAGCAATCGGTGGGCTAATTTCAAGTGTTCTGAAAAGTGGAATAGAAATTCATTTCCTTTTATACAAAATCCACTCTTAAATCTCAAAAGGAGTTTCTGTTCTACTTTTCAGAAGACTCGAAAATATCCGGACCCTTTTTTTTATTTCTCAATTAGAATTTAATTTTCACGCTTGTCGTCATTATTCAAGGAAGGAGTAAAATCAATTGAGTTAAATTGAATGTAAAATGAATTGAGAAAATTGTATGGCTAAAAGAATTTTCCCACTTGATTAATATTTAATTTTATCATAACCAAAATACAATATGGGTAAAAATCTAACCTTTTCCTCTGTAAGAAATTGATTTATGTTGAAGAAATTTTCACTTCACCAAAGATAATCATTTGTAAATATTTTGAAAATTTCTGTATGTACAAAATAAAAGTACATACGTTAATTTTTGTTAAACCATGTGTATTTTTTGGAAGGATGTAGGAACCAATTACTATATAAAATTAAATTGAAGTTTATATTTTTATGCCATAATAAGCTGATATAATATTTTGCACGTGTATCTATAATTAAATTAAAAAATTTAAGTTTTAAATAGAAAGCAAATTTTTATCGATTTTCTAACCAGGATTATGTTCGAAAAGTTATTTTAATTAGAAAATTCAGGAACTCTAGAATTCAATGTATTTTTTTTTTCACATTTTTTTACCTTAACTTTACAACATAAATACTAATTTTGTAGGTACACTTTTCTATTTTATATTCATTCCATTTAAGTAAGTTAAAAAAAATATATTTACTTTATGCCGCGTCCTACCACTGCTCATTGGCTTTTAATTCCTCAGTTTAATTGAGTTAATTTAAAAAAAAATTTTTGTTCCTTATTATAAACAGCAGTTTTACAAAAATCTTTTTGATTCTTTTGAAGTGTACCTATACGTATACCGTTGTTATACACCAAAATGAATAAAATATGATTCATGATTATTTAATACATAATATCTTGTTCATAAAAACTTATCCTTTAAAAATAATGTTTTCTGTGTAATCATAGTAAAATTACTGTGCACAAATTTGTAACAAAAATTTAGTTAAAATATTT
Source organism: Hybos culiciformis (assembly GCA_964007475.1). Taxonomy (NCBI): domain Eukaryota; kingdom Metazoa; phylum Arthropoda; class Insecta; order Diptera; family Hybotidae; genus Hybos; species Hybos culiciformis. The sequence continues at coordinate 42,055,630 of OZ023273.1, forward strand.
AAAGAAAATAAATCTACGTTTATAACCTAACTACGTAGATGTTTTTATACAGATAAAATATGTAAAAAGAAGGAAAAAGTTCTTTTAAATAAATTCTTGTATTTTCTAATTGAATTTTTTTTGTAAATATTTTAACAAGATTTTTTTTTTTTGTTCTATATAAAAGTGAAATATTGTGCATGTAAATACGCATAACTAGTTCTCTTTTATACTTCTACATGATATATAATCATCTTTATAATAAATGTTGAACAAAATTTCTACATAACAAAAATACTAAACACATTATACCGAATAAGGTTCAAATAGGAAAATAATTTAATTTAACTTTTCATTAGGTTGCTGCATTTATTTTCCAATCCGAACATAATTTAAATACATTTTTTTTTATGTTATATATATATAATAATCACGAGTAATTCTCACTATTTTATGATATTTTAAAAAGCAATAAAAGCCATGATAATAGTTAATAGTTATGAATATTTAAGGTTTTATTGAAAAATAGATTTATAGATATTTTTGCATATTGTATTATATCTTTGATTTTTTAAGGCAGAATAAACTTTGCTATAACCTTATGAATTACCAAATTCGAAGCTATTACGTTCGACATAATAGTTATTAAAAATTTTGCACAAATTAAAAATTGGATCAGATGCTGGATAATATCCTTAGCAATCCTCGTAATTTTTCAAAATGTATATATAGTTACTGATGAAAATCTCTTGAAAATATATTGAAAATCAACTTATTTGAAAATAAAAATTTTCAGTGAGAATCTTGAAAATTATATATTTGCAAATTGTTGCATTCTCTTGTGAATCAATAAAAAGACTAATTTTCTTTATTTTAATTGGACACTGTATTTTATTAGGTTGTAAAAATGATGATGGTGGTGGTTTTCATATTTGCAGTCTGTTGGCTTCCAATTCATGTATATTTTATAGTCACATCATATTATCCAGATATAACGAATTCTTCATTTATACAAGAAGTATATTTAGCAATCTATTGGTTGGCCATGAGTAATTCTATGTACAATCCAATTATATATTGTTGGATGAATTCAAGGTAAGAAAATTTAACGTAAATACGTACACGAATATTAAGTACATTATACAACAGTATATAATATTAAATATATATGTAATCTTACAACATAATATAGATGTTTAAAAAAAAATAAGATAAAATTTTAATAGGATATTTAAAAAAAAAAAATTTAAAATTAAATTCTCTTGATAATTTTATGATGATTTCGTTTAAAAAATGCGATTATTAAAAAACCAGTAGGTCATTATAAATTTTCTTTAGTACCTATAAAATTTAATTTGTGTCTCTCTGTAACAAGAATTATTAGTTAGGAGGATTTATTTATTAAGTATAAAAAACATCAAAAATACATTCTAGAATCTAGATTAACAATAACATTTATTAAAATATTTCTATCATTCGAATGAAGATGTAGTTTTGATATTTATAGATTTTATTATGACTTGTTACAAATAAACTTTAAAAAGCATTCTTTTCAAATAGACTGTACCGTCAGCAGAAACTTAATTCTGAAATAAGATTTATTATTAAGTAAGATAGGTACTAAGTACTCACAACAAAATTTAGAGTATCATTGCGCATTTTTAAGGATCAAATTATAATAAGTAAAGATAAAGTAAACCATTATTTTAGAATATAGTTAAGTTAATTATTTTAATTAAGGATTCTTTAATGATTATTTTTGTATAAAACCATTTACTAATCAATTAAATGTTTAATAATCAATTTTGAAAACTTTTTAAAGCTTGTGAAGTTTTCAAAGTTTTAACGAGGATATTCTTTTATGAAAATTAAAATTAATCCTAAACGGTTTATAATTCAATAAAAAAAGGGAAAAATTTTCTTCAATTTTTATATTTTCAAAAGTAGGTAATTTTATTTTATATTAAATGTCTAGAAGAGTAAAAATATTTAATTGAAATTATTGGTTTCATTTTTATTTAACAACATTGGAAACCTCAAATTACGGTTATTTGGATGAAAATTGAAAAGTGGGAGCTGGTTTTTTTTTTTCAAAAGAAAGTATAAAATTAAGAAAAAAAATATAATTTTGGTTATAGGGTTTTGATGTGACATTTTAATTTTATGAAATCATTTCTTTAATTAGAATAGATAATTAAATTTTATTTCTTTATTAATTTCGAGAAAGTGTGGAGTGAAAATATTAACATTATATAGATTATATATAGATTATATATAGATTTTTATATAGATTTTGTTTATTAAATCATATACAGATCTAAATGAAAATAAAATAGTTTCCATCTCATTAGATTTTATTTTATTGATTTCATCTTTTTTATTATTATCAGGCCAAGTTACTAAATTTCAATATAATTAAATTATATCAAAAGAAGAAAAAATGTGTTAAAATTAAATGGAACGTTATATGAGAACGCAAATCACTCAACATAATAAAGTTTTACCGAAATCAAAAGAACATATGAAAGAACCAATAACTTTTTTAAACCTTAATCGAAAACGTAAATCTAAATATAGTTTACATAGTGCATCATAGTTTTAAAAATGAATTTATGAATCCATACATAAACTTCTCTTCTATTATTACAAAACGTTCCGATGTTTATTTTTGTGTTATTATATTTTATAAATATTTATGAAATATTTGGAAAAGAAACTGTGAAGGTGGTATAAAAACTGTGAAGGGATAAAAAATATAATTTTATGACTACGAAGAAACAAATATGAGAAACCTTGCTTATTATTTATATGTTTTCTCACAATATCTTTCTTGATGTTAATAAATATATCATAAAATTTGTTAACCTGCTTTAATAAAATTATCCAGATACTATCCCGGAAAAAAAATGATTTCAAACCTTAAAATAAAGATTAAGATTTTAAGCAACGTCGCAAATGTTGCCAAAAAAAATTCAATGCGAAATATTTCGAACGAGGGTAGAATTTATGCCGTGATTGATGCCATAAATACATATCAATCGCCGTTTATTTCGAAATTTGAACGAGTGAAAATTATAAGAGTTTTCATAAGTTTTATATTTTTCTCATTCAGAAAGACTCACGTATTTTTTTTTAACCAATGACGGGTCTCATAAATTTACTAGAAAAATAATTTGATAAAGAAGCGGCAACATTCAAAGTTCTACACTCATAATTGTCTTTTAAATGGTTTTTTTTGTTGCGAGTTTTGGAAACAAAAATTTTTGCAATTTAACTTCAAAAAAAATTCTTTCTTTTTCATGAAAAAAATATGATAAAAAGTATCTCTGAATGAGAAAAATATCAAGGTTTCCTCTAAAAATTATATTAAATTCAAGAAGGCTGAACAAAAAGTCTAAAAATACGAAAATATGAATGTGTTATTCAAATTTTAATGGGTTTATAAGCCTTTTATGCCGCTACAAAAATTTACATAAAATAATTTGTTTGAATTTTAAATAAAATCATTTATTCTAATTTCTTTAATAATTATTTTAAATGAGAGAAAATTTTAGACCATTAAATGTATTCGTGTTATACATATAATAATCTGATTAAAAGTTAATTTTCAAAAATTTGCTTGATTTCTAATTATTTTATTTAGCCAGGCTCTGTAAACAATTATATACACGCAACAGGACATTAAATTTGTATACCAGGTTATTAACATTAATTTCTTATTACAAAATAAAATTGGAAATATTTGAAAATCTTTCAATCAAGAAATATAAGAAAATACTGCAAAATTATCAAATAAACTTACCATTTTTAGAATAAAATTACCATTACGAATTTAATTTATTTTATTCTTTTTGACAGTACACTTATTACAAGTTCATTTGTTACAAAGTAGGAATCAAACCCACACTCTTTTTAGGATAACGACAATAGCTGTGCACCATGACGTTTTAAAATTCGTTTATCTTATTAATCAAATGAAAATATAAACTGAAGTCTTTTGCTAAATTTTTTGCTGAAAAAGTGTATTTCTTATCGACTTTTTTTTTGCGGAAAAAAACTGTATGCTAGTTAGAATCGGAATATTTTACCTACTACCTGCTACTATTTGCTCGTAACTTTTGTTTAACCATTAATAACAAAATCTATAATTTTATTTATAAACTATGTTTTTTGTTTCAGATTTCGAAGAGGCTTTAAACAATTTTTTCGATGGTGTCCATTTGTAAATTTGTCACCCGACAGTTTGCAACGAAGAGAAGTATTAACGTCCAGATATTCTTGTTCTGGTTCACCTGATCATAATCGCATCGTTAGAAATGGTACATTATAAAATAAGATAAATTTTGAAGACATTTTCGCACATTTATTTTGCTTGGATTTAAATACCACTTATTCAAAGTTTTCAGTTATTGTTACATTTTCGTCCCTAAAGTATGTTACCCCAGTCATTAATAATAAATTCATATGGCATTTCTGAGTTTGAAGTTAAAAAAAAAATCTTTAAAAATTTTGAGATACATACATTATTATATTATATTATTATCTTAGTACACTATAAAGTAAATATAATGCTTTATTTAATTTAAAGTTTCACTTTTTATCATATTTGCAACTTATTAATACTGAATGCTTTTTTGGTTTCAAAAACTAAATTAAAAATATTTCTTCAGTTTTTTTTTTAATTTACTTTAATTATTTTTGAACTATGTATCTGATATAAATAATTTAATTTATAATAAATCAATTAAAGCAAATTAGTAGTAAAATATTCAATTCTTTGAGAACACGCACACATGTGTAATGTATATACCTACACATACATAAAGAGAGTTATAATTAATTAAAAGAATTAATTTTAATAACATTTATTCAAAGATTTCAACTTCTGCTTTTATATCAATTACAGTTGTGCTAAACTTTATTTACGATACTTTTTTGATTACAATGTAAATATAGTTAACATATAGTTTTGCATTTTAAGTACAATATAGTTTCATTTCACGTCATAGTGTAAAATAAATATTATATTGTATAATTACATTTTGTAATGCAACCTTAATGTTTAATTTATTTAGAACTTAGAGATTTCTTAATATTAATTTTTGCAAATTTTTTTTTAAATTTGTTTTTTTACTTATTTGAAATTTTTCTTTATGTTTATTATCATCAAATCATAATTCACATAAAATACGAAATGAAAGGTGAAACCCTGTTCAATTTGAATTTTGCAAATTGGTTTGGTAAACATTTTCCAATTTTACATTTTTATTACTTCATTTAAAGCATTAATATTATAAATAAAGGATTGATTGTAGAAGAAATAATTAATTTTAGTTCCTAATATAAAAAAAAAAATGTTACTCCATTATTTTATTTTATCTTTATTTTTATCTTCATGAGTTTCATATGGAGTAGTATTTCATCTAATAGTTTAAAGATATTTCGATAAAGATTTTCTACGTATTTATTTTCAATACATAATATTACACCCCTTCTCACTAATATTTTCGTTATGAATTTACAAAACTGATAATTAAATTTTATAAAGGACATCTAAAATCCTTTAAATTTCCCACGTTAAATTTATTTTTTCCAATTTGCTTTTGAGTATTTATTTTATGTGTTTTTTTTTTGTTTTCAAGATACCGAACGTTCTATTTTATACACATCTTGCCCAAGTTCTCGAGGTGGTAAGTACGTGTTATTTTTAAATTCAATTTATAAGTGTTTAGTTGATAAAATAATAAAAATGTGTTACTACTTATATACCTTTTTTTTTTGTTTTGCTACGAAGGATTGATACTTAGATATACATCTTTTATTTCTTTTGAAGTTGTTGTTAATAGAATTTGATGTTATAAAAGATAGAAGCTTTTCTTCATTTTTAATTTTTTTTCTAATCAAAGTAAATAATTAAAAGCAGATACACATATATATCAATATTATAGCATTAACTTCATTGAATAATAATTATCAAATTAGTTATTTCCAAATTAATAAGATTTTAAGAAAATAAAACAATTTCCATTTCATTCATTATATATTTCAATTTATTGATTTCAATGAATTGAAAGAAATAAAGTCTTTTACAACGTTTTTATCAAGTCACTTTCTTTTGCGTTTATCTGTCCATGAAATTTTGTAATCAAATTTTAGAACATTTTGCGACTTTTAATATAGCTCCGAAACTTTTAATATAGTTCTGAACCCGATGACAATGCAATATTCTACCACTTTCTTCATGATGTGAAAAGTTTCTTGTCTGTTTGTCTGCCCCCGAAATTTTGCAATCAAATTTTCACAACCAAAAGTTCGTCCGATTTCATTCAAATTTAGTACATAAAATGAGGAAATAATTAAAAACACAAATTTCGTTACAAAAATGTATTGGCCACCTACCCAGCGAACTTCCCTTGAGGAGGACTTCAGAAGTTCGTCCGATTTAATTCAAATTTGGTTCATTAAAAGAGGATATAATTAAACACACAAATTTCGTAACAAAAAATTTATTGGTCTCCTACCCAGCTACATCCTCTGGAGAGCACTTCAAAAGCTTGTCTGATTTCATTCAAATTTGGTTAATAAAAAGAGGAAAATATTAAAAACACAAATTTCTTAAAAAAAAAATAAATCAGTCAGAGTCCGTAGCTAAGCACGGGTTGACGGCTAATTGACTAAAAAGAATAAAATAAATACTAAATAAAAAAGTTTAAACAACCACGTATTTAAATTGACTAAAAAGAAGAAAATAAACATTTTCCCTGGAGGATTGTGGACACACATACTTGAAACTGATTACAACAGTCTATAACTAGAACCGGGGCCTATTTTTGAGATAATAATATAGATGTGCAGAGACGCAGGTAAAAAATTTACGACACATTTGTAGTATCACCTCAAAAATGCGCCCCACGTTTCTAGTTATAGACTGTTGTTATCACGTTTTTAGGTTTTTAAAACTTTTTTAATTTGTTAACTTAAGCTAAACAAATTATTCAAATATTTGTGAAGAAGATCTGATAAATTTTTTAAAATTATTCCTGATTAAATTAGAACTTATTCGAATTTTTTAAAGTGATGTACGTAGTAAATTTAATCATTTTTAATAACTTATTTTAATTAATTTCTGGTATTCTTCTTTGATAAAATTTTAAGAAATTAATTCATTTCATAATCATGTATTTTTAATGCGCACTAAAGTTTTTAAAATTTTGCATGTCGTATATTTTTACATTAAAAAAAATATAATTATTTGGCTTGATGGCTCATGAGTTAAACTTGATGGATATAAAATAAATTTACTGCACGTAATAAAATCAATATACTTAATAACGAGGGTTGATCAATAATTTAGTAGGTTTACTTTTTATTATTAATTTTATATATTTTTTTTATAATATTATTATATTACCATTGAAGTAATTTTTTAATTGATAAGTAGGTATTAGGTTATTTTATTAAGATTATTAAATTTATTGTATTAGCACAGAAAAAACTAAACATAGACTAAAACATCTGCTTGACTAATTCCTAGTTACTCATATTAAAGTGCATTCCACGTTGTAAGTCATCAAATGTTATCATTATTTTTGAATATATGAAGTTCGTTCTTTCTCTATGACGCAGTGAATAATGCAAACATTGCTGAGACAATAATCGAATTCAAAATATCCAAACTACCCAAGAAAAAATATTTTTTGTCTTTTTAGTCGATAGTTAAAAACGTTATTTTTAAAAATTTGTATTTTATTTAACTAGTTCTTTCTACTCTTTTCAAATCAAAATTGTTTATAAAAACATTCGAATATACGAAATTAGCCCCCAATAAGTAGACAATGAAATTTAAATAATTAATTTGACTGAATTAAAGTACAATTATGATTCAAAATTATTGGAAATTGTTTTGTCTGCTTAAATAAGATGAGTAAAATTTAAAGTAAATTACATAAACGAAAATGGTTCAAAATTCGCCTTCAAATTTATCCATCGCCTCAGTCAAGAAAGCAAAAACAGAAAAAAATATAAACATAAGTGAATAGTACCTAATTTAGATCTTTCATAAATAAATGTTGTATTATCTACTTATATTCTTCAAAATAATCTGGTAAAAACTTTTTTAATTGAGAAAAGTACAAAATTTCTCAGATATAAAATGAAAATTAAAACATTGAAGAAAAATATTTAAAAATATGAAAATATCGATAGTTTATTTCAATCGAACCAAAAAACAAAGATAAACTTATTTTCCAGTTATTTTTACTTAACACATTAAAATTATGAATAGCCAACTGAAAATTTGTATCGCGTTCAATAAATTGTCCCCAAGTCTATTTATGTTTTTATATGGATTATAATTTTTTTTTTATCGTAATAAATAGTCTCATAAATTATTCAATATCATATATTTATATTTACTATAAAATTTAGAATAACTTAAAAAACTATTATCTAATTGTTATTCTATCTATTAAAGTTATAAATTACGTTCATCAAACTATAATCTACCTACCTTGTTGTACTTCAATAAACTAAATAAATAATAATAATGATTATCAATAATCAGTGATAATAATTTAAATCATTATATATCATAATACTTAAAGTAGATGATACTCTTATTTTATTATTTATATACTTTATGTATTTAACTTAGAACTAAAATATTTTATTGCATGAATAATGTGTCGCTTCAATGTTTATTTATCTAATTTTCATTTTATTTGGAAACGAAACTTAATAAAACTCTTTTTTCTTTCACAATTTGTTGATTTTTCTTAGTTAACATGTTTTAATAATTTCTGATTAGTTTCGCGTAATTGGCGCATCAACTGGCACTAAACTGAAAGATTAGTTGAAGCCTATAGTACAGTTGGTGTGTTAATAATATGAAACTGGTCGGCAAATAAATAAACACGAGTTTAATTTTGCTTTCTTATTAAATTACAGATTTATGTACATATTTGTACGTATAGATTAATATCATTAATAAACACTAAGTATAATTAAATTTCTGTATACTCTAAAATTATCTTTAAAACTTTATAATTTTCTTATATATAACTAAGTACGATGTATGTACGAACATTAGAAGAAAATAAATTTTCACAAATATTTTTTTTAATACTTAATTGGTATTCAAATAAGAACTTTTTAAAATAAGAACTTTTCAAAAAAAATTTTCTTTTACTTGAAATTAGTAAATTTTGTGTTACAAATAAAGTTTATTTATTACAAAAAATAAATGAATCAAAAATTTAATCAAAATAATTTCATAAAAAAAACTTTCTAATCCGTATGTAAGATAAAAAATTTATTTTGGTGAAACTTTTGTAATATGTATGCATTATCCACCTGCTTTGTATAAAAGTTAAATCTAAAAGAAAAAAAAAATTAAATCTGACGTAAATAAATGTAATAAGGATTTTTATAATAATGTAATTCTAAAAGGTATACCTTACATATACTATTGTAATTGATTATAAGAATTATTGAGATTGAAACGAACACATCGATGAATATTTTTTAAATTATTTATCATAGTTTTTGTATAAAGTATAGTATAGTACTTTATTATCATCATCCAACAACTTGCTGGCATTTCTTTCTCGTTCAATATTTTTCACTTTAAGTGTTTCTTCAGTATTTTTAAACATCTGTAAAATATATACGAAACTAAAATACCTAAAATTTAAAATACGCTATAGACAACTATATTTTAATAATTTTAATGTTCTTGTCATTCTAAAATTAAAATAATATTTATATCGAATTTCATATATGAAATAAATGTCTAAACACTAATAAATAAATTTTGAATTTTCTCACTTAGGATCTGTAAGAATGGCAGCCAATTTGTCAACAAATAATCAACATCATCATGCACATCATCATCATCAACAACATAATGTTCATTCATTTGGGAATGAATGTCAACAAACAAAGCGTAATAATACAATGGTTAATACACCACAACAACAAAGATGGACAACTAATAATAATAGTAATAAAAATTACAACAATAGCAGTAACAGCAGAAGGCAAAGCTTTCAACCTTCCTGACAAATTTTAAATAATAACACAAATATCAATAATAATAGTAACAATCATTTTAATCAACATCAACGTACAAATACTAATTTATTGAATAATAATAAAAGTGTTAATTTTAACAATGAAGTTGAATTGCGACCATATTCACGAAATAATTTATCAGACACATCAATTCCACCAGAAAATGATGATATTGGACCATTGAAACAAGCAAAAACTTGGATATAAATTATATTAGTATTAAAATTTTTTTTTGTTTGAAAAGCTTTAATAATATTAAATATTTTAATTTTTTTGGGTTTGAACGGTTTCACATTTTTATTTAAATAAATTCTATTAAATTATTTTTATAATTGAAAATATTAATTTCTGACAACTTAATGGTGAGAATAATAAAATTAAGGTTTCAGTAAATTCAATATATAATTCAAATATATATATATTATTGAAATACGCTAGTGTAAATGACTTCAATGTATGTGGAAATAAATGATTTATTAAAGTACCAATATATTTTGCTTTAATTTCATACTTGCCTAAACAATTCAAATGGTTTACAAAAACTATATACGGTCAATTATATATAAATACAATAATGTGAAAAAGAAAATTTCATTTTACTTTACTTATGAAAATAAATTCATAATTTTTATATATACTTTTGAAAATAATAGAGAATATTATTTATGTACATAATGTATATATTTACGTAAAAAACTTAATAAAAATTACCATCGAAATTGTGATGTGACCGTATAAAAATTTATTTTTCCATAATCATTTTGTCCTTCATACAGCTATATTTTTCTCTCGAATCAAAATTCGAAAACATAATATAGTTATTTGATAAATTGATAAAATAATAATATTAACCAATTTATAATATTTCAAGCAAAGAGAAAAAAAAAATAAAAATATTGAAATAAAGAATAAAGTTAATAAATTAGCCACATCTGTTCAATAGTTAATGCTTAAGGTCCATATAAAACCAAAAAAAAAAAAAAAAAAACAGATCAGATTTTTTTCTTAAATCACCCGGATTTCCCTTATTGTTTATATAAACACTTTTATGTTTTATATACACATATTATTATGTACGTATTCTTGTTTCTTTTTTTTTATGATAAAAAATAATTCAGACTTGTAAATAATAATTCAGATTTTTTTTTGTTTTTTTTTTTTGGGGTTTTGGAAAGTTTACGAAAAAAATCTATTTTTTTTTTTGTTTATTTTTTGAATAAAAATAAAATATGAAAAAAAAAAAAATTGTTTACTAAGTACATAATATAATGTAAATATAAGTTTGGAATAAAATAAAAATAAAAGTCTATGTATGATATTAATTCCAGTTGATTGAATGTTCATTTTTATTTCCAGTTTATAATATTTGTTTTTTTTTCAATGAGTAAATACTATATAGATATTCATCAGAACATAAATACATAAAGAAAACTAAAAATTATCTTCTTCATTCATTTTGTGATAAGATAAATCAATCAATTTTGTCTTTATAACATTTTGTAAATTATTGCAAAGAAATTGAAAAAGAAATAATAATTTCTCGGACAATAAAATAAATAATTGAAGCTAGAAAAAAACAAAAAAAGAAAAGAGTTCCATTTACAGAAAATTATAATTATTTTTGTTTTTATTTTGATTTCATTATATATATACAATACAAACATTTAAATTGATTGATGAAGATTATGTCAAAAGCAAATAATCAGATTTGAAGCAGAGGAATAATAATAAATAGTGATTTCTGACTTTGAGAAATAATGTAACCAAATTGAACTTCAGAGAAATATTTTCTGTTTGAAATGAAGAAAAAAACTATTTGCTGTTTGCATTTTGTGTTAAATTTTCGATTTAATTTGAAGGAATAAAAAATGTATTTTACTGATTCATCTCTAGAGAACTATTGAAGCAATATTGATGCGAAGGAAATTGTAGGAACTAACAATATAAAACTGATTGCGAAGATAAACATAATAGAGTTGACTTCTTTCGATGTTCGGTTACAGGGTTCGTTTCCAAATCCGCATCTGTTTGGAATTTGTCTCAATTAAGTCTTACTGTACAGTTTTTTTTCTTCAAACAGAATATTTTAAGTAATTATTTAAAAATTTCTTAACATATATGAATTAAAGCTGATAAGCTAATAATTTTATTACGAAAAAAACTTGAGAAAATTTAAGCAAATAATTTTTTCAACAAGAAATTATAACATAAAATCCTATTTACTGCTATATGAATTGTGGCTCCTTATGTAGTTATAATCTTTTAGACGTTTATCGATTTTTAATCAATCATATTTGCAAAGAAAAAAAATTTAATTGTTGTCATGTTAAAAATTTTTAGTATGTTGTGTTGTGGTCTGTTTCTTTTAAATTTCTTTTTTCTTTAATCTTTAGGATCGGTATTTATTATTAATTAATTTTTGAAAAATTTGTAGATACTAGGTAGGTTTTATCTTTAAAAAATTATATCGTTATGATGAATTAGATTTTCTAAAGCTGAAGATTCTAGAAGTAATAGAATAATAAAATTGTTCCAAACAGAAATTATTCCTTATAACGTGATAAGACAGAATTTTTTTTGTAAACTTTATTTTCATGTTTAGAAACAAACAGAACCAATGAAGCGATTTTTCACAAAAAATATATAGAATTTTTTGGAGCAAGGGGCAATTTCCTCGATGAATTCTTCGCTTCCTTCTGATTAAAAAGTCATCGAGGAAATAAAGATAAGCGATATCATCTTAGTAGAAAGTTAAAAGAAAAGACCTAATTTTTATCTGTTCTAATTTTCTGTAAAAATTAACCTATAATTTATATTGCTTTTGAAAATTTGGAATCAAATGAGAAATGACATAAATTAAGTTAAAGCATAGATTAAAAATACACAAAGATTTAGATCTTCATACAACATTTTATTCAACATTTTTGGTATTTTTATGTACGTTGTAATAACATCATAGGAGTCATTTCATGACAACAGGACTGTAAATAAGAAAGTCATTGCTACCGTCTATTTTGTTCTGATAAATTTCTTCGATGACGACCTGCTTTCATCGATATTAACGTGAGGAGGAATGCAATTATTTTGGTATAATATTTAGAAAAAAAATCTATCGAGTTGCTGCACAAGTACTGTCTCTCCCAGCTACATGTTTATACATAAGTATGTATTACTATTATATTAATGGTTTTGTTAAAATCCATGAAAAAATAATAAATTTTCCAATGAAAAACTATAAATAAATTTGTTTTATAATAAAGTTTTGAAAATTTTTCAACCATAAACCAATTATGTTTTAATATTTTTTTGGTTCAATTTGACTATGTTTTTCTATTAAATAATGTCAGACGTTGAATAAACATTTTTTCCTCATCATATTGAGCGTGAAATTTTTTTTCGTTTTTAAACATTGAATTAATCTTCTTTTTTTTTTGTGAAATTTTACTGTATTTTTAAATAAATAAAATAAGCAATCAAATATACATAAATAATAAATGTTGGATTGCGTTTTAGATTGATGTAAAAAAAAAGGTATTTAGCATATAGTATAGAAGTTACAAGGGGGTTAATGGCGATGATTATTATAATTGCGGCTTAGTCAAAAGTGTACCTACTAGTACCTCGCAATTATCCAATATTTGTTGTTCATCTGTGAAGAATTTATTAAGAATCAGATTTAATAGATTTATTCGATAAAAACAAAAATTGTTAATTAATTTTCCATCTATAATTTTCCAGCTATAACTTTCCAGCTTTAATTATATAAAATCAAAAAATTCACGACCTTCGATGAGACTCGCTTTCTTACAGCACCTATAAAGTGTCAATAATAGAAAACGTTTTTCATCTCTGCACTATGACCCAAGTCAAATGTTGTGTATTTCTCAATGTTTTAATTTAAACAAACATGTTTTAAAAATGAGTAAACTTTAAATAATTATTAATTGTTTTTCCTTTTTTTTTTTCACGAAAAAAAAAGGATTATTTAATTTTCCGCAAAAAAGAAAAGTTATTTAAAAAAAAAGAAAGGAAAACGAGTTATCCTTATTGTTGGAAAAAATGGTTACCCAACAGGAAAAAAAAATGAAAAGAAAAAAATATTTTTTAATTACACGATTTTATTATTTAAATATGTACTAAAAAGAGGAAAATAAAATATAATTTCTTAATCGAAGAAAATAATTTTTTTGTTGACCTGCATAATATTCAACTAAAATTAAAATCGTGGCTTCGAAAACAAAGATTAATATTCGTTTTATGAAAACCCCACGATTTTAATTTTAGGTGTAAGAAAATTATTTACTTGGATTTGGAAATTATATTGAGTTTTATCTTTTCTTTTTAGTACTATTTTTTTGTAAATTAAATTTTTTAAAATTTTTTTTTAATCAATACAATTAACTTTTGTTTACGCTTTGCTTTCTTGAATTCATTATATGTAATACTTTAACTTGAGATTATAAAATCTTTTCTTGCAAATGCACTTAGTGAATGTGAACTTTCAATTATATTTTGACTAACTTCCTCCTAAACGATTATTTTGAAATTTTGTATCCAAGTTACTCAAAGTTGAAAACTCCGGATATTTTAATTTGTCGGTAATGTTGTTTAAATTTGTTATTATTTACCGAGTAAATTGTATTACCGACGAGCTGAAGTTCATGGAATTTTGTATTTTCACCGAAAATAAGGTTCTGTGTAAAAATTCGCTCAAGAGTTGCAAAATTTAAATCAAATAAACGGAGAAACAAAGTTTCTGGTCTTAAATAAAACCGTCTAAAAATGAGGTATATTTATTATCAACATACATAAAGAGTGTAACAAAATAAAAACAATAATAACAATGAAAGTATTAAATATATCCTGTTGTTATTTTATGAAATAATGTTATATAAATTAATTCTTTTTTAAATCCTTTTAAAACAAATCAGAAAAAAAGGTTGTTTTTTTATATAAGAAGAGTAGTAGGTATACGATTTGTTTTTATTTATTTAATTTTATTGTATAAACTTTTTTTTTTACTTAATATAAATAAATGTATATACAGTATTTATTTATAAACATATTATATAAAACATAATGTAATATAATATCTAATATATATGTATATATATATATAATATATATATATATTTTTTTTTAAATTTTTGTTCATTTTTTATTGTTATTTATTTTTAATTTTCTTGAAATTTATTTTTGTAAGTAGGAAATGAAAATTTAGTTAGAAGAGGTCCAACATAAAATGCAATTCATTGCCTAGAAACTGGAAATGTTCAAATGCAGCCAGAGAAAACGACCCGGTTGCAATGTCATTTTAAATAGAAGGGTACATTTTTTGAGAAAATTACATAATAAAAGATGTGTACATCTAACGTCTGTCAAAGTTTCAAGTATCAATTGCTGTTATTTGCTGAAAAATCGAAACTTGTTTTTTTGCAAATCTTCCAAAATATTTCTGGAAAAAAATCTTAAAGTCTATTTTTCTCCAAATTAGGTTTTTTGTAGTTTCGTGATTTAAGTATGAATCCGACGATATAATATGTGCATAACAGGAAGTTTAATAAGACAACTTGTGAGTTACACTTTACAGAAGTAAAAAACAAAAAAAATCTTCTCGAAGTTATTACAAAATCTTAAATGCAACTTTTTAAATTGGTTTAAGTTTTTTTTTTTCTTATATTGTTCAAAAGAAAATTTATGTAACACTTTTTTCTTTTTTTTGTAAACATGTAAACAATAGAATTTTATTTTTGTTTGTGTACATTTCAAGAGAGATGATTATAAAAGGGACATAAAAGTTTAAAGAAGAAATTATTGAAATAAATCTCAGTTTTCAATATGATCAAAGGAATTCCAATCAATCGATTCTAATAATAATGGGCTTTTTATTATTATTTCTTTTTTTGGAAAATTTAATAGAAAATTTTAGGTGAAAATTTTTAATAATTCAAGTAATTTCCATCACAGAATTCTATAGTTATTATTTCATTATCAAAGTAAGTACCAGTGTTAATATAAATGAAACCTAAGCCATTAAATGTTTTAATTAGTTTTTGTTGTAAGTCGAGTCAGCAGCATATAGGTATGTAGAATCACGCTAATGAATACGAAGCTTTAAAATGTCCTTTATAAAAAGAGAAATAACACAAATTATTACATAACTTGTACGAATAGCCTAATTTTGTATCCTATGTAACTAACTCAAAATTAAAATTATACTAATAAATGAATTTAAATTTGTATCCAATAATTTGTGGTTTGCATGACAATTTATTCAACACGTATATTTTCAAAATGAAAATATTATATTTTTGTGAAAATAAACAAAAAAAACATTAATAATAGAATTACACAAGAAGACGACATGGTCATCAAAATAACCTTAAAGTATGCATAAAGTCAAACTGAGCACTATAAAACAAAAAAAAATTAAGAAAATCTAAAAAGGAAACAAAAGATAGAAAGTCTAAGCATTATTTTGTGATAAAAAGATTTGATGATTATGGATCTTTTGAGATTTTCTAACAGATTGTTGTTATTTATTTTTTTTAGTTTTTTTCTTATATACATATTCATTCATTCTTTTTTTAAAGATATTTTCTGCATAAAAAAATATATACATACTTTTTTTTTTGAGCACGTAATATTTTTCCAGGAAATTTATTCCCTTTAATTCAAAATATTTTTGTCAACAAACATAAATATTTTGTATGTTGTTTACGTTTTCCATAAATTTTTCTCCTTTTTCTTTATGATACCCCAAAGCCTTTTGACATATAAATAAAATTTAAATTCTGTTCATGGAGTACCAAAAAAAAAAAAAGGATATAATTTTTAGATCTAAAAAGTAACCAATAATTTCATATTTTGTCCCAAAAAAAAATAAAAATTAAATAAAAAAGACCAATACCTTAATAATAAATCAAATGATGAAAAATTTCTGTTATGATTTTAATTTTGAAAAGATGCCGGTGTTTAACTATACTTAAAGGTAGAGACTAGAGAACAAGCAACGTGATAGTATAGTAGGGTCCAAAAATGTCAAAAATCCTTAATCGTTGATAATTTTTTTTTATTTTAATGTTCTTAATGTCTAGTATTTTATACGTAATTGTCAACACTAGATATGTAAAAAAAATTAATTTTCTTCTAAATTTTCCTTAATAATCTAATTTATAAAAATATCTAAAATACAATTTGGGTCATTGAAATAAAATTTTAATAAAATTTTTATTTTATTTAGTATAAAAAAATTTTTTGGTTGCGTGTATCTTCTGTGCGATAAGTAATCTATTATTCAAATAGGCCATTAAATTGCTATAAAATAAATAGATTTTACAAATAAATAGTATATAGGTATTTAATTTTTGATAGCAACAAAAAAAACTTTTTCATTTTATAGGCAAGCTCTACCACGAATTGGATAAGTAATCGATACCATTCATGTGAAAATAAAGAATGAGAAATATTATAAAAATATTAAAAATAGCCGGAAGTTTGAAGGAAATTATTCACTTTAAAATATACATATATTTTTGGGGCTTCAAAAATTTGTGGAAACAAATAAAATTTTTCCTAACATTTTTATTCCCACCTAAAATTATAATGTTCTTTTAATTGTATTTTATGCGGTTATAATAAGTTTTTTAGCATTCTTAATAAAGAAAATATTTATGATTGCCTAACATTTTCCGTAGGTGATGAAAATAGGGATTTCAAAATATCTTTACAGTTGTCTTAAATTTCTTTCGAAATTCAAAACTTATAAACATGGCGTTTAAATTAATATACCTGATGTATATAAAAAATCCAATGTTTTAGAGAAAAAAAGAAGAATTAGTTAGGAGAAACTAGAAGGCAATTTGTTGAAAAAAAACTCAATAAGAACTGAAAAGGTTATTAAACTTATTGGAAGTAGTTCAATAAGTAAATTTTTTACTAACTCAGGAATAAGTATCTCTTAAGGTTTCAGATATTAAATACAAGTTTTGTTAGAAATTTAATTAATTTTAGGTTTATTTATCAAAGCAAAATTTATAAAGGTAAATTTATTGAACAAATTTGAAAGTTTAATGGAATATTTTTATCTAAATTAATTCAAGATATTCAAGAATATTATTGCAATATTCATTTAATAACAAAGATAATGCAATTTTTTGTGTATATATATTCTCCTCATTTTACAGCATGAAAAGAAACACATGATTCTGGGAATACATTACCTAATACAATTATCTTTTAAATTTAAACTATTAAGAAAACATTTAGTTTTTACTGCAAAAAATATTCCAATTTAATAAATTTTCTCTAATAAACTTCTACATTTAGGTCTGCAGCTTTAATTTTGTTGGTAATATTTATATATTTCCTTATAATGAATGTGAACTGAAGCTACATCTGCATGGTATAAGAAAAATTTAATTTATTTAATTGAATGATATCATAAACGACAGTTTTTTGCAAACAATATTTTTCAGCATACTTATGATTATTTCGTCTTTAGCTCTCAAAAAAAAAAAGTATCATTAAATTATGTAGATATTGATTTCTTCTTGCTTCTGATTCTGACCAATAATTTAAAAGAAGTGTTCTTTTTTTGAATATTGACTGCATTGACTTATAGTTTTTGAACAAATTCCACACAAAAATGTAATCCCGTTTCGTCCAAAAAACATTTTATATTTTTCATTTTTTCGTCAGTTTGCGAATTCCAATGTCTAAATTTGGGAATCATTATAGATTAAAATTAGAATAAATAATACAAGGAATATAAGTTTATATTCCCAAAGTTATAGCTCATTTAGTTTTGACTGAGTTTGTTTTAAATTTAAAATTCATGTTTTTCTTCAACCTACATCAAATATTTTCATACCGAAAGCGTTAAAAAACAATATCTCTTCATCTATATTATATTATATATGGTAAAACATAAAAATAATCATAATCATTCTTTGATAATATATTTCTTTTTGTGTACTAAAGAAATCCTTCTAACAATCTATTTTTATTTCCATTTCTATAATGATAATGGAAAATCTTTTACTGATTTATATTGAACAATTTTTTTTTCAGTAAATAATAAAGGATATAGACTCTTTTAATCGAAATCATTTCTTTTATGAGAAAAGGTACAAAGACACCTAAATTGTATTGAAAATAGTAACTGAAAGACTCAGATCCCGTGTGATAATGGACATTATTCTTAAATGAAAAGCCATAACAATTTTGTTTTTTTTTTGTTCATTAATCGTATAAACAAATTGTTTCAAAAGAATATCTCAAGCGAGTAAATGTATCTTTGATAAATTGGTTCAAGTTTGTATGATTGTGAAGCTTACCATGTATAGAAAATAAGGTTATGAATTCTTATTTGCGCCCAAGATTTCTCAAACTGTCCGAAATCAACCATCGAGCCTTCTAACTTTTTTAGCTGTATTAATAAGAAGTGATTAATCTTTGAAGTTTTATTTAAAAAAAATAGTTTATTTTATGAAATTAAGTTTTGCATAAAAAAAGTTAAGAAAATTGAACATCGTAAATTGAAGATTTACTTTTCCTCAAAGTATAAATAAAGAACAAAAGCAAAAAATGTCGCATCATGCTGATGTCATTAAGAAAAATATTAAGTAATTCCTACCTTCCTAGAAAAAAATGTTGATGTTGATCCCTATTCAAGATTGACAAGCATTAGCTTAATTATTTTTATGAAAAATATTATTATTTGTGAAAAAAATATATAAGTAGTAGTATACCTAGACATTTTTTTTTCCTAGAATTTCCCAGTTGATGTGATGTCCAAGAAAACATTATCTTTTTAAAATGCTTAATTGAAATTTATGGAAACAAACAAAGATGAATAAAGAAAGTTTTATTTTTATCTGATATTTTAAAATTAATGAAAGTTATTAAACATTTTTTTTTAAATTAAATTCAAGAAAAAAGTATAATTGAGTCAAGTTTTAATTCAAGCAATTTTTTAAATGGATGAAACTCTTTAAAACATTATGGTTATTACTGTTGTTGTTTGTAGAATATCTATGTTAAAAATCATCACACAATTGAGTGGGAGGAAAAAAGAAAATTTTCTGGTGATATATTATTATCATTATTTATAATTCAAAATTAAATTTTAATAAGCCTTTAGCTAAAAAATTATCTATATTAAATAATATCTTTTTAAGTCTCTTTTAATCTCATAAGTTCTGTTCTGAATAATTATGACTTCTTATTTATGCAAATGACCTGAAAATATTTAAAACAATATATTCAACCGAGGACCCTTTGCTTCCTCAAGAAGGTTTGGATCGATTCTTTATTTCGTGTACCGGTTGACTCTTCGGTCTTACCACATTATGAACACAGATTAAAACTGATTAATAATGATAGAGTAATTTTCAATCAATTCCATGTTTTTGTAATACAAACCTTTTCCAAATTAAATACCGCAGAACAAATTATGGACAACACGAACCAATTAATAGAATTCTACTGATATGTATAATAAATAAGCATACAAATTGATTTCGCATTATCTTTGATACTTTAAAAATAAAAGTTTAACGTATTAATATATCGTTATAAAAATAAAATTATAAACCTTAAATTATTGGTTATAATTAAGTTTACTGTAATAGTTTAAATTAAAGAAAGTAAATAAATGAATTGAATACAAACTGATTATTATTTTTATAAATAAAAGAAAAAATTTCAAATAAATGATTTAATCTAATCGCAAATTAAGTAAGTAAGACTTTTTTTGGAAATTTTTAATTTATTTGCAAATTTTATTATATTGTATATTTTTAACTTATTAAAAAATATTCGATTGTACAGCATAGCCACATACATTTATGTATATGTATATGGAGTCGGGTTGAGATTCGTTTTATGAAAGTTCTGTACGTTAAAAGTTCGCTCAATTTTCTTTTCATGTCTTAAAAAATTTAAATTTATGGAACCGACTTATAGGGAATGAAATTTTTAAAACTCATCTCGATTTTTGATCCAATTTTCAAATAGAAATTTTTGGATATTAAATTTTCAAATGTATTTCTGGTCGAGATGTTAACCGTACATCGCTAAATAAATTATAAACATTGTTTTTTCCAGTATGTTAAGTTGAATTGATTGTTCTTTATCAAACACTATAATTAAAATTCATAATCTACAAATATTCCAATTTTATTGAATTGTTTGTTATTAAGCAAAAGAATTAAAAATACAGCAAAGGAAATAAGATACTAAAACTAAGACTATTATTCTTATTAAAATTATTATTTTTAAGAAACAAAGGTAAACAATTCTTATTAAAAACAAAATTTATCAAACAAACTTCCGAATTATTATTTTTGCTGATAAATTTAATCATTCAAATCTTTATTGTTAAATTTTAAGATAAGGATTAACATAAAGAGTTAAAATTAGAGTATAAAATAACGAACAATTCATTCGAGTATCATTAATTACTTAATTAGCTTTTGAAATTAAAACAATTATAATATTTTAATAACTAGTATAATGAATAAATTATATATAGCTTGTCAACTTTATTTATTCGCATTGTTTGTGCATTTATGTGCAGTCAATGGACATGGTAGATTAATGGATCCGGTATCAAGAGGGTCAAGATGGAGAGTTAATAATTCAGCACCACCTGATTATGATGATAATCAAGGATGGTGTGGTGGATATGGGGTAAGATTTCTATATTTATGAAGAATTGAAACATTGAAAATTTATTTACTAAGTATAAACTTTATAATACCAAACCGATTATGAAGCTTGTAAGAATAGGTTGAGTTCCATGATATTTAAACAAGGTAATAAACAAACTCTTTCTGCTTCTGGAAAACTTTTAGGGAAAAGAATTAAAAATAACAAGTTCTGAACCTTACATTCATGGCTTCGCAAAAAATTTAATTCAATGGCCTACATCTAAACTTTCACCGAAATTAAACATATATACTAACAATATATTAGATAATTTATTTATTTCTTTTTAAATGACACTTAGGCTCAATGGGACATACATAACGGAAAATGTGGTTTATGTGGAAACACTTTTTCAGATCCAGTTCCAAGACAACATGAGCTGGGTATGTTAATCAAAATAAAATCTAAATCGCGAAATAAAATCTAAATCTTAATATTTTCAGGTGGAAAATATGGTGAAGGTGTAATAGTTCGTACATATGGTTCAGGAGCTGTTGTTGATGCATCTGTTGACTTAACAGCGAGCCATAAAGGTTATTTTAAGTTTGATTTATGTAATTTAGACTCAAGCAATGAATCAGATCAATGTTTTGATCAGAATAAATTGAGATTAACAAATGGTGGTGATCGTCTCGAAATTCCCGACTATGGTTCAAAATGGTATAATACACCATTACAATTACCTCATGGTTTGAGATGTAAACACTGTGTAATCCGCTGGACTTATACATCTGGTAATCGTTGGGGAACCTGTGAGGATGGATCTCAAGCATTAGGATGTGGCCCACAAGAAACATTTAGAGGATGTTCAGATATTTCAATCCAATAAAAAAAAATTAACGTATTTTATATTTATTAATACATTGTTTAAACTTTAAAGTTATCCATATTTTGAAACTAACTATTTTTATTTGAAAATAAATGGCTTATTGTGATAACATTGACGTAATAAGAATTAAATGTGTTTTAATAAATTTAATGTATTTAAGGATTGTTCGGTTAGTTTTAGTAACTAAATAATTCTTTTTTCAATGTCAAAGGCAATTTGAAAATCGTTTACTTATTCTTAATAGCTTCTCTTTTCAATAAATTTGAAAATAAATTGAAAAAAATCTATTACTGCAAAAATAAATCTTAAAAAGATTTTTTTCTTGCAAAATTACTCATTTGAAAAGAATTAAATATTATTTTTTTAAATAGCAAATTACACATATATATATAATTATATATACACTATTTTTTCAAATTTACACTATTTGTACAAATTCAAGTCCGAAATGGGAATCCAACCCTCGACCAAACATTCCATAAGATAATTGCAATACCACTATACCATGACGGTTCGACA
Organism: Hybos culiciformis; assembly: GCA_964007475.1. Classification (NCBI taxonomy): domain Eukaryota; kingdom Metazoa; phylum Arthropoda; class Insecta; order Diptera; family Hybotidae; genus Hybos; species Hybos culiciformis. Next base: position 42,078,740 of record OZ023273.1, read on the forward strand.
AAAAGTGTTAGAAAGATTGCACAATTTCTTAGAAAATAAAATATTTAATATTTAAAAACCAAACACACAGATCGATCAATACAATTCAACTTAAATAAAAGTTATTAAAAAAAACCACTTCAAAGTTGTTTAGATATATTTATTAAAAAACTTCGGGAAGTGAAAAAAAAAAACAAATTATTAAAGTGAATGAAAATATTGAATTTTTTGCAATCATTGAAACTTATTGTAGAGAAATATGGACACAGATAATAATTTTAACCGTTTCAGGATGCAAATTAACAACTCCAATAAAGGTGGCAATTGACAAATAATATCATCAACGATTAAAATTGCCTTGAAGTTTCTTATTTTGCTTAATTTAATAGTGTCGAATTTGCCGTCGATGACGCGCGACAAATATACAAATTAAATTATGGTGAAGAAATTTTTAATAACAAAAATTTTTTACATGGTTCTTTATGGTTAATGTAATAAAAAATATTTTTATTAATATAAAATTCGTATTAATTAATTGTACTTGAACCTGCTAAATTCAAACCTTTATATGAATTTATGTACTCATTTGTGTACGTTGTGTACGTTAAAACTATAATGATATTATATATATTTCATAATTTATGAAATTATGTGCACATAAAATTTTTAAATTATTATTGATGAATGTTAAAATAGATTACAGCCAAAAATACAATCTTATTTATCTCGTAATCCAAATAAAACTATGATTTTATTATTTTATTAGTAGAAACTTTTACGTTAAATTTACATTGACGTAAGAACAAGTACATGTAAAGTTTTTGACCGTTTAACGAACTTATATAAAAAAAAAATAGAAAATGTTGAAAATCATATAGAAAATTTAGTACATAAAAATAATATCGAAAAAACATTAAAGATGAACTTTCAAAAGTTTCTGTCGTTCTATCTCTAAAAAATGAAAATTAATTGAATTGGTCAATGAAAAAAAAAAAGAAAGCAAATTGTATTACTTTTTTTTCTAATATCCACAACGTTTTTTTGATGTTTTTACACATCATATTGAAAAGAGGTATTTTTTTTTTATTTTTGTAATGTTATGTTAGGTAATTTACTTATAGATAAGTAGAATCGATAAAATATAAGTAACTGAAGAATTAAATTGGTGCCACCCAGTCGATGCTCATCTTCGTACGAATTTAAAATTTGATATTATTAAACCAGATATTTTATTTGGTTACATCCTTTCTAGATTAAAATGATGAAACCTTAAACGATTTATTTCACTGTGCAGTAGAGGGTGAAATACTCTAAGAAGAAATACTCATACCATGAATTACTCATCCGTTGAATTACGATGAATTATTACTGTGCGCTGAATTGAAATTTTATGAATTACTTCCGAATTTCCTCCTAGACATTAGGTACATTGCGGATAAGGGAACAGAATACTTTCATTCAGATCATTTGATTCCTCAATATATGCTATACATTAAAGAAGATTATGGCGAGATCCAGATAACGGTCGTCATTCAGACTTTTTGCAAATATAAAATTATGTTTTTGATACATATATCGTCCCCTAAGATCAGAACTATTCTAAGTCCATTTTTTTCAAAAACTGTTTTATTTATTTATTAGCTAGTCAGAACGGTTTCTGATATGTGTGCAAAAAAACGTGTTTGTTTAAATTGTTTTTCGTGCTCCAAACATAGGTAAGTACAAAATAATCCTATGCCCAAAATATTTTTTTTTTACCGGCAAAACCATTGTATGTCCACTTATTTGAAATTTAATTAGTTCTGAAAGCATGGTATTTCATCCATTGCCCCTCTCAAAATGATTGAAAAAGGATATAATTGTAGAATAAACTTTTTGGCATATGATATACATCACTTTCTTAAACAAATAAACAGTTTTTAATCTTAAAATGGCTCTCCTGTAAAATTTTAAATTTTGGACTTACAATAGTTCTGATCTCAGGGGACGATATCCTAGCACTAGCTTATAAAATCAACAATAATAACTTCAAAATATAATATTATATAATATTATATTTCTCGATTAGAAAAATAATATAAAATAAAAGCATCAAACCAAATACTTCTGAATTTTTTGTTCAGCCTTACATTAAACAATGTTTACTTTTAAATTATTTTACTTTTCATTTTCTCTGTTTCTATTTTCCGCAAGATAAATGGTTCACAATATGTGTTGTGTGTAATCGTAAATAACTTGGTCAAAACCAATTTACCAACAAAAAAAAAAATGAAGAGAAAAAAATTTTCTATGAAACAAAATTAATTTATTTTAGAATTGTTCACCTCGTAAAATATTTTCCAATTTCAAACAAAATATAGGTTTTTTTGTTCATTGTACGCCTTTACCAAAAAAAACCAAAAATAAAAAAAAGATTAAGAATAATATTTCTACCCGCGGGACTAATAACTAAATATCTCTGAGGGATATTTCGAAGGTAATGAAATGTAAACATTAATTCATTTTACGTGAGAGTTTTTTATTTCTGAACGAGTTATGCAATTGCTTATTCACACAAATTTGATTATTCCCACGCGATAGAATATTTTTGTGATGATAAGATAAAATAATGTTGGTGTCATAAAATATTTTAGATAAGTTTTGTTAAAAAAAAATTTGGCGGACAATATTGTTAATCGAAAATTCTAATGTTTTTTAATCCACTTTTATTATTGTAACCTTCCTTTGTTCAATTTATTTTTTATTTATTTTTTAAATGTTTTTTATTTTCTTTGAATAATTAAATTTAGGATCTCCAAAAGTAATTCTGACCGCATGATTCTTTAGCAGTTAAAGGAATAAAATAATAGATACAAAAAATTTGACCTAGGCAAGCTGTATGGTTTCATGTGTTCAAGTTATGTATATATTATAGTTCAATAAAGTTAGGTACATTATAAATAATCAAAATGTTGACTTCAAAACAATTTTTTTCTCATCAATGGACAAAGTTTTATGCACTTTATAAAATTTAATCAAAATGAAAAATTACAAAATAAAGTTTTAATTGTATAAATTGAAAACTTTTAAAGCTTAATTTTTCTAGTTGAAGCATTTTCCTTTTAATGCCGCATATAGATATATGTATGTATGTATATATATGTCACAAGGTCGCCCAACATTCATATACATAGTGTACAAGTATTCTTATGTTTATATATATGTATGTATGTTAACATAATCAAATTAATAAGGATAAAAACATAGTAAGGTCTCTGTAAACTAAGCAAATCTTTTATCATTATTAGTGTAAAACTTATGGTAATCCTTTTAAAATTCCAAGTTCGTTGTTATAATATACATAGAAAAGGTTAATCTTGATTATTATAAAACTTTTGTGTGGCCCATTAGAGTTTTTTAAATGGTTTATATACATATTATATTGAAATAATAATGAGAATAAAAAAAAAAAAATTTAGAAATTTAACCAAAAATTACGGTCACACATTATATATTATATGTATTTTACATGGAAAATACAAAATAGAAAACTTTTCACATTATTATTTCTTTTCTATAGAGATTTTAAATATAAACGTTATTAAATATATATATTGTTTCTCGTATATATGTATATCCGTTTCGCATATTAAACACTATGTGTGGACAATAAATTTCAACAGCTTGATTTAGAACACTGTGTTAACATTAGACACTCATTTAGGTAATAAAAACTTCAAATATTTTTAACCTACATTTAAAGTTTTTGAATAAAAATTAACATTTATTTTAAAAATTGAAACCCACATAATTATTCTTCATTTAAAAAGAGAATCTTTTTTAAAAGATTAAAATTAATATTAATTTGTTAATCCCATAACAATTTTTTTTAAATTTATACCGAAAATGTTGTGTTTTATCTTTTTAAAAAAGGAATTTTGAAATTTGAAAAGTAAGAACTTATTTCTAGAACTAACAAACTAAGCAGTTTTAAGAATCTTAATAAAAATATTGATTTTTGACGATCATTTCGGTAAGTTGATCATGTTCAAAACTTTTTTTTTAAATTTTAATTTATTTCAGCTTAGTTATTTCAATTTTTGTAATTGAATGTGATTATTTTTTAAATTTAATATAATTCAAATTAATATTTGAATTTAGTGGTTGTTAATTTTATATGTCATGACAGTGTCAACAAAAAAAAAATTCTAAAAACTTTTTTACCATAATGTAGATATAACTTTTTATTTTTCAAGGTTTTCTTAACAAGAAAATATCTAAAGCAATTTAAATTTACATTATTAAAACATATAAACAAATGTGATAATTTAACAAGGGTTAAAAAAAAAAAAAACAAATAAATGTGTATATATTTTATTGTGTTTTTCATAGAAACAAAAACATTAGCCAAAAACGAAAATTTTTAAAGAAGTATTTTTGATTCAAATCCGATTTATTTCAACATGGATTAATGAAGTTTTTGAATTAGTTATAAATATATTTTAAAGTTATTGAAGGATTTAAACTCTCAATCTTGAGACTTTAAATAAACGTCAATTTAGTTTTATTTTGATTTACCTCCAAGTCCCCAAAAAACATTACTGCAAAAATTGAGTGTTTGCAAACTGACGATTTTACACTTTCGTTGGACTCTATTTCCAGAATACTATATTCGTATATTTAATATTTATAGTCCGTTTGCAGTATTTTATCGGTCCATTCAGTGTCGGATAGAGCATTCACTGGTCCCCTGCGCAAAAGATTTTAAAAGAGCCTATTTTTAAAAAAGTAAATGTAAATATACTGATTAAAAAATATTACTTCCTTTTGATGACTTGCTATATAAAAGTAATAATTAAAGCAAAAATAAATTATATTTACTTTTATATTCATACTATTAAATTCATTAATACTATTAAATTCATTCAGTAAGTGCAAAGGAAGTGATTTGGCAGTGTGTACAACTTTTTCTAAAGACTGATTTGAGACGTCTTTGTATTGCCAGTGCAGAGAAAGGGTATTAAATGTAAAATATGTAATTTTTTATTAGAAATCATTTTAGTTGAAGTGGGCTCTGGGTAATTTTCCAAAGTGTCCATATGGGCTATCTGGCACTGGGTTTATTTACTATTACTATTTCAGTTTCTTTCTGTCAGTTTTATTTTAAAACCTGAAACATTATATTTTGATATTTATTATGTCCAAATATTTTTTTTTAGTTTTGAAATACATTTCTATCGTCTTAAGCCAATAACTAATGTATACTGATTAATTCTGCAAGAGAGCATTCAAGAAAATTAAAACTTACTTCATCAATATTGCAAATATGTACAATAAAATTATTAAAAATTTATTTTACATTTTATAATCAGTCAAAAAGATATAAATATTAAATAAAATATAACTATTTGAATTCTTTATCCTCTTTAAGCTGAGAAATATACCCTTGACTCATTTACTAAATTGAAATAACACCATTTAATACGCTAATTTACAATAATGCTGCCAGATTAAAATTAATAAAATTATATTCAACATATATTTGTTAACTAAAAATTTTTTCTATAATTTCTGATATTAAAAATAAACATATAGTTAGTTACCTATATCTATAATATTTGATATCCAAATAATAAAACCTACGATTTTTATAGAAAATGAACAAGAATTTTTTTTTTTTACACTTTTATGTTAATGTAATATATTTTATATCTTATTATGTTTCCTGAAAGAAATTGTCACTCCCAACAAAAAAGTTTTTTTTCTTTACGAAAATTAATAACGCTAATAGAATATTCAAAAGTTTTATCTCTAAAGCTAAAAGTCTTTTTAAAGTATATATACATTTACATATATAATTTATATAAGTTATTCTATATAAAAATATATATTTTATTCTTGTTTATGAAAAAAAGAAGATACAATGAAAAATCCTTCTTATATACTATATATATACAACTCATTATGAATTTAGAGACCTTATATGAATATTTCACACAACTTTGTCAAGCCATTAACATATGAGACCTGTATTAAATGAAATTATGAACTGAAGAAGACCTTGTTAAATTATTACTGTGTTCTTATTTTTATCAAAAATGAATTAATTTTCTACTTCTAAATGAGAAATTGATTACTAATTAGTAAAACACTTTTTTGTTAATTAATCGAAATGTAATTTCGAAAAAAATTTTTTTTTTTAGGTTTACTTAATTTTTTTTTCAATTTTTTCTACTTTTTAATTAATTATCGAAGTTCTTGTAAAATTATTATTTAATAGCATACATCAGTTCACGATATTCTTGGTACGGCATTACAAGGTTACTTAACATGATAAAATTGAGGCTAATTATTCGCACTTTTTTTTCCAAATTCTACATGATGTTTTCAAATTCTTTTATTATTAAAGTAACGAACTTTCAAAATATTCAAATAAGCATCGAAGACAAAATGCGATACATACACTACACATGTATTTGCGAATTTTTATTTTTTATTTATTTTTAGCCAAAAATTTATTTAATCAACTTTTCACAAGAATATTTCCACATACATTTTATATAAAATAAATATTTCATTTTATGTGGACTGAGAAGATGATAAAAACTTTTAGCAATATTTTTGTTAACATAAAAAATTTTCTTATGTGTTCCATCATAATAATAAAAAAAAAAAAAACAAATTTTTAAACATATGTATGAGTTTGATTAAAAGTGAAAGACAAATAATAATATTTTTTTTTGGTTTTTAAAAGCAAAGGTCTTTCAACTCAAAATCTCTGCTTCTCGGATTCTCGACGTTTCAGATAAATTTTGGAAGCAAAATAATCAAATTGTATAAAAAAATTAATATGTTTTGTTTTATGATGATGATGTTTCTATGTGTTTTTACTAAGAAAAATATAAATAATTTGCAATATTTTGTAGAACAAAAAAAAAAACAGCAGACATGTTAATAGGCAATCAATCTTTTTGAAAACTTGTAAAAAAATAAAACAAATTATGTTTACTCTTCGTTTAGCAAATCGGTCATAAAAAATATTTTTATTAATGTGTAGGCTTAAATAATATAATTTTGTACATTTAAAAAAGAGAATGTACCTCAGACACAATGCATAAATAAATGACTTTTATATTAATGAATGCATACTGTACGTATAAATCCATATGAATAAATTTTCACGGTCTTGTATAATGCTTTAGTATAATGTTTATAAATATATTTGAATTTTAAAAAGACATTAAATGCTTAAAAAATATTTAATTATTATTGCTTCTGGGTAATTAGTTCTATATGAAATAAATATGTATAATGTATGTATAATAGTCTAATCAGGATATTATTAGCAAATAATATAGGAAGGCCACAATTTCAATTGACTTGTTTCGCCCCTAATAAAGCTTAATATTTGGTTTTTTACCAATATGTTTTATATATTATCGTCAATAAATATATATATTTTTATAGTTTGCGTTTATTATTTGTCGATTAAAAGGTACGAAAATAATTTTAATATACTTTTATTATAAGCGTTTGTAGTTAAAAAATTTAATTGTGAACTCTAAATTCTCTCATAGTAATCAATCAAAATACAAATATTTCAACTTTTAAAGTGTGGTGTTCAAAATACAATCATCATTTAATTTTCGAACTAATTATTATTATTCCAAAAGATACAATTTTATTAAATTTTCTGAGAGTGAATATGAGTTTATAAAAGCCACAATTTTATTATAATAATTTTACCTATTGGAATTACGTTTTTATTTTAAGTGCACCTAATTCAATAATGGTTTAGTGTTGGTTCCCGCGCTTTTATAAAAATTATAATTTAAAAAAAAAGTTAATTAAATTATAATTTCCGAGGGCATTTTGTTAAGGTTAGTGTAAAATATATTTCATGCACCTAGCTTTATTTTAAAATAAAATTAAATTATTTTTGTGATAATAAATTGTGCATCCGATAAATGTATCTGTACGGAACCAAACTCTAAGTAAAAGTATATGAATAAACCATATTTTTTGTAACACACAAGTAAAATACATATATAGGTCCTACAACTATACTAGGTATGTCTATGAATAATTATTGATTATATTTGTAAGTTACCAACTACATTTAACTACAGCTGAAGCTGACTAGTAATACATAATGTACTTTAATTTTAAATTTTTCCTTGGACAAAAGAATTGGAAATTTAATCGCTAAAATCTTTCTAATTCATAATATGTATATGTATAGTGCTTAAATAAAAATCTCTTTCATAGTGGCAGGATTTTAATCAATAATGTAACAAAAAACAAGTTTTTATATTTTTTAGTTAATAAATCCAGGTAAGCTTTTTGTTCTTCTTTTGATTGATTTGATATGATCCTTGTTCTGTAGTAAAATAAGTAAAATAAGGCTATAAGGATAGCAGCTATATAATGCATTTATTTACGACAAAAAATATGAAGTGCCTTATGGTATTTTTTTTTCACTAAAAGTTGAAAATATAATTCAATTTCGAACCAAATTTCATTAGAACAGATGTTTATAAAAGAAGGGGATAAAAAAAAAATTATGCTTGTAATCTAAAAAAGAATCACGTTTTTCTTTTGTAATTTTACGTGGAAATTAAATTAATTTGAATTTCATCGAAAAAAAAAATTTATAAATTTTGTTTTTTATTTCCAAAGCACAAAAAATATATTTTTTTGTCAGCATTTTTATATTTTGTCTGCTGCGGTAACTTCAGAGTAATCCATTTAGAAGGCATGAATAAAAAAAATTATACATTTTGCTGATAATTAAATTTTCCTTATTTACACGATTTTATTTGAGTGTCTTTTATTTGTTTTTATGTTTGATTCAACTTCAGCTAAAATTTATCCACACGCATTTTTGTTTTTTTGATAATACATACCAGATTAACTCTTCTATATATTTTGATAATGGACTTCTTCAATAATTCAAAACTTGGTATTTCTCTTACGAAGTTCACACTATTGTGAGAAAAGAAAATTGAGAAATTAAGGAACTAATCAAATTTTGTAATTCATTCAAAAAATAAATTTAGTAAGTACCATATAAATATTATTTTTTTCTTAGTTATTTAATATTTTCTATTTTTTAGTGAGTTCTTAAAAATAAAACCGTATAACTTAAAATTCTTTTGAAAGCGAAAAGTTATTACTTTTTTTTTTAAAAAGGTTTTTTATGTTAAACAAAAAAGGTACATAGAAGTAAGGTACATATTTTATTTAATATTTTATATACATAATGTATGTCGCCTCATATAATATTTTAGGTTTTTTTCATTTATTGTGGTCATATGAATTAGTTGATACTTATAAAAATTGTTGCAAAAAAAGGACAATTTGTAAAATTATAAACAAATAAAAATGAAGATATCATGGTAGAGAGATGAATAATAATGAAAAATGTTAATGAAAAGTAATTTGATCTGTAGTAAATTTTGTGAATATAGTATGTATAGTTAAAAGTCTAGGTTTTATGGTTGACAATAAGCTTAGCTGGGAGATGTTTGTAATTAAATAATACAAAATGTGACTTTTAGTTTGCTTATTTCATTATGCCGCACTTTGCCTATTGTAGTGTATCCAAATTACTCGAGTTTTTTTAATACTCGGTTATTCGAGTATTGTACCAAAAATTGAACGAGTACTCGGTTACTCGGTTACGTTACTCGAAACTAAATTAAGATAAAAAATAAAAAATAAAATTTGAGTTTATGGTTTAATCTTCTTATTATAGTTTTTTTTTTATATTAAAGTAACCAAATCACTGGGTGGGATACCCCTCATATTTAAAGAAGTATGGATTTGGTAATGGAAAGGAAGTTTAGACGGGATTTAAAAGTGGGACAGTAATCATGTACACTTTTCTTAAGCGGCGCAAATCGTAAGTCAAACGTGCGCCAGCTGTCGGGAACAATTTTGATGGGAGAGCATTCCACATTCTCGAGCTGCGAACTGAAAACGAATTTCCGAAGCTCGTTCTAGCACATCTGTTTAAAATTATTAATAAACATTGTTAAATTGCATATTACAATAATTAAATGATAAAAATAAAATAATAAATATGTAAGTACTAACAGAACAATACTGCAACTGCAATACTACTAAAACAGTTAATTCATTTTAATTTAATACCGTCTTAATTACCGTGTTTTAATTTAATACCGTGTATACGGATTATTTATTTTGGAAATAACATAGAAGGAAAATTAGTGAATTTAATGTTTCCCGGCTCGTTCGATTTCGGATTTTAGTTTTCATCGTACCAGCTACAAAAAAACTCGCTTGGACGCAGTAGGTCAATTTCATAATTAATAGTAGTTGTACAACCTTTCTAGTTGTACGGAACGTATGCCTCTATTGTATTCTAGAAGCTTCAATTCTTTGTCCAAGCTCAAATTTCAGTGTTTTCGTGTGTTTTTGGTGTCGTAAAGGGCGAAATACATTTTTGCACGGAAATCCGTGTACCAAAATTCCAATGTTTATTATAGGAAATGTTAAATGTTTGTTTATTTTGCTTAAAAGATAACTAAAAATTAACTACTCGGTTACTCGATGAAATTAACCGGTTAACCGAGTAATACGAAAATCCTCAAAATCGACGAGTACTCGGTTACTCGATTATCAGGGTTGGACACACTAGCCTATTGCATAAATATGTTTACTTTTAATATCTTCGTTAATTAATTTTTGACATATTACTTATACTTTATGTAATGTGGCTCCATCTAAATCATATTATATTTAACGAGATTTGATATTGTTATTGTATTCTATTAATTTTGTTCCAGGAATTATGATATGTTTTTTTTTCTTTACCTTTTAGAACTCAAATACTTTTATATTGAGTACTATACCTTTTCAACTTCAAATTGGAAATAATCATTTTCAAATTGGAAATAATCATTTTCAAAATGGAAATAATCATTTTCAAAATGGAATTAATTATTTTCAAAATGGAAATAATCATTTTCAAAATGGAATTAATCATTTTCAAAATGGAAATAATCATTTTCAAAATGGAATTAATCATTTTCAAAATGGAAATAATCATTTTCAAATTGGAAATTAATTTTAAAATAGTAAGGTAGCAAGCCAGATACGCTCAAACAGTGTTTCAAGTTTTTTATTAGTTGCATCTTTGCCAAAAAGTGCAATATATAAAAAAAATTTTTTGTTTAAAAAAATGTCGTACATTGAGAAATGGGAACCTGATAATATTAAAAAGAAAATTTGTGTTTTACACAACAATGTGGTGGGGATTGGAGAGCGCTCTCAAAAACTTTAGGAGTGAAAACGACATTATATAGGTGGATAGAAAGTTGTTTTATAAAGCACAAATTTGCTTTTTAACATTATCAGGTTCCCATTTCTTACTATACGACATTTTTTTAAACAACATTTTTTTTTATATATATTGCACTGTTTGATCGTATTTGGCTTGCTATACCTTACTATTTTAAGATTAATTTCCAATTTGAAAATGATTATTTCCATTTTGAAAATGATTAATTCCATTTTGAAAATGATTATTTCCATTTTGAAAATGATTATTTCCATTTTGAAAATGATTATTTCCATTTTGAAAATGATTAATTTCATTTTGAAAATGATTATTTTCATTTTGAAAATGATTATTTCCAATTTGAAGTTGAAAAGGTATAGACTATTACTTTGTAATCAATTATACAATTCCTTTTTAAGAACCGAACTGGTCGCAATAAAATTTTTAAATTGTCTGAAGAACCCGTGTCGGAAGAACCCGTAGATTAAATATAAAAAATATCAGTCTTTAATGACTAATTGTATAATTTTGAAATGTAATAGGATTTAAATATTCATTGAAAATTTCAAAAATAAAATTATATCGAAAAAAAAACTATAAAATCATTTGAAATAAAAGTGAGTATTATCAATTCAATTATTATTATACAATTAAAAAAATTTTAAATTTATTTTTGTTAAATTTCAGCATAATTTCAATTACCTTTGAAAACTCATTAAAACAAATATTAGAGGCTTTTATACTATTTTTTTAATTTTGTTCTAAATTTTGGGAGCAGTCAGCCTATTCAATTAATAAAACTACAAAATGTATTACATTTACATCACATAATTTTATTTTATTGTCCAATTTTCGCAAATATTTCGCACTTTGCTTAGTGCATTATCAATGCCTATATTTAACGGATAAAACATATATTAATTTAAGGATTACTACACAACGGAAAAATCAAATTTTATACAAACAAAAAACTTACATTTATAAAAAATTGCATTACGTTAAAAAACCTAATTTATAAAAGTTATGTGGAAAAACCAAAAATAAATTTTTCTCTTTTTTTTCTCATAATTTTAAAAGTCTTTTAATTATACAAAATTATTATTTTTTCTTTTATATATAAAATTATTTAATATACATTATTTATAAAATTCTTTTTTTAAGTTGTATATTGTTTCTCTTCTTATATATAACTGATCATCTGTTTTTTGTTGTCATTTTTTGATATTTTAATATTATTATAAAAATTGTTGTACATTTTATTTCTATTGTTTAATCATCTGTTCTGTGTTCTTTTTTTATTTAATTCTGTCATTACTCTTTTATAATTAGTATGTATATATTGGGAGTCTTGCTTATAATTTGTTACAACGTCCATATTTTTTTGTATATTAAGGGCTTCTAAATTTTTCCTTTTTCTCCAAAATTTAGCATTTCTATGCATTATGATTGGATTGTCTAAGTCAAATATATGGTCATTTTCTATTGCATGCTTTAAACAAGCTGTTTTTGGTTGTCCTTCATAATTGTTTTTATCTTTTAATGCTCTATTGTAGTCATATTTATGGTCCCTCATTCTAATATTAATGTCTCTTTTCGTTTCTCCTATATATATTTTGTTACAATTAACTCCTTGGCATTTGATTTTATATACTACACCTTCACATGGACGGTTGTCAATTTTGGTTTTGGTCTTACTAAAAAGTTTGTCTAATTTATTTAGTGGTTTTTTTGCAATTCTTATGTTGTCACTTGTTTGTTGAATTGTTTTTGCGATCTTATCAGTTAGATCAGGTATATAAGAAAGTTTTCTGTATTTATATTGCACGTTATTCTGTTTATTATTTTTTTCGCTGTTATTTTTTGGCTTGTCATATTTTACCTTGTTTATAATTTTGTTAATTATATGTTTAGGATAACAATTGTTGTCAAGTATGTTGCTAATACGTTTAAAATTTTCCCTATGGTATTTCTTGTCACTTAATCTTATAATTCTATGTGCAAGTGTCAGTGCCACATTAAATTTCATATTGTATGGATGCGCCGAGTGAAAATTCAATATACGTCCTGATGCTATTTCTTTCATGTACCAATTTGTCATTATTTTGTTATGATGTCTTATTAGTGTCATGTCCAGAAAATTTAAGCTGTTTGTTGTGCTGTTTTCAGTTTCAATTGTAAATTGAATTCTATCGTGTTGTTTGTTGAATATATCTAAAATCTCGTTTTCTTTGCCTGAAGGTATCAATAAAATTAAGTCGTCTACATATTTCTTAATAACCTTAATCTCGAACGTCAATTTTGGTAAGATGTCATTTATTAAATCGTCCATGAAAAACTCTGCTAATATACCAGATAAACTATTACCCATGGCTAGTCCATGTATTTGTTCATAGTATTTATTTTCGTACATGAAGAAATTTTGTTCAGTGCATAGACGGATTGCTTGTAGAAATAGTTTTTTGGATATTTTAGTATGTTTCTTGATTTCATTCCATCGATTAGTTATGCTTTTCATAGCTTCGTTAAGAGGGATATTAGTGTAAAGAGAGATAACATCCAGGGAAATTAGTTTATCGTTACTGGAAATATTAACTTGGTCTATGTATTTTTTAAATTCATATGAATTACTGACGTTATATATTTTAGTGTCTCGTACTTTTGTTAGAATTTCATTTAGGTACTTAGCTAGATTATATGTTGCTGTGTCTAAAGTGCTAACAACTGGCCTAATGGGTAGATTGTGTTTGTGTACTTTAATTGTACCATATATACGAGGTGGAATAGCTGATTTGATTGTTAATCTATCTTTTATGTTATCTTTAATGTATTTTTTATCATGTAATTCTACAATTAATTCATTGTTCTTTTTTATAAGCGTCTTTATATAGTTTTTTGGTGGATCAAATACTTTGTATGTGTTTTTGTCTGCTAGATGTTCGTCCATTTTTTGTTTGT